>LR990868.1:13269079-13869079 GCA_905163395.2 Endotricha flammealis | reverse complement strand
CCATCATATATATCGAGTTTTGTTCCAGTCTCCTTCATGCAGAGAACGGGTGAATGGCCGAACCCGCACATTCAGCAAAGGAATCCCCCTTGGCATCAGTTCTCGACGCCAAGGAAGAGATCACCGGAGCCTGTGAACTATTATAATGCACCTCATAATCTCTACATGGAGCAACCTTCATCGTACAATCAAAATCCTTTTTACCAGACAGGACAACATTACCAACAATATCCAAATTATGACGGAAGATCATCCTTCGACCTAATTCATTCAGAAACAAGAAATAATCCAAACGATGGAAGATTACTTTCGGAATCAGCGTTCACAAAAATATCCGAAACTCTTGGTGCCATAAATACTGTAGGACATTACTTAGTGGATATGGTAAATGAAAATGAGAGAAATGAGTCTGATCCTAATTTACAACAGCTACCTCATGCACTTTACACAATTAGTAAGAATGTTTTAGGTCCTAATGTTACTGACAAAATTGCACCAATTGTCAAAAAGGCTTTACCAAGAGTACTCCCTGATGCTCCCATAACAAAGATTGCAACAGGAGATATAAGAAGAGAAGATGATACAAAAACGTGTACCACTCCGGAGGGTGAAGTGGGTATTTGCGAGGATTTAAGCAACTGTCCACAACTTCTATTAAACTTAGTGAATTTAAGAGAATCATTGTGCTTCAAAGACCTTTTTGTACCTGGGGTGTGTTGTCCAAAGAATGCTATTGTACCATCGCCACCAGTAGAAGAGAAACCAGTTATAGCTACCACAAGTAAACCAACTTATTTAGTGCCTGTTACAACTCAAAAACCAAAAAAACCTTCAGCTATTTTGACATTGACTACCAAAAAGCCTAAACCTGTTACCACGCAAAGACCTACGACCCAAAGACCTGTCACTAGGCCAACAACCAGACCAACAACGACAACAACAACGTCAACTCCTTGGCCGTCGTCGTCAACAACATTCTTCACTGTTCCACCACCTATTCTTGGGAACTACTCATTAACTGTGGATGCTAGTGGTAAGTAAACATTATTATCTATCGTTACTAATAGGTATTATTAATGTGAAAGTAACTCTGTCTGTTACTTTTGCTCTGTTGTCTCTCTAAAAACGGCTTCACCGTATATGGATGGATAGTGAGAGTCCCAAGAAAGGACCTAGGATAGTTTTGGACTATTTTTATTTTGCTTGGATTTGATTTTTATTTGACTATGTTAATAAATGGAATTTTTAAAATGTGTTTTCATTGTGGATTCCACACAACGCAGGCGCAGGTGATTGTAAATTGTTGAATGTAAAATCACACTTAACGTGAACATACTTGCAACATTCTTTTTTATGACGACGAAATTGTAATTTGCTCACTTTCTTGAATGAATCATGTTACTTTACGTAAATAACACTGGTGCAATATTATTTTAGATATCTGTTATATGTATACCTACCTCATGCATTCCCATTGTTTCAATTCCCGTAGGAATTTGTAGAGGCTTGTATAAACAATGGACCATTAAATAGATACTTACGTGTGATGCCCTGGAAAAAGGACAAGGGAATTTCTAATTTATACATCATGTTTTCGCAAAGCATTTTAATCTACCCTAGTGCTGAAAGATCGTTGGGGGCCGATTTCTTCCCGCCGCCGCACCTGTTTCATGATTTTACTTCGCGGTGAACGAACGTGTTACCGTTTTATTTTCGGACAAGGTTGAAATAAAGAAGAATCTTAGATTAATATAATTCTCTTCACATTTCCAGATTGTGGCCAGAGAGAAGACGAAGGTGGTCGTATAGTCGGAGGAACGGAATCTAAACCTGGAGCTTGGCCGTGGATGGCAGCAATCTTCCTTCACGGCACAAAAAGAAGGGAGTTCTGGTGCGGGGGAACCCTGGTGGGCAGGAGACATGTACTCACTGCTGCTCATTGCACCAGAGATTCCAAGCAAAGACCGTGAGTTCATGATATTTATTTGCAATGTTTTTTATGTTTTCATAAGAGTTTTGTAAAGCTCAAGTAGTTCTAATTAAACTACTTATCATTATAAATTATACAAAAAATAACAAATCTACCAATTAATCTGACAGGCTATCTGAAACAGGATACAAGAACTTTACTTACTTTTGCACGTAATTTTTTTGAAATCTAGCTACTTAATTATTTAGATTAACAGCCAATTTCTGAAACGCATTTATAATGGTACTTTAAATTAGAGCTGTCATGTTAGGTACTGTAAAAAAGAGTTAACTTTAAACCAAATGTGGAATTTATTACTATTACGTATTACCTACTTAGTAAAAAGTAGCGTGTCTAATCAACTTCTTAATTGACTGAAAATTGTTTCCAGCTTCCCAGCCCGTCAGTTCAGTGTCCGGTTGGGCGATGTGGACTTGGCGCGTGATGACGAGCCCTCGCGCCCGGTTACCTTGAGGGTCACAGAAGTACGAGCTCACGAACAATTCTCCAGGGTCGGCTTTTATAATGATATTGCTTTGCTGGTTCTGGCTGGTAAGCAAACCCTAGTCATTAAAATTATATTAGTAAAAGATGTGGTCTTGTAGTTTGAAAACATGGTCCGGTAAACCTCCTGGTAACGTCCAAAATCTGTGCAAGCTATTCCAAATTTTAAAATCATGTACTGACTGCGGCACATTGTGCTACTTTGCCGCATTTAAGTTGTTAACAGTCGTTTTAATATATCCTATTCCGTCTATTTTCTTTCTGATTAAATTCGTTGTTAGTTCCAAGACAGCTGTAGTTTCTCCCCCGGGATGTCAATAAGCTTCATTCATTGCTTATTGTCAATCTGAGGTCGCTGTTGTTGATCCTGGCTTTACAGGAGACGCAGCTGTGTGAATGTGTGGTGGGCTTGTCCCGATACTCAACTATTTTTGCCGCCTGCATTATTTGATAGTTTTCTAAGTAAATATTCAATTTCTTTTTACAGAAAACGTTCAAAAATCCAAATACGTCATTCCAATATGTCTACCCACTGGACAACTGTCTAGAGAGCAGTTTGACGGCGCTGTTGCAACAGTGGTTGGTTGGGGCACCACTAGATATGGTGGTGGCGAGAGTACCAAACAATTGGAAGCCAAGCTACCCGTTTGGAGGAACGAGGAATGCGATAGAGCGTATTTCCAACCTATAACTGACACATTTTTGTGTGCTGGATACGCTAGAGGCGGTGTTGATGCTTGTCAGGTAAATATACATGTTTCTTACTAGTTTTTAGGTAGAGGGCAAACGAGCAAGTGGGTCAGCATGGCCCATATGATATAAAATTATGGTTAAGAATTCATCTATGCATACCGGTTATTCTACCTTTTAGATAATGTTGGTCAGTATTATATTTGAGTATTTGGAATAAAAAATAAAATAAATTCCTGAACGAATTACACAACGCCATAGTCTCAAACTAAGGAAAACTTGTTACTTATACTATCGTATCCATATAACAAGTTTTTCTGCTGCTCCAATGAAGAGTGGCAGAAGCCAATACTTTCAAGCCGTCTGAAGGCCACCTACTTGTTTTAACGACTGTTATCCATCGACAACAGTCAGGACCGACGGCATGCAATGACATGCATGACTTTATAGGTATAGGTATATATTTTTTATTTATTTATCAAAGTAACACAACAGAAGATTTGGTTATGAAAGTGGATAAAAAAGGTATTGAATTATTTAAGAACAAATTTTATGCTTGTGCTGCTGACCGTACCAATACATTTTTCTTTTACAGGGCGACTCAGGTGGTCCCCTCATGCTGCAAGCGAATGGTCGGTGGACGCAAATAGGTGTGGTGTCCTTCGGGAATAAATGCGGTGAGCCCGGTTATCCGGGCGTCTACACACGAGTCACACATTACAACAATTGGTTGCAACAAAATATTTTGTAGATTGTCATAGAATAAATAAAGACCAGTGTGGAAACTCCATTCTACAAGTAGGTATTTCGGTGATTCTCTTTCCTCTCTCTCTGGGTCGGTCCTTCATGTTTGAAGATCGTGGCCATGGTGGCGTTCGGGATTCGGGAATGGATAAAATCGATTCTTTTTAGTGGCACGGGAATGGGAGTTCGTAGAAGATGTTTTATTTTCCGAATTATCGATGCGCTACAGTCAATTTGATTTATTTATACGTATAATTTATTAGCAACGTACTTTTAATGACTAAGTTCTATACAATATTGTTAATTATGTAATATTAGTGATGTGATATTTTTAACGACTGTTTAATATAGAAAACTAAAAATTATTGGGTCAGAGTGTAGCCTTAGGGGCACTATTTTTAGGACTTAGAATTTTTTTCTGAGTTGGCTTAGGGGCACTATGAGACGCCAAGAAAACATGAAAAAAAAAAATTTTGAGACAAATTTTTTTTTTGGACTTCGATTTTTTTTCGCTAAATTTTTTTTTTTAAATTCCCTTTTTTTTTTGGTTCCATCTTATTGGGGGGGCATTTACGAACACATTTAGCTCTTTGCACTAACCGCGTCCGGGCTACCGTTTTCGATATATACGCCATTTTGTAAAAAAAAAACAGATTCAAAGAATGGCCAATTACTCGTAAATGGTGATTATTACGAAGTTGACTTAAAGGACTAAAAGTGTCTCTAGTTGCCCCCCCGACACGATAAGGACAAAAGGAGCGAAAATTTAAAGAAAAAAAATCGATTCGAAAATTTGTCACGAGTCCAAAAAATGCTGCCCCTATCCCTGCAATAGCACTGAAAAGGGAGTTGGGACTTAGTTTTTTTTTAATAGAAATCTTCACTTCTTTTTGTCTCATCATGTTGGGGGAGGCACTTACTTACTTTTAGTCCTTTGCACCAACCGCGCCCGGGCTGCGAATTTACAAAACCTATACCATTAGAGAGAAAGTGTAAACTGAACTGGCTTAGCTTCTGTTTGCCAAAAACTTGACGAAACCTTAATCACTACAGAAATTGACCGAAATCGCATAGACTTTGTTAGATAAATCCATTCTAACATTGTAGCCACAAATGCTATTCATTTCATTCCGATATTAATCTATCTGTCGTAGGTTTATGATGAAATCAGGTTTTTGATCAAAATCCTAGGCTTTTGATCAAGATCCGTAAGAAGACAAAATCATTGCTTTGTTTTACCATAAACCTGGAAATATCCAGTTTTTTCATCAAAAACCTAGACTGGGTTAGTTTTATGATAAAACTAATGGCAAAATCCTCGACTGGTTTAGTTTTAAGATGGCCACAAAGTGGAATCGTAAGAAAAATTCGCGCCTCACTCGCTTCGCTCGCTCGGCAGTGTTGTGATCACAAGATAACCCTAACCTAACCCACCAATATTCAGACAGACATTGGTGGGTTAGGTTAGGGTTATCTTGTGATCATAACACCGCCGAGCGAGCGAAGCGAGTGAGGCGCGAATTTTTCTGAAAAGATTCAATCAACGCGCTGTCGTCTATTTTCGGCTTATCTGTTTGACTCAATAGTACTTGATTTGTCCTCATCGTGTCAGGAGCGCAACTAGAAACACTTTTGGTCCTTTACATCAACTTCCTAAAGGTCACCATTTACGAGTAATTGGCCATTCTTTGAATATGGTCATTTTACTATACGACGTATATCTCGAAAACGGTAGCCCAAACGCGGTTGGTGCATAGGACTAAAAGTGTTCGTAAGTGCTCCCCCAACACGATGACACCAATAGAAGGGAAGATTTCTAGAAAAAAAAAAAAATTCAAAAATTTTCTAAGTTCAAACTCGATTTTCAGTGCTATTGTAGGGATAGGGGCAACGTTTTTTTTCTAGAAATCTCCCCCTTTTTTGGTCTCATCTTATTGGGAGGGCACTTACGAACACTTTTGGTCGTTTGTACCAACCCCGTGCGGGCTACGGTTTTCGAGAAATTTGCAGTTTTTGAAATCCGACTTTCTTCGAAATTGCGTATATCTCGAGAAGGGTAGCCCGTACGGGGTTGGTGCAAAGTACTAAAAGTGTTCGTAAGTGCTCCACCGATAAGATGAGACCAAAAAAGGTGGAATTTTACGAAAAAAAAAAACGATCCGAAAAATTTCAGTCCCAGAAACAGCGTTTTTAGGACTCTGACAAATTTTGAATCCACTTTTTTTTTTCTTAATATCTCCCCTTTTTTTATCCTCATCGTGTCAGGAGCGCAACTAGAAACACTTTTGGTCCTTTACATCAACTTCCTAAAGGTCACCATTTACGAGTAATTGGCCATTCTTTGAATACGGTCATTTTACAATACGACGTATATCTCGAAAATGGTAGCCCGAACGCGGTTAGTGCATAGGACTAAAAGTGTTCGTAAGTGCCCCCCTAATACGACGGGACCAAAAAAAGGGAAAAATCGGAGATTTTTTTTTAAAAAAAAATTTTAGGGAAAAAAAAATCTGTCCAAAAAAAAAAATTTTCTCAAAAAAATCTTTTTTCATGTTTTCTTGGCGTCTCATAGTGCCTATACTCCAACTCAGAAAAAATTTCTAAGTCCTAAAAATAGTGCCCCTAAGGCTACACTCCAACCAATTATTGATTTTTCGTTACGCAACGATTAAACGATAAGTACCTAATTATGGTTTTATAAAAATAAATAAACATTTAACATAAATTCTTTTGTTTAATTTTATTTTAGTTCATCATACACATCCCAATACTCATACTTAATATTATAAAATATGAGAAAGTGAGTTTGTTTGTTATTCCTTCACGGCTTGACTAATCAGCCGATCATCATGAAAATTTGTCTATATATTGTCAGGGGTACAGAGCCCAACTTATGCTACTTTTTATCCCGTGAAAGTATGTCATTCCAATGGGAAAATATTTTTTCTACTATAGAGGGCGCTGTATGGGATGCTATCGGCCAATAGATGGCGCCACAAGTCGCGCTATTGGTTGTGAGATTTATGTCATAAAATTAACGCGAGCGAAGCCGCGGGGAAAAGCTAGTAAAATATAATTTTACTTGTTGTTAGCCAAAATCTTTACATCAAAATTGATTGCAATGCGAAAAAAAGAAGAAGAATATTTACGAAACAAGTCAACTGTCAATGTCAATCACACAACACAGTACGGGATTCGTATCATTAGTTTGTGTGTCATCAAGATTTTATAAAATTTTGTAATTTTTGAAGATCTATGATAATTTTCAGTGCATTACAAATAACGCTACCCAAGTAGACTATCATTAGATGTGATTTAATAGAATAAATCGAAATATAACCACGGCAAATCCGTTAAAATGAAGTATTCCACATCGCCTACTCCTAGCCTGAGTAACTATCCTAGGAGTACTTCTCCTTTACCGGCGCCTGCTAACTACCAGGCTACCACAGCTAGTGCCTCAGTGAAACGGTACAAATACCTTCGAAGATTGTTCAAATTCAACCAAATGGACTTTGAATTCGCTGCTTGGCAAATGATATATCTGTTTATTTCTCCACAAAAAGTGTTTAGGAATTTCAATTATAGAAAACGTGAGTATTTTACTTCAATAAACAAGAAAAGCGAATAATTAAATTACTGACATAACCTAGATACTATTGATAGAGATAAATGAATTTTAATTCTAACACTTTGCCTGTTGTTAAACATAAGTGGAGCCTTAATTTCAGAGGCAAATGGTAACAGTCCTTTTCTAATCAGTTGTCCCTACGGTGACTCTCTGATTCTTACTACCTACTTCTACTTTTTGATAATATGTACAAAACAAAAGTTCAGTGTTTCTAGAATGAAATAAATTCAACATAATTTACACAGCGCCACCTGTTCCCAAAGTAGGCTAGGCTTAGCCTGCTTATGTTCGGGACAAGCCCACCACACATTCCCACCACTGTGTCTCCTGTGTAGCCAGGATCAACAACGGCAACCTCAGATTGACAATAAGCAATGAAGCTTATTGACGTCCCGTGGGAGAAAACTACAGCTGTCTTGGAACTCACAACGAATTGAATCAGAAAGAAGATAGTCGGAGTAGGAAGTATTGAAAGGACTTCCCTCCTTAACAACTACGTGAGAAACAGCAATTTATGCTTATTTTTATTTCCTGCTTATGTTATGGGTACCACACTGGATATATTATTGTAAATATTACTTATAATTAGCCGACTAGCACTTAGCCGACTAGTCGGTCAAGCTGAATATTGTTATTGGTATTAGTTCAGGTGACATCGGCAGCGTTCGTGTTGTTTAGTGAGTGCCTCGCAGCTCGCTCGCGTACGCCATGCGATCGTGTTATAACAAGTTTTTTTTGTTTACTTTGCGTTTTTTCTGTTGTTGTTGTTGTTAATTGTTTTTATTTCGAAAATAAAGTTATTAGTAAACCTCAGTGATTATTTATTAGAGTAAATACAAGATGTCGAAGAGAAAAGCCCGGGTTTGGATTTATTTCGATGACTTTGATGGTGATCCTATTCCAAATTATAATCTATCGATACTAAGTAAGACCATTGCGAATTGTAAGGCTGATTCTATAAAAATAAACTTCAATTATTTGTATTTAGATTGGTTCAAATTTCATTTTTAGCCTAGTTTTCAGATTAAAAGATTAGGCCGACTAGTCGGCGTTTTTGCCGACTAATTGCCGACTACAAATGTGGCCGGATAGACGGCTGTCCTGACTAGTTGGTACATCTCTACTTATAATACATAGAAAACACCCAGACTCGAGAACAAAATATCTAAAAATATATGCCATCACATAAATATTATAAATGAGTAGAACTTATAGAATTTTATTGATGTATATTTTCAGATACGAAGTCACAATTTGCAAGGGACGACCCAGCATTCCTAGTATTACTTAGCGTCTGGTTATTTTGTAAGTATATTTTTATATACCACTATGGTGGCAAACAAGCTTACAGACCGCCTGATGGTAAGCGGTCACCGTAGGACGTATGGACTAGTGGTGATGAATATAACCATTAACCATTAAAATTAACGAATAAAAAAAATCAACCATTAACTGCCCACTTAACCACCTCATATAGACCCATAAGCCTTACACCAACTCTATCCAAGCTGTGGGAGCGTGTATTTCTTACAAGGCTGAATCATCTAGTGGACGACATAACCCCCAACCACCAATTTGGCTTCCGAAAGTCTCACTCAACCACCGAGCAAGTTCATCGAGTGTATCACGCTGCTAGACAATCCTTTGAACGTGGGCAGTATTGCTCTGCTGCCTTCCTGGACGTGCAACAAGCTTTTGATCGCGTATGGCACAAGGGATTACTGTGCAAAATCAAGAAAACACTACCACACTCCATCTATCCGATTCTGGCATCATACCTCTCAGATAGATCCTTCTTTGTCAGGGTCGGAAACGATAGATCTTCCTTGTACGACATCCAGGCAGGCGTCCCACAGGGTTCTGTGCTGGACCCAGTGCTGTACAACATCTTCACCTCTGATCTGCCCACATCAGATGACACCACCGTGGCCACGTATGCTGATGACATTGCCTTTCTCTCCAGCGATACAAACCCCAGAACAGCGAGTGCGAAATTGCAAAACTTACTGGACAGAACAAGCAGTTGGCTTAAAAAATGGCGTATCCGTGCTAGTGCTCAAAAGTCACATCACATAACCTTTTCACTGCGCAAAGGTGACTGTCCACTAGTGAACCTGGGCGAAAGCGTTCTACCTCATACGAACTGCGTGAAGTACCTCGGTTTCCACCTAGATAGACGCTTGACGTGGAAAACTCACATAAAGCACAAGAGAGACGAAACAAACTTTAAATTTAAAAAAATATATTGGCTCATTGGGAGAAACTCCACCCTCTCAGTGGATAACAAGCTCCTCTTGTACAACTCCATCCTCAAACCCACGTGGCTGTACGGAATCCAACTGTGGGGCACGGCAGCAAAAAGCAATATTATGTGTCTGCAACGAGTACAGAACAACATCCTCAGAACAATTGTGAATGCACCATGGTTCGTGAAAAACAGTGAAACACATGAATATGCCAACATTCCTACCGTCCAGGAGGAGATTGAGAAATATAGAGGTCGATATGTTATGAAACTATCGCATCATCGCAATCCACTGGCTGCCGTGCTCGTGGACAACTCTAATGTGGTCAAAAGACTGAAGAGAGACCACATCTGCTGAAGAGGAATTAGGGGCACTGGCTCCTTCTCCTTCACCCGCCATAACTTCACTCACCTCATCCGATTATGGTCAAACGACCGATGGCGGATTTAAAAAAAATAAAAAAATAAAAAAAATTAACTTCAATAAATAAAAATATCATTAACTAATAAAAATATCAGTAGCCCGCCTGGCGGGCGGGCGCGATAGCCAGCCGGCCGCCATCGCCCGCGCCGCGCCGCCGCCGCGCCGGCCGCCCGCGCCAAAGAGTATATAATCACTACGTTTTAAGAGTCGGGACTTCATACAAGCTTTTTGACTTGTTTTTGACAGTCAATTCACGCTAAGATCTCGTGCCAACATACCAACAACAGAGACACAAAAAAAAAGTAATGCCAACATTCTACAAAAGCATACTAGAGATGTGGTACGTTACAGTACAGAATGTATCGATATCGATAAAAAAAGCGTGGCGTGGTGGGTACCTTGCAGACAGGTTTTCTTTAACATACAAAAGGAAAATAAAAATCTCTTTACTTAGTTTGGAAATATTGAGTATTATTCAAAATTCAAATATGTACCTACCTAATAATTATAATTATTATTATACAATTTATATCATAACAAAAACGAATAAAGTTACGTATACAATGTTAGAATTATTTTTTTGTCATTTTCTAATCTGGTATTCTAGGCGGAGTCTTCAGATGTTGTTAGCTGATCGATCGACACACGTTTTTGCACTGTTCTGTGAGCGAAGGCATTCATAATCTGAAATAATAAATAAATAGAGATTACTGTCTACTGTAGTATGAATTCAGACTCGGTCGCCCAGTTACTGTTATGATTAAAATAATAAAACTTCATTTAACATGAACAATCTAATAATGAATTAAACTAATGCAGCCGCAAATATCTCATTTACATTTTATACCCAAATTTACGAAAAAAAATTGTTTATCGATAATTTGGTACGTAGTGAGAACATCCCTATGGCGCACATGATTTTTGGTTATGAATTCTAAGGCAAAGTATTAAAGAGACCAGAACTTCTTCCTAATTACTTAACATCAATATAATAACATGAAAAACTACTTACCGCTTCTCATCTAGTGGGAATTGAGCCAGGAATACACGCTTTTGATTAGATTTCCTACCCGATTTTATCCCACATATTTCACAGGTTTTGTAATGCATTTTGCTGTTATGCACGTAAATTATAATAAACCGGTATGCACTTAGTTATATGGGTAGACTCCGAAAACACTAAATACGCACGTGACGTGCAGTAAAATTAGCTAAAACTCACACTAAAACTACGCGTTGTTTACAAATATTCAAGACTGCCCGTCACCATTTTGACTAACAGCAGGGCGAGACAAGGAAGGTTAGACAGGAAGTAAGAGACAAAACATGTCGCCATTAAAATTAGCGTAAAGTCCATATATATTTTTTGCAGTACTGAGTTTCGCCAGCCTGGCCCGCGCCCGCCAGGCGGGCGTTGTTGCTAAACCGTTCACGGAGAGACAGGGAGATAAGTTGTAAGATTCAACTGCATTCAAATTTGAACTTTAATGTCTTCAAGCAAGGATCAAGTTTAAAGAGACGTAATTTTTCTTCCTATTTTCATTGTGTTAAAATTTGTGACGTTCAATTGTAAACTCTTTAGCGCTTGAAATAAGACACATTAGTAAGAGTTATCATAATGATATTTTCAACTTAACATCCGCGTGGTTGTTTTTAATTTTAACCATTTTTAACTGAACGGTGTAATGATATTTTCAACCTATCATCCGCGTTGTTGTTTTTAATTTTAACTTTTAACTGAACGGTGGAACGTGATCGTGAATTGTTGATTTGATTACCTATTCAGTATAGATTCGAATTCGGTCATTTCAGAATTCAGTTACAACGTCACAACCTAAGCAAGTGTAATTTTTTATTGTAGTTTGTGTTGTTGTTAGTTTTAAATTAAAAAGTAAAAGTGATAACATAAACCGTGAAGGCAGGTTACGTTACTTAAAGTACCTATGAAAAAAAGTTCATTGAATATTTTAGACGTAATTTTTAGTTAAATTTAACTCTCAAAATATTTCTGATAAAAATATTAGCGAATAAAAATATCGACACGAAAAAAATATCGACACGTAAAAAATATCGACACGCAAAAAATATCAACCAATATTTTCAACCATTAAAATTAACCAATAAAAAAAATTAACAATTAACTTTTAACCAATAAATAAATTCAACCATTAACGCCACCTCTAGTATGGACATTTGCTACACCGGTAGTATCACTCGCATGTTGCCGGCCCTGTAAAAATCTTTTGATGCCCCTATAAACAACCCCATATTATAGTCTAAAGAAAAGACATCTAAAATTCTAAATAAATTAAAATAAATTCCTGGATAATACAACATCATTGTATTATCCAGGAATTTATGGGCCCTCCATTTACACGACGCCAGTTTATTGCTGGTTGCATACAATAATGTTATAGAAATAATTGTCATGCATCGTCTAAACGACAGTTGCTTACAATTCTTGAAGGATAGTTATTGCTCCCATTAGATTGCATGCAATTATTGTTCTTGAATGTACAAGAAACTGACGTCGTCTAAATGGGCCAATTATTGGAGAATTTATTAAGACCAAATGGTTTTGTATGAATTCTGTACTATTCACTTTTACAGTGTCCTCAATATGCTTTGCGCTGGCAATGAAGCTCATGTGGGGGCAGGTGATGCTCTTCGTACTCTTTGTAGTGTTTGTGGACTTCATTGGAGCAGGGATATTGGTCTCCACATTTTTCTGGTATGTATAAGTAGCATACATAATATTTCGTTGCAATATAATATAGTTGACATAAGATTTCCAGTGAAAATCAACCACTGTTTCGAATTAGCTTTTCATACCTTATTGTAGTAGCATATAAAGTAGAATAATTACACAAATCATTTATTATTGTATATATTCTTTGACTAGAGAAAGTGCTTGGTGTAAAGAAATACTTCCTGAGTAAACGTTTTTACCTACTATGATGGTGCAGTGATCCAAAATGTGTTTGAGATCTCGCAAATACTAGCTTTTTTGCCCGCGACTTTGTCCGCGTGAAGATCTGGACCCGATCCCGTGGGAACCACACTGAATTTCGGCAAAAGGTATAGCCTATGTCACTCTCTCATAATGTAGCTTTCTACTGGTGAAAGAATTTTTGAAATAGGTCCAGTAGTTTCGGGGCCTATTCAATTCAAACAAACGCAACAAACAAACAATCAAATCTTTCCTCTTTATAATATTAGTATAGATTGCCATTTCTTTTGTCAGTAACAATTTTGCTTTTGTTTCCAAAATATTGGTAAGAGATTTATTTATACAAATCAATATTATTTGTACACTCCGACAAGAGAAAGTGCATGTGAGGGTCTAGTCCTTGAATAAATGATAATACCTCTGTACTTATCTATTTGTAGGTACGTAAGCAACAAGTACCTTCGCCGCGACCCCGACGGGCCGGACGTGGAGTGGGGCTACGCGTTCGACGTGCACATCAACGCGTTCTTCCCCCCACTGTCGCTGCTACATTGCTTCCAGATAGTGCTTTTCAATAGTAAGTAAATTATACCACTAATGGCCGCACACCTTACGAAAAATAATTACGATCAAAATGTGTTAAGTTGCACAGTTTTCATTGTGTCCACCAGCGAGTATGTATCAAATAGAGATGTAATGTTAGTAATTTTCTTCAAAAAATAATCGTCCTCAAATCTCAGTTGTCAATTACTGCGCGCGCAACCAAAATAGAGGTTGAAATTTTAAAATAGTGAGCATTTATATGGACAAAATACCAACACATTTGGACAAACCCAATGGACTTGAAGGCGTCTCTATTCAAAAGTGCTACATACTTGATGTCCACACACGTTACTAGAAAACTATATTATTGACCCGTTAGCTCGATCCACGTAAAAACTTTTGACGACTGGCACACACGTTACGATTATCGACACGGTTTCTTCCGATTCCGATTCTACTGTACAGGGGCCTGATTATACTAACAAATGCAACAATGGACTCTCAATTGTGTTTCAAAGGAATACATACAAAAAGATACAAAGAGATACACTATCGGCATTCTTTTGAGACACGATTGAGACACCATTGAGAGTCCATTGTAGCATTTGTGTTAGTAGAATCAAAGGTAACATAGCCATAAAACAGAATATAAGTCTCAAGCCATCTCTTAAGTTGTCATGTAAATTTTTTTTTTTTATCTTCTTTAGTTTTACAGTTGTTTTTTTTTAAAATACGTTTCAGAAGCTGGCTGTAAGTAATTAATATTAGTCTCTCTATGAAATATGACAAAATATAGTATTTTTAAAATTTAAAAAAAAGATAAAAAATGTATAAAATACCCTTCTTCCACTTAGATTTATTATTTGATCCCTCAATGGATCCTAGGCGACTTTTTTTTTCTTTTTAATTCCAATTAATAAAAATTATTTAACCAATAAGATGATGTATTTTTAAAACGCAGTCGTAATTTTCATTCCAGATCTTTTATTTCACGGCGGGTTCCTGTCGTGCCTTGTCGCCAACACCTTCTGGCTGGCCTCTATCATATACTACATGTACATCACATTCTTGGGCTATAGCAGTAAGTATAAAGAGTTTATACATTAAATAAAATCATTTACAGCCCGGTGGCGCGTTGGTAGTGGCACCAGAGGGCGCAGGTTGGATCCCCGTACGGGGCAAACATTTATCTGATGGCATTTGTGCTAGTTTCGAGTCAGGGTGTTTTCTAAGTATATGTATAGTATTAATAAGTATATATTTACAATAATTCTCCATTTTCTAGTACCCATAACACAAGTCAAGTCAAGCTAACTCTGGGACAAGGCTCTGTAAGTTGTGTACAATAAAAGTCATCGACATACATAATGTTGTCACTTTTGTATATCATTTTAATTATTGAAATGGTGGCATATTTATTTTAAAATAAATAATCGGTTGCGGATTGTACTTACAAGTTATTTATATTATGTTTCAGATCTCCCAATACTTCACAACGCGAGAATATTCCTGCTGCCCTTACCAATACTGGTACTCGTCTATTTGGGCACGCTGGTTGCAGGATGGAACCTCAGTCTGATGCTCATGAATTTTTACCATTATAGAGTACTATAACACGACTATACACCTAGGTCTTAGCTTAGGGAGATGATGTAAGCGACCAGGGGCCTTACTAATCGTGATAAAGACTATCAACAATCCAGTTCTAGATTTTTCGGTCATATTGAGTTATATGCGGCTCTATGGCGCGGCGTCAGAACGCTAACCCGACGCTTTATAGCGTCGAATTGTGATAATTCACGTAACAAAAACAGTTTCAATTTCATATCAAACTCCGCGCTATCCCGCTCGATTCTTATTTTGTTTGAGTAAGACAGCGCTTGATATTGACACGAGATTGAAACTGTTTTTATTTACGAGAATATTCTATGACGCTGCTGTTCTATGACACGGTGTCAAACAGAGCTCCGCCTCTAGCAGTACACTATAAAACGCGAAGGTATAGCGCGGCGCTAATTACGCTGTATGTATGGTAAACCCTTAAAGGGCACCAACCACATTGTATGAGCTTTTGACTTGTCGTGAACAAAAATATGAAACAAAATATAGTTTAAAGTTTTCTAAATAAATGTTACGAATGTTAGTCAATGGAGTATGAAAATAAATAATTAAATAAGCCATTTTAATAGGATGGTCAACGATTTCTAATAGTATCTGGCGTGGGGACCGCAGTGTTGTCAATTGCAGACAAAATTACAATTTAGCTAACAAAAACAAACGCCACCTAGGAGGCCCGGGTTCGATCCCCGGTCGGGTCATGTGGAAAAAGAACTTTTTCTGATTGGCCTCGGGTCTTGGATGTTTATCTATATTGTGTATTTGTTATTAAATATAATATCGTTGAGTTAGTATCCCATAACACAAGTTTCGAACTTTGGGGCTAGCTCAATCTGTATGAATTGTCCCTATATATATTTATTTATTTATTGACTAAAATTCGTTATACCTATTTGATTAGGAAACTATACATATAAATTACTAGCTGACCCGGCGAACTTCGTATCGCCTAAAGAACCTTCATGCTGAATTTCATTCGAATAACTTCAAAACGGCAAAGTTTCATACTAACTTTGCACCCCCGTTTAACCCCCTAAGGGATGATTTTTGAGAAAAAAATTTTACTCGTTTTTCATGCCTTTCAATAAAGAACCTTAATGCTGAATTTCATTTGAATAACTTTAAAAACGGCAAAGTTTCAAACCAACTTTGCGCCCCCGTTTAACCCCATAGGGGATGTTTTTTGAGAAAAATATTTTACACGTGTTTCATACCTTTCAATAAAGAACCTTCATGCTGAATTTCATTCGAATAACTTCAAAAACGGCAAAGTTTCATACTATCTTTGCACCCCCGTTTAACCCCCTAAGGGATGAATTTTGAAAAAAATATTTTACTCATGTTTCATGCTTTTTAGTAAAGAACCTTCATACTGAATTTCATTCGAATAACTGCAAAAACGGCAAAGTTTCATACTAACTTTGCACCTCCGTTTTACCCCCTTAGGGGATGAATTTCCAAAAATCCTTTCTTAGTGAGCACCTACGCCCCAAAAGGAACCCCCATGCAAAATTTGAGATTCCTGGCATTTGTAGTTTCGGAGATTTCGTGATGAATCAGTCAGTGATTTTCTCTTTTATATATATAGATATTTTGTTCCTTGTTTTTGTTCACGATTGGACCGAGTTCGGTTGATGTCCTTTCTAACGCGCTTGTAAATGAATGTGAAGACACATATATGCCGTATGCCGCTTTTACCGCCGTCCCGCGCTTTCACTGAACGCTGTATTTGTATGTTTTACGCCCAACACTACCCTAGTCGCTTGCACGCCCTTTAGAATTTGGGACTCCATCAATAGTCCCATAAAACTGGTTTAAAATATTACATTGTTTTTATAATTTATTATAATATTGTAACATTCAATAAGGGAATATAAATTAATAGCTATCTGTATACATAGATAAATAAAATCATTTATTTTGCAAGTCAATATTTTTTTATCCTACTAGCACTTTCGACGTGAATGGCCTGTTGACAAGTGCCGCAAGAAACTCAACAATTAGCCTTTTTAAAAGCCAATTAAACACAAAAATATTCATACATTTTTATACATTGCAAAATATGTGATTTTAAAAGCAATAAACAAAGGAGTTTTTAATGATTCCTCAAAATTGGATTGATTGGAGTTGTACAAAAACATTTTGGTAATTAATATCGAACACTAATGAATAAATTATACTATAAAATAACAACGCAATGCAATAGGTAAGAATATAAGTTTATTTATCTATTGGGATGTTGTATGGTTAATCATGAATAAGTTTATTGTAAATAATAATTTTATAAATAAAGTTATAAATTAAACTAAAAATTGTATTAATTTTTGAGTATAATATCAATTCATACATAATAAAACATTACATTAGATCACATAATACCTCGGCAACTTGCCAATTCCATAATGATTCCACACAAATTATTGTTCCATGCTTTCGCTTTAATCTGATTATTTTATCATTTTTATATTAACTTATCTACCACAATCTTGGATAGTAACTACATAAAAAGGTCTAATCATCGTCCAGGACTATCACTTCATCAGAAGATATAGGTTTCGGTCGCACCTCACTGCTAAAAGGCAACGACTTCTTTACCTCCGTTTTCTTAGCTGGCGCTGTTTGTTTTGATAACGAAGTCTTTGTAATTGTTAAAGAAGATGGTAATTTACTTATAGAAGCATTTATCTCTTGGCTTACATTCTTCGGCATGTTCTTTTGACGTTCAGCCAACTTTTCCTGTAATGTTTTACCGGGACTGACTTGCTGGTGTGGCAATGGAGGTTTGGTGTGAATGGCAGCATTCACAGTGGACGCGGTCGACAGGTGCGCCTGCGTGGGCTGCGAGTGCGTGGACGTCGAGTGCGCGGTCGTCCCAAACGAAGTCAGATTAGCGGTCAACGATGCAGGTAAGGTTGGCAGTACTGTGCCCATACTAGGTGCCAGGGGTGCCGATATAGACTTCTGAAGGTTGGTCAGTGGTGCCGATATAGATTTCTGAAGACTGGTTAGAGCTGGTGTGGTTTTTGCAATTGTCGTTACAGGCGGTGTAGTAAATGATTTCGTGCTCTTAATTTGATTGCTGACAGATTGAGTACGATTTGGCTTCGATACTCGCCTCTGTTTCTTCTGTGGCGGTCCGTATGATGAAAAACTCTGACCAAGGAACTGTCGGTAAAATTCAGCTTGAAATGAATTCTGAAGGCTGGTCTGTAATGACGATTGTAAAGTGTTTTGTAATGTGGAGTAGCCAGCCAGAGCGCTTATGTTACTTAAATACGACAATGATAAAGCGGCTGCAGTTTGCTGAGATAATACTGGGTCGTTCAACATCGGCAGGTAACTTTGGAAGGCAGCTGCCATGTCGTGCGGTGACATCTTCGGTAAATTCGCCCCAGGCATTGATGTTGATGCCTTGTAGTCTGGCTTCGCTTGGCTCGCGACTGACGTTGATGGCTTAGAACTAGAACTCTCAACAGCAACAGCGGTTTTAGAATGTTGTTTCTTTTCTGCTTTCTGACTTTTGTCCAAGCTAGCCAAAGTTGCTTGCTGTTTCAATGTCTGTATCATGGATTGGCAATACTTCATACTGAGGTCTACAAGGTTCATATTTTCAGTAATAGGTGAGGTGCAAATTAATTTGTAAGCTTCAACAAGTAAGTTCGTGAACTGTTTTGAGTTTGGTTGTTTTTGTGCTTTCTGGTAAGCTCTGTATATATCTAAAGTTAGACTTTTCAGTGCCTGCTTTTCGATATCGTTGCTCTTCAGATCGGCTTGTTGGCTGAACTTCGTCAGTTGTCCTTTTAATGACTGTACACAAAGAGAGAAAGCCTGTTGGGCTAATTCTTCTCTATCAGAATCACGTAAATACTTCTTGTCTGGTTCTGGTATTCTCTGCAGATAAAAGCTTAAATCCAGTAATGTTTTATGGTCATCTATCTCTTTCAAAATTTCCATAGTTAGCTGAACTGATCGACTCATGTGAAACGCAAATCCACCTGCTCTATCCACTTCAGTCAGTGGTATTTTCCAAATGTTATTGAAGAAGTTGGAGTGTTTTCTTTCACTAAATAATCCACCCAATTTGTGGCCAGCTCTAGATGTGAAAGTTGAAAGCATAAGATCTCTGCATCGCTCTATATCTCTACCTTTTTTATAATAAAAGTGATAATGAGCTAATCTGTATATCGCTTTATAATTTTGTGGAAAGCGACTCGCGCAGTCTTCTAAAGCATCTAAGCAAGCGGAAACTGTTGTCATAATTTCTTCATCAGTTAATGGCTTTGGGTCGTTTGATGATTTACTAGATGCATCACTATCTTTACTAGAATCACTACTGCTATCTGTTGTAGAATCACTTGAACTTGAGTCTGATGATGATGACGTTGACGTACTGCTCGAGGTCTCTTCTTTCTTCCCAGCATCGTTATCTTTTTTGTTTTCAAATGTTGGTTTTAAATCATCAGATTTTTCGTCTACATTCTTAATTTCAGCACTCTTCGTTTCTTCTGGTGGGGCATTATCAACGGCGCACGGCGGCATTGCAACCTCCGTATCTTTTGGATCTACAATTTCGACATTAGCTACTGGTTCTTTAGGTATGATGCGCTCTGTATCATACGAAGCTGATCTTCTAACTTTAGCGGCTGCAGATTCCAGCTTTAGACGTTTTGCTTCATGAGTTTCGTCTTCTCCTGCGTCGCTCACTGAACGCTTAAGTATATTAGCTGGCTGCACAGTCTCAGTGGGTTTTATATCCGTATCGTTGTCAGTGGGACTATCCTTTTTGGGTTTTTTAGAAAAGGGTCCTTTCTTCCATTGTTCTATGCACATGGAGAAAATTTTTCCCACTGAACCTGGTATAGGTTTATTCTCGTGTTGTTCAATATATTTAAGAATAGAGGCGTGTATTCTGTAATGTAGCTCTAATACTTCTATACATAAATGAGTAGGTGTGTTATAACTAATTTTTAATGGATATGTTGCGTCGGTTTCTTGTAAACTTTTCACCCCTTGCATGTAGTATTCCAAGTAAACAGATGGAGGTTTATTTCGCTTCTCAGCTACTTTACCAAGCATGTAGTAATGAAGCCAAGAATCTTCGTTTTCTTTATCCGTCTCACTACTATTATTAAGATCGTTAAGAACAGTCATAAAACACTTTTGCGTTGTATCGAGCATATCTTCCTTTTGCTTTTCTAATGATTCGAAATCTTCCATGCTGAGAGATTCACTGGCTTGTTTTAATAGTCTTGAACAAAATGAATGAACCGTGTACACAAACATGCCATATTCAATCCACATATTGCAATGTGTTGGATCCAAGTCCAAAGATCGTTTGAAACATCTTATAATAGATCTTGCGGGATTCAAAAATTCTCTATCATTATTTAGGTTCTTACAAGAATTTAATATTCTCTCAAGATTTACAGCTTTTGCTAACGATATCTGGGCCCAGGATTCCAATCGATCACTATTAACAATAACATCCAACATATTGAACTTAACCGAAATTTTTCCCTCCTCTTTCTTAAAATAATAATCACCCAGAAGGAAATATATATCTTTCATTTTATACGGCAAGAGTGGCGGAACATTTGGCAATTTATTTTCTACGCCCTTTATGTATTTTTCTACTTCGGGAATATATTTTTGCGGGTCAGATTCTATTGGAAGAAGCGCAAGGATTCTATGGAACAATTGTTCTGTGTCGTTAGTTATCCCCGAGATTTTACCTTCTAAAGCAGGGAGAATAGGCGGCCTAAATATTTCATAAACTTGCTGTGCACGCGGCCAGTCTAAAGAGTGTGGTGCAATGTTATGATCAATGAGATATTTCAGCTTATTCTTCTTCCCAGGATGTCCAAACAAACAAAAGACACATTGTTCCATATATTGACAGACCTGTTCCAAGGATTTCGAGAGAGATGGCGAACGTAGTCGCGGGACAACTGTATCAAGAATGAAATAGAGCAGCTTGCCATCGGATTTGGAGCACCACCCTCTATTACCTAACTGTTCATGGGCAATAAACAATACCATCAGTGGATTGGGAATGTCATCACACAAGACCTTTTCTTTATCAGTCACGATCCTCCCTCTACCTTGATCCTCCTCTCTTTGCAGTATGTAATGCATAATAATCCAAGGCACAACAGTGCCAAAAGGCATCTCTGCAGCATTAGTTTCTACTTGATGCCCTATAATCCTGATCAGGTCATCAAGACCTTGACTCAGATCTTTCTGAGATACGTCGTCTAAACATGACAAGCCTTCAGTAGTTAAAATGTGTTCCATGCAGCAAAGAATTTTAACAACTGCCAAAGTCCATTTCTCATAATCTGAAGAGCCAGTTGTATACCGGAAATAATGTTTCAATGCCTCATGTAAACATATTAAAGACCACTTAAAACATTCATCTACTTTGTTCAGTGCCCAATAGGTATCAAGTATTAGAGATAGTTGCACAGCAAAATCTAATGACATTTCTTCTTCTTGCTTTTTTGCTATTGTTTTGCAATGTTCAAATGAATCTATAACAATTGATAAAACTTCTTCATAATTTCCTTGTTCATATAAATCCATAACTGTTGATAACTTTTTGTTTCTCTCCAAAAATTTGATAAAAGCTAAAACTTCACTCTCGTTAATAAAAGGCTTGAAGGTAAAGTTAACTACATTTAAATTATATGTGTCGTGATGCTCATCCATTGCCTCAAACTCAAAAGATAATTGATACAAACAATCTAAAGCATAATCCTCACATTTATTCAGTATATGTATATGAAGTTTAACCCAGAGGCATCTCAACATCAGCTCTAAACATTCTTCACCTATAAAGATATGAGGTTTCCGATTTAATCCAATTCCTATTGTTTCAATCACACTTAAATCATTAATTTGATTTTGATCTATCTCAGATTTGAGTTTTTCATTAACAGAAAGTTCTTCAGCAAGAATATTGACGTAGACATAATGTAAAAGTTCCTC
This sequence comes from Endotricha flammealis, assembly GCA_905163395.2. Classification (NCBI taxonomy): domain Eukaryota; kingdom Metazoa; phylum Arthropoda; class Insecta; order Lepidoptera; family Pyralidae; genus Endotricha; species Endotricha flammealis. The sequence goes on along the minus strand of LR990868.1, from coordinate 13,846,775 downwards.
ATTATAGTCATCTGTAAATGAAGGTACATCAATGTGAGTTTTGTAGCATGTGTTTGCTTCTATAAATATCTTGGACAAGCCTTCTGGCCACTGGACTCTCCATTTTTTAGATAATATATCTAAGTAGTCTTGTAGGATATCAATTATGTCTTTTTGATTCTCAATATATTTATTAATAAACTCTTTAACATCTTTTTGTTCACTTTCTGATGCAAAATATTCATCTATCTCTTTTTCTTTTTCATTTTCTTTGTCTTCGAAAAGCTTATCTATGTCTGTCACATCAGGCGAGCCTTCCCTGGCTTGGTGTTCTTTTTTCTCAACAATTTCTGGACTCAGACACACTGGCACCATTCTTCGTAATGTATCATAAATGTTATCATCAGTTCGGTCCTGCCTGTTTACTGGTTTTTTACGCCCAGAACGCCGTTTGTTGCACCATTCCCACTGTTCTAGAAAGCTAAGGGCACTACCTCTTCTCCGGACTGGTGCTTTTTTCTGCGTTTTTGGTTCCGGTGGAGCTTCAGTTGCCGGCTCAATGGTTATTACCTCTACATCACTTTCCACTTTCTCAGTATCGGTTGCTGTTTTATCCTTATCGGACATATCATTATTTTCATTTTCCGATACATTTTCTAAATTTTTCTCACTATCTGTGTTGTTGTCTTCTGGTTTAGTTTCTACAGGCTCAATTTCTTTTGGCTCTTCACTAATATCCATTGGTTCATGTTTCTCTTCCTCAAATACAACTTCAATACGGCATGCATGACTGTAGCAGTGCTCTGTCATGTAGTTGTGCATATGTATCAGTGATTCCCCAACAGAACTCCAAGTTAGATTCCCTATGGGTCTCTTTAATTTCAAATTAGGCAATACATATTTATACTGCTCTGCTCTCTGTTGTTCTATAAATATTTCATGTATTTCATCAGCTTCTTTTATAAGTTTTTCAGCTTTTTCCTCATCTATTGGCTCATCATCTTCCTCAACCCACTTATAAATAGGATCAAGATACTCCATGAAATCTCTTATATATCGAAATGTTTTGAAGATATGTTTTCTGTATGCCAAACCTCTTAAATATCCTGGATCTAACTGCAAGGCATCGTAGATAGTAGAGATACATTCCTCTTTATAGTCTAGACCCAATAGAAGTGTGATAATTTTATCTAAACAGGGCCAATGTCGTGGATTCCGTTCGGCGCCGCGCTGGAAGGCATGGAGAGCCATCTCATACTTTTTAGCTTTCATGCTGACCTGCCCTAATCGATGCCAGAGTGTTACGTCGCTGTCATCGAGCTCGGAAGCTGAGCAGTAGCAGTCTATAGCGGCGTCTACCTCACCGGCGGCATTCAACATAGCGGCTAAGTTCTTATAACACAAATATTTCAAGTTAAATAATACACCGGTAGCTTTCTCACCTTCAGCGGGTTTCTTGACATCATAGAGCAACTCAGTGTCCAGTAAATCTTTGAGGAGCTGCGTGGCGTCGCTGAGATTCCCTTTTCTTTGTAGTTCAAGAGCTTTCGCGTACTGCTGTTGTGCAATTTGTTCCAACGCCTCTTTAGTGACTTCTTCCTCGTTACCGCTGTCTTCTTCCGACTCATTATTTAAAGCTGATATTTTAATCATTTTGATTATTATATTACATTAAGTTTAGGAGTAATTATTAAATTAAAATGCATTTTTTTATCTAATTTGATTCGGCGAACACCCTAGCCGTCAAATACAATAACATGTCAATCAAATGAATGAATGATAATCTGCCGGTAGGCAGACGTGAGGCAGAATTCAAAATGTCAAAATTTTGTCATTCATGTTCATGAAAGGCACCAAAAAAGGCACCAAGGCACTCAGGGTTAAAACAGTGAAAAACACAGATATCTGTGGTTAAAAAGCACGATTGGTGATTGTGTTCACGTCATACGTACTCACTAATATTTTTTCGTCAGATTGTATGTTATGCTGAAGCGATGTAATTATTTTTCTCTCTGGTCGGTCATTTCATCAAATCTGCCATTGTTGATTGTCAATTTTATTTGGCATGATGTCATTCCTGTCTGTCACACAAAAAGAAATATCAATCGACGAACGGTTACCGGGTTATGGCGGAAACACACTACCGTGTCGGGGCGTGTCGTGTCGCGCTCTGTCGTGACGGTGGGTGTGCACACTTATGGCGGAAACACACTACCGTGTCGGGGCGTGTCGTGTCGCGCCAGAAGCATATCGCGTTCATACATTTTATATGGTTAGGAGCACATTTGTAGGGCGTGTCGTGTCGTAACTCGCTCTGTCGTGACGCGGACTGCTGGCCGCCGATTGCGCCACGGCGGTGGTGGGGGTTATGACGCGACACGACACGCCCTGCAAATGTGTTTCTATTCCCGCGCGTGGTTCGTGTCGCGAACAAGTGGACTTTTTTTTTTTAAATTTGTTTTTGCAGCGTGATAATGAGTTACTAGGTAGTAGATTCCTGATAAATATACTTAAATACATTTTTTTGTAAATAAATACCATTATACATTATAGAAAACACCCAGACAAAGGCAAACACTGCGAGCTTCTGTTCAGAAATGAAAGAAATAAACGTCTGGCGTTTATTTCGTTCATTTCTGAACAGAAGCGCGCCCCGACACGACACGTAAGTGTGCACACCCACCGTCACGACAGAGCGCGACACGACAGGCCCCGACACGGTAGTGTGTTTCCGCCATTACGTGTAGTGTCGGGGCGCGCTTCTGTTCAGAAATGAACGAAATAAACGCCAGACGTTTATTTCTTGCATTTCTGAACAGAAGCTCGCAGTTTGCCTTTGTCTGGGTGTTTCTATAATGTATAATGGTATTTATTTACAAAAAAAAGTATTTAAGTATATTATCAGGAATCTAGGACCTAGTAACTCATTAACACGCTGCAAAAACAAATTAAAAAAAAAGCGTCCACTTGTTCGCGCCACGAGCCGCGCGCGGGTACAGAAACACATTTGCAGGGCGTGTCGTGTCGCGTCATAACCCCCACCACCGCCGTGGCGCAATCGGTGGCCACTCATGGCGGAAACACACTACCGTGTCGGGGCGTGTCGTGTCGCGCCAGAAGCATATCGCGTTCATACATTTTATATGGTTAGGAGCACATTTGTAGGGCGTGTCGTGTCGTGACTCGCTCTGTCGTGGCGCGGACTGCTGGCCGCCGATTGCGCCACGGCGGTGGTGGGGGTTATGACGCGACACGACACGCCCTGCAAATGTGTTTCTATACTCGCGCGTGGTCGTGGCGCGAACAAGTGGACGCTTTTTTTTTAAATTTGTTTTTGCAGCGTTATAATGAGTTACTAGGTAATAGATTCCTGATAAATATACTTAAATACATTTTTTTGTAAATAAATACCATTATACATTATAGAAAACACCCAGACAAAGGCAAACACTGCGAGCTTCTGTTCAGAAATGAAAGAAATAAACGTCTGGCGTTTATTTCGTTCATTTCTGAACAGAAGCGCGGCCCGACACGACACGTAAGTGTGCACACCCACCGTCACGACAGAGCGCGACACGACAGGCCCCTAGGACCAAGTATAAGAATGGACAGATTAAATTTTAGAACGACAATGAAACTGTCTTTGCTCTCTGTCTTGCTTATAGCAACATTCAGTGTGAAAAAAAGAAACAAACATAGACAAACATCACCGTCTAGAACGTCAGCGTGTCAACTTTTGAGACATTTGGTAGCCGCTTGGATATCAAAGCTCGTGTTGGATTTTTTGTGTTTTGAGGTGATAATTGGACTTTTTATAAAGAAAAATTGTGATACGGATTTTCGTTTTGAACCAAAGCTTGCGTAGCCATTGGTTGTAAGAGTAGAATGGGTGTTACAACGGAAAGCGATCAAAGGATATCTTTTCATAGGTAAGTTATCGACTACATGATTTATATTTTTTGTGCAGGAAATACATTACATGATCGGTTTTTGTAAAGTTAATTGAACCATAAAGACGATGCAGACGCATAATTTCAACAAACCCATTACTTTTATACAAAGATTTGATTTTATACATTACGTTTATTGAGCTTTGACAGATGATGTACCTTAAATATTGTAAGTAGAGTTGTCACATTGTATCGATAAAATAATAAATTGTATGCGTTTTTATTAAGGTTTAATTTATTCCTAGTTCTCTTGCCCATTGGGATGAGGGTTAGTTAGATAAGAGTAATCAAAGTAATATAGATCTTGTGTTTTCAGGTTTCCTGACACTAATATAAGAAACAAGTGGATTAAGAACATAAAACGAGATAATTGGACACCTTCGCCATATTATCGCCTGTGCTCATTACATTTCGATGTATCTTGCTATCGGGCAGGTAGTTTAGGTGAACACGCTACGGAGTATTATGTGACGTTTAATCATAAACATATTAGAAATCATTTTAATAAACTAGTCTTATTTAGTGGTCAGTAGATGCAGTAAATAACTAAGCATCAAGCACTTTAAGTAAATTCCTGTAAGTCTTTGTTTATTGTTTTTTGATCCCTAGTTGATTTTTTAAAAATAAGAATTGTTAAATTGGTGACATTATACGGATTATTTAACAATTCCTATTAGATATTATAATTATTATTACATGTGTGTATAATGATTACAAAATGATCATGATTATGATGTATGATTTTATTTTATTTAAATATTTTGAATAAAAACCTTATAAGTACCTATTTGCTTTATTTATTCTTCACCCGCATTGAGTGTAGGTAATCTTTTTATTTGGCATATTTAAAAAAAAACAAATACCTAAAGTTACTGATAGATGAGTATTTGACATTCCTATCGATAGGTGTCGATAGTGTGTATTTAATTGTTAAAGAATATTTCTGTCAGCAATATTGATTTATAGCTGGACTGGGACTGAATAAAAAACATAGACCAACCCTTTGAGCTGCTTATCTTCCAAGGGTATGTCGTAAAAGCCGACGTGATCATACCCACTCCAACATCGGACTGTCTATGGGGGATAACGATAGGAATGTTCGTCATTGGTAATCTTGGAACGAATATCAGGTTGCTGTGGTTTGACTAAATGACTTATGGTTCTACTCACCCCGATAGGGAAACTAGGGGGTTATGCATCTGTTTCTGTCTTTAATCATTTGTTTTTGTCAAGTGTTCTCAGATCTTAAAATGAACATTAAATATTAAATCGATATTAGTCGATAAAGACACGGCACATCTCTAGTGATCCTAAATAAAAAAACAAAAGTTTATATAGCATACTGGCTTCATGAGCACAAAAGACGTTATAGACAATGATATATCTATCTCTTTTTTACTTAAGACGGCACATATTAGTGTGAAAGACAATACCCATGTATTTCTTTCGTCTAAAATACAATCCGTCCATTCTTATACTTGGTCCTAGACAGGCCCCGACACGGTAGTGTGTTTCCGCCATCAGTCCGCGCCACGACAGAGCGAGTCACGACACGACACGCCCTACAAATGTGCTCATAACCATATAAAATGTATGAACGCGATATGCTTCTGGCGCGACACGACACGCCCCGACACGGTAGTGTGTTTCCGCCATTACATGCTTGGTATGCCATGCCGTATGGTTACATGACATGACATGGTCACACAGTCAGATGTCATGTCATGTCACTGATGTCAGTCAGTAATTCTGTTTTGAGGTTATGTCGTAATAAATAAACAAATTATTTAAAATTCAATCAAAATGATCGGTCATAACTCTTTGCTAAAACGTGCACTACCTATTGTAATACAATGTGCATCGGCTCACAGGAAACCACGATGGCTACCGGTAGCTAAAAGTAAGATTTACCGCATACCGAAAAGGCCTGTGATTTCTGAAGAGGAGAGGCTAGAATTGTTACGTATAAATAGTAATTATAAGACACAGATGAGGGCTATCAGACGTTTTTACCACGACGATATGATAAAAGAAAAATCTACAAAAGAAAGTGCCAGTTCCGAGATGTCTATACGTTTAGAAGCCGAGGAATGGGAACGTTGTGTGAAATTGAATGATGAGTGGAATGCGAAGCTTTCGTTGGAAAGAGAAGAACGAAGGAAGGAAGAGCTGGCTGCTATGGAAAACTATGTGCTTGCACGAATGGAAGCTAAGGACAGAAAAAGAGAAGAAGATATTGCAAAGGCTTCGGAAGAGATTAGAAAACAAAAGGTACTGTGACATTATGATCTAATATTTTTTGTATTATTTGAATACGTATTGAACACATACCTACATTATCTTATTGGATCTTGCTCATATTTACTTTTTATAATTATTTTAACCGATTTGCATGCAAGTCTTTGGGAGTCCCCTCAGTAACTCGGATATTGGGTTAGAGTCGCGTTAGGGTTGAGTATTTATTATGATTATTCTTGATTGACCAATAACTACAAAAAAAAATGCATTGTTTTAGACTTTTATATTAACTTTTTTAACGCCTATGTTAGTGATAGTTTATTGGCTTAAAACAATTTTTTTTTTACTCACACATTTATTGTAATAGCTCCATACCCTTGGGAATTATGGAACAGACTTTTATACATATATTTTTTTCATTTCAGGAACTCAGCAAGGCATTCATTACTCCAGAAACTTTAGAAGAGGCAGTTGATCAGGCATTAGCTAATCCCATAGACTACAACTTTGCCATAGACCTGAGTGGCAACATAATTTTAGGCAGAGAAACAGCCGTCCCACCATTTGAGGGTAAAGCCAGGAAAACTGCACAATAAGGATTGATTTAATTTATACTAATAATATCACTACACTCAAGAAAACCAAATAAATCAAGACATTTAGTAAGATAGATCTTCACAGACACTTTTTTCTAATTTAATCTACTCCATAAATAGACAGACAGAAGCAACACTTATTTACACACAGATTTTATCTAGATGGAATTTGCTATGTACCATTGTGAAACCTAAACATTTAGATTTTAAAAAAATATAAAACAATTTATAACAATATATTAAACATTTTATTTACAAAAACCTAACATAACATTAAACAGGTAAGTCCGGAAACATGGTCTCCCAGTGTGGCACAAGATTCAACTTGTGTTGCACTGGTCCTAATGCTATGAGGTTGGCGGAACGTGATGGCTCATCAACAGCTACTGAAACCGCTTCTTGGTAAAATGCTGCTTTTGTGCCTGAACATACCTGAAAGAGAAATTAAATAATTTTGAAGTGGTATTCATAGAATAATAGTGGTATGCCAGCTCAACCTCCGTGGCGTAATGGTTACCACGCCGGATCGCCACCCAGGAGGTCCCGGGTGCGATCCCCGGTCGGGTCATGATGAAAAACGAACTTTTTCTGATTGGCCTCGGGTCTTGGATGTTTATCTATAATATGTATTTGTTATAAAATATAATATCGTTGAGTTAGTATCCCATAACACAAGTTTCGAACTTACTTTGGGGCTAGCTCAACCTGTATGAATTGTCCCTATATACTTATTTATTTTAAAAAAAAAAAAAAAAAACGTAGAAGTATCTCACAGACTATTGGCGTGAAGCAGCTGTGGTGACTACTATATAAATGCAACGGCCAGCGTTTGTGTGCAGCACTGCGAAAACCGGCCACTTTACACACCAATACTGGCGCGTGCACAAAGACATAATAATAACAACGCTGGCCGGCGAACCGCAGGGTGCATCCCAGTGCTACCCCATACCTGTAGCTCTATAGAACTGTTGGGACATTCACCATGCTATTCATGCAGCACTAATACGAGGTCGCAACAGTTCTATAGAACTACAAGTATAGGGTACTACCCGAACCGCGCCCGCAACCGAGCCACGCCCAGCAACCTTATTTTCTTTATTTCATCCTTTCTTCGGCTCAGAAACTCTCCTGGTGTCTCGGTACTCCATGGGCTAAGAAAAGTGTAGTGAATATGGCTTAAACCACAAGATAATAAAGGGCGGATAGTACTTGCCTCAAATACGGTCTCCCCTAATTTAAGCGTGACGCGTCCAGAGCGATGGACCTGCAATTTGCCGATGCGACCCTCCTCCAAGTCCGACAGCCGACACCTGGGGTCTTCAGGCTGAAAAATGAACTTCACAGTCAATCTTTATCTTGTTTTGTTTTTGGGATTACTTAGTTTGGGACTAGATGGCGTTATATGATACGTTCACGAATATTTGGTAGATAAGCTAACTGCTACTAATCAGGAACCTGTGATTAAAGTAACAACTCGTATGAAAAGTCGGAACTCTTTGTCTATGTCTTTTATTATTCTTAAACAATCATTTTTGTATGACTGCTTGTGCCAAAATAAAAAAGCACTATCAATTTGGACAATTAATTACTTCGACTAAACATAATATTTCTGAAAGTCGAATTAATTGTCGAAATTCTTCTGAAATTCGACCATGAATGCGTTGTCGAAGTAAAGAGTTCGAACAACTCGGTTTCGAAATTTAGTCTGTCGGAATACTTAATTGTCGAAATTCAGAGTGACAACCAAAAAAAAAGAAATAAGTACCGGCTTGTCCTCTGCGGCGTCGTCGGCCGACGTGGAGGGCTGCGCGGGCTTGCGGCGCGGCGCGTCGTCGTCCGGCACCGCGCCGCGCCCCGGCAAAGTGTCTGGTAACTAAAAACATTACATAATAAAAGCTTCAAAAATCCCGAGAAAAAGGATATTAACAGAGAGATAACCATAGGCGAAGCCAGGAACAGGCAGACGCTGTTATCCATCAACAAGAGCCGGGATCACGGGCTTAACGTGCCCGGAGAACCTCGAGATAAAGAAACCCATCCAAACACACACGGGTCGACGTTGTATAACTTGCGTGTTTTTGAAGTGCGACACACAGCGACGCCATCGAGGTTCTCTCAGAATCCCACTAGTCCTACTAATATTATAAAGGTGAAAGTTTGTGTGTGTTTCTTACTTCTTCACGCTCAACTGGCTGGGTCAATTTTTACTATATTTGGTATGTAGGTAGCAGATACCTTGGATTAACACATAGGATACTTTTTATACCGAAAAGTACGCGATTCCCGTAGGATTTGGTCAAAAGTCTGATAGTCAATGGCGCTTTTCAAAGTAGATGGCGCTGCTGTGTTTACTACCGCATAATAAAACGCGGGTAACACCGCGGGCAGCAGCTAGTAAAATAATAAACTAACCTCTAACAATATAAGCGTCGGCTTTTCACTCTTTAAAAGGTTTGCGACGTCTGTGTCCTCGAATACCTCTTGTTTGACATCCACGATGGGCTTCCGATCATCTTTGGTTACTGCAAAGATATACTTTAATTACACGACAATAAGGACGTTATTTAATTGCTGACCTTGAATTTAGATTAGCTTTTTAATTGATCTTTCATTAGGGCTGAACCTCATCTGTTAGCATGGAAAGATTATGTCTTATGTGTTCCTGACTATATTGACAGGACCGGTGGTAGAGTGGCTAACAATGGCCACTTTGTCCCAAGGGCCGCGGGTTCGAATCCTGCGCAAGGTAAACAGGTTGTGTGCATGAACATGTCTGTTTCTCTTGGTCTGGTTGTTTTCTATGTAAAATAAGTATTTATTTACAAAAAAAAGTATTTGTGTATATTTATCAGCAATCTAGTATCCATAGTACAAGTTTTGCTTAGTTTGGAACTAGATGGCGTTGTGTGATTTGTCCAAGAATATTTATTTTTTATTTATATCTTGAAAATTAACCAACAATTAATTACAACATAAATTTACCTGTAAAACTATTCTCACTAGTTCGAAACCGAACTAGTATTATTTCTCGATAAAATAAATTCGACAATTGAAAAATGAGAAAGAAAAGAAGAAAATGAAAAATAGGAAAGTTATTTATCAAAAAAAGTTGAAGTTTCTCCTGTAAAATTAAATGAAATTACCCAAGGTTTAACTAAGTTGTTTTGCAACTTCATTTACTTTCCTCAAGGCAAAATAGAGCTTAGTTAATCCTTGGTTTATTTTTAAGTTTATGCATCGTAAACAATAAGAATATTAGTAGACTAGACGTCCCGAGCACACATGCAGTATGTCGCGACATCTCGCTGGTTCTGATGTAGCTGCTCCGTTGGCCATAAGGAACTGTCCATTGGCGCTAAGGAACGCGCAGTGAGGCATTTAGAAAACAGGAACAAAACCCATCATTATAGTCACCAACACGGCTGGCGCAGACGTAACACGAAGTTCGAAACTTATGACTCAGTGCATAACGACAATTTTAAATTGCTTAAAGCTGTAAGCCCTAATTTTGGTGCGTACTGTATAGTTTAGTCAACAACGTAGTTGTAGATTGCGTGAGCGGGAACCTAAGCGATTTCTTCAGAAACCTAATCAGGATGTTTATGGAGAAAAGAAAACATACTAAAAGTCGTAAACTCATGGTAGAGGTACTGACGTCTAGGTGAGCCGGAGGGAGGGGAGACAAAGGTCCCAATTTTAGGTTTTTCACTAATATCTCAAAAACGGTACGTTATAGCGGAAAATGTTCTATGGCGAAATGAAAGCTTATAAAATTCTCTATCACTTTGGGGTCATCCATAAAGTACGTCACACGTAAAGGGGGGAGGGGGGGGGGTCGACAAAGTGTGACATAGTGTGACAAGGGGTGGGAGGGGTACTAAGTTTCGTGACATCACATTTTAAAATCTATAATATCTAGAGGTAGTAATCGCGTAATTTGAAAACCTTAATGAGAACGAAGTGACTGCCATGCCAGTTATAAATAATTTAAAGGAGTGGGTTCAAAGTCTATGGACTGAAGATGATTGAGTTTCTTTCTTTTTCTTTTTCTTTATATTCAATAGTTTATTGCTTTGTTATTGTTTCAAATATTTGATATGATGTTGATTTCATAAAAAAGTACTTAATTTAAATGGAAATAAAACTAAATTCGGAACTGCTGTTTTAATTTAATAATTTTTCGATGTGAAATTGCAAAACATTTGACGTCACACTAGGGAGGAGGGGGGTCTCAGAAATGTGACCACCTGTGACAAGGACGGGAGGGGGGCTCAAAAAATCATGAAATTCGTGTAACGTACTTTATGGATGGCCCCTTTGATGATTTTCATTTTTTCCATATTCCCATCCGTTTTCGAACTAAATACACGATTTGGAACAGTGTTGAGGCCGCATTCTGTTGGCAGCCATGACAGGTCACTAATCCATCTCTTTAGGGTTCCGTACCCACAGGGTAAAAACAAGACCCTATTACTAAGACTCCACGGTCCGTCTGTTTGTCTGTGGTCATTATGTTCTGTCGAAATAAAAAGTCGAATTAATTGTCGAAATTCAATACTCAATATTTATTGCAGACCATAAAGACAAACTGCAAACCAACCAACAGCGTTACAATCGAATTTTACAAACAGATTTTTATCAAAATTATGGTTTCCATAATAACCAACAACTTAAAGAATATGTCTCAACTGACTAATGACGCTGACATGCGTTGTATAAAAAAATATGAATGCATTTACATATATTATTTTATTTTATTGCACGATTGAAATGTACAATTGGCGGGTTTAATGCCAAAAGGCATTCTCTACCAGTCAACCATCGGGTAATGCAGAAATATTGTTGGCGGGACAAAATTGAATTTATCGTGTCTTGGTCGTGTCATCTAACATGCCCCAAATCGTAAATGATATCAGATCTTACTGGGAGAGTCTACATCATCTCTAGGCTCGCTTTTGATGACCACCTCCTGTTTTACCTTCGCCGTCGGCTTCTGAGTCTGCGACCACCCTAATTAGGAAATTAAAAAGATATTAACCATAAACTCACGTTTTATGAAGTTTTTTTTCTCGTGGACTGGCAACGCCTTCTTTTTCCAGATTCCTTCCTCCTTTATTTAACTAAATTCATATTTTATTGACTAAAACTACTGATATTAATAGCAATAATTAAAAACATGCTACAAATACATTTAAAAAAATATTTAATGCAATATTCCAACTAAGGAATGAAACAAGACGCCTTCATGGGTATGAAATGTATGAATAAGCTTTTGCGCGAAGATTAAAGAATAATAACGACGTCACACACAACACCTCCTTTTTATGATGAACTCTTTGGTTTATTAAAGAAGAAAGTCAATTTGATTATTATTATTATTATATATTTTTTAATACCACTAAGGTTGCAAACAAACATACGGCCCGCCTGATGGTAAGCATCATCGTAGCCTATAGACGCTTGTAATACCGTGGGTATCACTCGCGCGTTGCCAACCCTCCCAACCCCTCCAAGTGAAGCTCTGGAGACCTTACTCACCGTAGGAACACAACATGGCCTAGACCAATGCTATTTGGCTACGATCTTCTGTAAGGTGGAGGTCCTTCCCCAGACGGGCTGCTCCGATTTGAACGGATTATCCGCTGTGCCCTACCTCTCTAAAAAAATCTCTCTAAAAATATTGACAATAAATTTTTCTGACAATCACATATTTTATGATTTGTTTAAAAGATTAAAATTCGAGATATTCTGTTCTTATTCCTACAACTTTGGTTATTACGGCTAGAGTTCAGTCTTGAATTAAAAACATTTAATTAAAAAAAAGAAGACAATCAATGTCAATAACCTCCATCATCCATGGGCAATTTGATAGGTGCGTCCCTCTCTGTGACATGTTTGAAATCCTCTATCGCATTCTCGTCATACTCTGCCGTGCCTCCACTCAGTACTGACTTGATTTTCTGTTCTTCTAATTCTTTGTCAATCTGTAGCTGTAGAGCGTAAAAACTAGAGATTCATAACGTTTATTTAGAGTTGGTCTTTACCAGATAGTTTCGTTGGTAAAAGAAATGGTGAAAGAAAACCAGCCTACAGCTTTTTTTATGTAACGCAGGCAAACGAGTAGTTTTTTTATGTCAACTTATAGAATGTAGTTACCGCTATGACCATCAGTAACAACAGAGGTGTTACCAATGCATTTACTGCTACAAGGAAAGGAATATGTAGAAAAGGGATAGAAAAAAAGTTGAATTTTTTTTTCTTCCTTACTGCGATCTGTTTGTAAAAACAGCAGTTGTTGTTGTCGCTTTATGTGGCTTAGTGAATCTCCACCAAATGAAATGCATTTTTCACTCCCATATTCTGGCAGATTTTGGTTGTTCAAGTCAATATTTTCAGCATGCAAACAATTTATACAAAATATTTATTGAATTGTTTACTTTCAAAAAAGATTTTTAAAATGTTATTTTCTTGAATATGAATGATGAAATCATATTTTTTATTTAGTAAGAAAAATTATTATGAAATATTGATTATTGGGATTATAATTATTATTGCTGCTATAACAAAGAAAGTCTTACCCTATTAAAATCTTTAACCCTAATTGTGGGTTTCTGCAACTGCGTGGGTTCACTATCCTTGCCGTATGAGAAGCGACCACTGTACTGTCTCTCTGAATTGCCTAACCCTGAAAGAAAATTTACATATATTATGATATAACTAATGTTTGATTGAGAAAAAGCTCACACAACGACAAAGATAAATAATTTAATTACGTTATAGTGCAAAATTATCAAATAGCAAAGCTTTTATCTAATAGAATCTTAGGTAATAGCAAAGCTTTTATCTAATAGAATCTTAGGTATGACCTAGTACCTAAGATTCTATTATATAAAAGCTTTGTTATTAAAGTTCAGTATTAAACTAATATACCATCATTACATTTGTTTTACTATGCATTATGCTCCTTTAGCTCTTTTTTATCCTCATCCCTACCTTCAGAGAAGACTCCTCCTGACTTGATAATATTGGGTCCGTTCCTAAGATTTTTGTTTCTGTCATTTTTGCGATCTTTCCTGCCTTTGTCATCTTTCTTTTGATCTCGTCCAGTGGTCACTGGTCTGTTAAAAATAAATAAATATAATATTTAATTTTAAAATTTTAAGTGTTTACTGTTTTATGAATAAATAACAAAACTAAATTATAATATCAATTCAAAATTGCAATGTAAAAGATTTTTTTATTGTTAGAAACACTATTTCTGTACAATGAAAAGATTAAAGTACATGTGGTATTTTACAATGGAATCCAAGAGAAGCCCTTGTAGCTTTCGGCACTACACTTGTGCCCCAGTATGACTGCTTGCAAGTGTTATACCCTAAGACGACTCATCACCGTTATAGCCAGACTGAACACATTTTATATAAAATTTAAATCATCAATCAAGGTAGACCCACATAATAACGCTACTAGAAAACGTCTTGGTCAGAACCAAGACGTTTTCTCTGCCTGAATAGTCAGGGAGTCACCTTATAACCTAAAAATAATACCTGAATAAAATACCAACCCTTTGTTTTTATTACGTGCGACATTCAAATTGGGTGTGAATACTTTTTTATTTGCCTTATTGCCACCAAGTGTGAGGTCTCTCGGTGGTTTCAGTGATGCAAGTCTTTGCATAGGATCTGTGCTTAAACCATTTGACTTGGGCGTATTATCGTCAGGATTAGACATTGTTCTTTGTTAAATAATTTACATAGACACCGACTATTATTTCATAAAAGAAATTAAACTTTAATATAAATCAAAAACGCGATTCCTATTCCACAACAGAGCTTTCTTTACTCTTTGACAGTTGACACTAAAACGTAGTGATTATATACTCTTTGGTTGACACTGTTGACAGACAGCAAATACTATAGAAGACTAATACCCACAGCTTCGGAAGAATTCGGGCAAGACGCGACACTAGCGCCCCTACGGCATGAGGGCGGCATGAGGTGAACGATTTCAAAACTTTTGTATGCAAAATGTTATAGCGCCCCTAGCGGCATGAGGTGAACTGTGCGTTTTGTATGCAAAATGTTACAGGGGCGCTGTAACCCTCAGCGGCATGAGGTGAACTGAGGTTGCCAAGTCATTGTATGAGAAACGTCAAGAGCTGTGGGTATTAGTCTTCTATAGTATTTGCAGACAGTACAGAGAGTACAGTTTTCAGTTTATACAATATTAATCTATGAGTACAGTCATGTAGTACAGACACTCTTGTCTTGCTTGCTTGCTTGGCTGGCTTGGCTTGCTTGACAGTTGACACTTGACAGCAGCCAGCTGTGCCTGTGCGTGCTGTCACTGTCAGCACTGTCAGTATTGCCATTACGTTCTACAATTCAGTGCCAACCTTTTCAATCGAATGATGCAAAATGCTTTACACTATTTGTAATAGTAACTCCATTTTTGTAATATCGTCGGCCGTCATTGTCAATATGACATGAACAGGTCAGGACAATAAACTCCATCCAAGTTACATTCCGATTTACGATACAATATTTTATAATTTTTTTGGTAGTTTTTCAGATTTAAAAATTAATTTTATTAAATTTTTGCTAATTTTGTTTTGGTTTTCTAATTTTATTATTAATGTTACTTACATTACATATTTATTAATTATTGCTTTTAATTTTACACAATCTTACGTTATACCATTATGTATTCTCACTCAGCGTGAAACGGAACGTTCGTAACGAACAAAAAGTCAACTCAAATTTCCGTTTCGAAAATAAATTGAACAGCCGTTTGCACAGTTTGCATTCTAATTTATGATATTACACGGATTTAAGTGATTACAGTTGTATTGACCAAATAATTTATTCGTTACTTGTTAAACAATGGCTAGTTCTTTGTTTGATATTTTTGGCGATCACCTAACGCGGCAAATGAAAAATGTTTCCCGCCAGCCTTTGGACAACATTGGTAAGCATTTTATTATTATTGGTAATTATTACCAAATTACAACTGTATTTTTCTTTATGGAACGGTAGAATGATGAAACGGGAATAAGTACTCTGGGGTATCAAGCCTAGAAAGATCCTAATAGTTACTACTTCAAAAGTTTTATAGTCAATTCCTTTTTCAGAAAATATGGGCAAGTCGGGCAAGACACTAAAATCAGTGTCATCAGGTCCAGTGAAACCCAATGAGCCATTAAAAAAAGGAGATACCAAGAAGTCCTTCCTGTCAAATGCGGGAAAAGCCCTACAAAGTACCACTCCCGCCAGGGGCGTATTCACACCTCGTCCAGTGAATGTCAATGTGGGCTCTCTTATTTATAATGATGATGAGCCTTTTAATAAAGGTTGTCTAGAAGAAGTTGAGTTTACAAAGCCTACATATAAATATGGTGAGTAGCATTATACACACAGGAGTTTGGGGATCGAGTAAGGTAGGAGAGGTCAGATACAAAAGATCCGTAAGGGTCAACATGTCAGTATACTTGATCCATCTCACACAAAGATAAGATGATCATTAATTCTAGTTCAATGGTTGGTGGGTAAGTGAACAACTTAGTAACTTTAATTTTATTTGCAATAAATACACTATGTAAATGTAAGAAGAAATGAGACAATAAAGATATTATGTTAAGTTATCAGCATCAAAAGTGAAAGCCCAGTGCTTAAATTAAATGGAGCTTATTTAATTTAAGTAATTTTGTGTTCATATGCAGATAATTATCACCGAGACATAATGGACTACCTGCCACTGCCAGAGACCAAGATCCTTGAAGACCTGTCTCCACCAAACACACCTCCGCCAGCCACTAAACAGCCAACCATGGACTTTGACTGCTCATATCAAGATGAGTTCTTCACAGGTAAAATATTTATTGTTACTTCAAAATGATGGATTTCTAATAAGAAAATCTATTCATTGACAGAAACAGACAGAAGCATGCAATGATAAATTTATGGATTTGAATGTTTTTTATTTATTAATAAAAAATAAAAAATTATAAATGTTTTAACTTGTTTTCAAAGTTATATAAGTTATAATAAGTATCAAGTGAAATTTATTTTTTTCAGATGATTTTTCAAACAGCAGCATGCCTGATGACGATCTTGGTCTTCCTGATTTATACTAAGGATATTTTGTGTATAATTGTGCTATTGCTTTGGGAAGGTATTAACTTATCTAATTTTGTTGTCTATTGTCACTTGATCATGGAAATTTTATGAAAGAAAAAAAGATAATCTAATAAGATTACTCTGACAATATACTTGCAAATACAGTGGGATTGGACAAAGAAATTGGAGAGAAATACCATCAAGGCTGATACAGGCTGCTGTAACATGTAATGTAATAAGAGAGGTAGGGCACAGCTGATAATCCGCTCAAATCGGAGCAGCCCATCTGGCGAAGGACCTCCACCTTACAGAAGATCGTAGCCATTAGCATTGGTCTTGGCCATGTGGTGTGGTGGCCTACGGTGAGTAAGGTCTCCAGAGCTCCATTTGGGAGGATCAGGAGGGCTGGCAACCTGTGAGTAATACCCCGGTATTGCAAGCGTCTATGTGCTGGGCTATGATGACGGCTTATCATCAGGCCAACCGTATGCTTGTCTGCCACCTGTGTGGTGGCCATAGCGTGGACACCTTGTGTGCTTGAACCGTGCACACTATGCGCATTATTTGTACGGGAAATTCTTTCAACGCATGTTATAGCACTCTATAATCAGATTTGTACACAGACTCTAATCTGCATTATAAGATTATAGATAGTTCTGTATATAATGGCAATCTGAACAATTTTTTGACTTTAGAAATTTCTATAGAGATTGTACAACTCTTTTAATTATTCCTTTTTAGATATTAATTTTCATTGATCAGACACTACACTACACAAAAGTATGTGTGTTTCATTACATTCCGCCTTAACATTATGGTGATTATAATTAGAAATATAAAGAAATACTTTCTTAATTGTAGTTTTATTATTATTTATAAAATATCTTATAATATTTACAACTTTAATAACTTAAATATACCTTATTTATAACATAAATATAAAAAAGTGGTGAAAGTCCTAAGTATTTTTGTATGCTTGAATTACAATCATGAGATGTTTAGCCCTTTTTTTTACACATACTATCCAAGGCTTGTTGGTGGTGAAAGTTAAATACTTTGCAATAAAAAGGTAAACAACTTTCTCAGAGTTAAGGCTGGTTCCCTCGCACTGTGTCGTCACTGACACTGACAAGTGGGGATATGTTCATAGAGAATGTATGAAAGAATATTTTGCACTGTGCCGGTACTGTATTGGAAACTGTGACTTCACCGATATGTGTGAACCAGCCTTTATTGCTCCCTTTCAGAACAAGTGAATTCAACACGAGTTGGCCAGGTACGGTAGGCATATGGTAGGTAGATTCATACAACCACAAGAATCACGCAAATTCACCAAACCAAATTCCAAATTCACAAGGTCTTAGGGAGAGTTCCACAAAAATATTTTAAAGTTAATGACAATAAAAAAAAAAGACTAGTCTGAAAGTAGCCTCAGAATTCCATAAGTCCACTATTCACTTAGAATTTTCACATACTTTTCCACCTTTTTAAACTATAACATTTTATGTTAAATATTTCTTTCCCAGAAACTGTACTTTTTTCTCAAATGCTGGAAAAGCTATAGGTGTGTCTTCTTTGTAGAACGGATTCAACATGAGCTTTATATAAGCTTCATATACGTCTGTAAAGAAGTTCTTGATTCCATCCTCATTCCGAGCATCATGCACCATTATAAAACGCATCTGCAATGCAAATTAAAGAATAAATTAACCATAAAATAAACAAAGAAAAAGTAATGACCATGTTTTTAAAAACCTTAAAAAATTAATAGATATTAATAAATGAAACCATCAATATAATACATTAATTACACAAAAAAAGCCTATATAAAAAAGTATGTAACTTTATTTTATTGAGAAACACATTTGAAATTTACTCTTTTTTTTTTCTTTAGATTTAAGTTTTAACTTTACAAAATGTGTTTCAAAAACTGGCTGGAAGTCAGGGAAATCTCAAGACTAGTTTTTATACTTATCTATTTCAAATAAGGTCTAATTTTGTGGACGTAAAAATGGGCACAACTTTTAACAGAAACTTAGTGGTAACTTACCTGACTAGCAGTGACAAACGCAGAGACGAACCACTGGTTAAACTTATCTACTGATTTAAGGTATGTATTGGTGACCTTCCACATGTGCTCATCCACCAGATCGAGCGCAGCATGCGCTATGAACTGATTTAAATGTCTGTTGTCTTCTTTCTAAAAACAAATATATTTTTAACGAATTATGGTCGTTCTTGGGTCAGATTCGCTTTAGGGCTTATCATGACGAAACACATGGGATAGTGGACCATCATCTGGTCGTACATAATTACTATGCAGTACTATAAGTCTTCTATGCGCTGCCCACTTATAAAAAAGGTTGGGTCAGTCGCTTTAGGTTGTGCTTAGTTGCTTACCTTAACTTCTTTCGTAACTGGTATGAAATCTATTTCAAATATAGGATTATCTGAATGGCCTACTATCACAAAATAATAAGTTCCGGCCATTGCTAATAATTTTATATTGATTTTATGGAATTCCTGTGGGAATTTCGTACATTTCTGAATTTATTTACTACATAATGCCATTTATTTGACGTATGATTGGTGACATTTTTTTTTTTTGTTTTCTTCGCTCTAGGGCAGGCAAAGGGCTTTGAGCCCATACAGCCAAGTCATAAGTAAATTTATAAGTAATTCAAAGCAGCGAGTTCATGCTATCCTGACATTCTTGCTTGACTCAGTATACAGTCTCTGAGTCAAGACGCCCCGAAGAAAGATGATAGCAAAATTTCTTCAGAAAATACGGATTTTGAAGTCAACACGATAATGCACTTTTAATAGGTTCCTGATCACAAACTTCAATCAATATGTACTATAACCAATGTTTGCTTCACATTACACTATCAATACTATGAATCAAACGCAGAAACACACAAAAATTAAATTTCTAATCACGAGCCCAAGTGGACGCTATTGTAGTTGGCGCCAAAATCCCGATTGGTGACAGACAGCTGTTGTGCATTGCTTCTTTTCCTTTTTCTTGCAAGCAATCGTACGTTTGTGATAAATTTTACGTTAAAGTCGTCATGCCCATTTCAGTTGTAAGCAAGCAATGTATATTAAACCGCATGAGTCATCAGTCCTTGGTCCAAATGTCAATCAAACAGTAAAAAAAAACAATGTTATGAATTTGAAATTCGAATTTCAACGAAAATAAACATTGCGAGATTTGCGAGTTCGTGTCTTATGTTTATGAAAAACTTTAAATATTTACTGAATTTCATGATTTATTATTGTGAATTTTGTGTGTTGTAAGATACAGGAGCCATGCATTCAAGATTTGTGTCCTCACAAACGTCGGCTATGCGGAAATCACGGTAAACGACTTGTTACTTCGTGTTTTGTAAATGAAATACTTAAATCCACCATAAATCTAATGTTTATTAATCTCAGAATCTATTTCCCTGTACCTAGTCTTAATTGTTAGAAATTATAACGTTTGTAAAGAAAGCGCACTAGCCAAACTGATAAACCGAATCACGGTCAGAGATTTGCCTTAGCATTTTAAATAATTGCTATTTTTGTTGTAATTTTGATACAATTTGCGCAAAATATCATAAATAACATTGGTAATGCTATAGATTGGAAGGTAAGCCATCGCTGCTGCCAAAGCCCCGACGTCCTGGCTCCATAGATCGGCTATCTTCGGAGGCGCGACGGCCGAGCAACGTGGGGCGTTCCAGTAGTGCTGAACCACCGCGGGGGACTTTTGGCAATCGCCCGAGTAGGGAGGCTTCAGCCACTAAGCTGCAATTCAATGGAGTAAGTAAATATTATATTTCAATGGTACTGTACGGTCCACCCGTGCATTCTGATAGCTCAGCCATTCATTGCGCTGAGTTCACCGCATATTATGATAATTTAGCATTTTAATGTTTTTATCATACTGCATCATACTTAATATTATAAACGAGAAAGTGAGTTTGTTTGTTTGTTATTCCTTCACGGCTTGGCTAAGCAGCCGATGAATTATGAAAGTTTGTATACAAATTGTCAGGGGTACAGAGCCCAACATAGGCTACTTTTAATCCCGTGAAAGTATGTCATTCTAATGGGAACAATTTTTTTCTACTAAAGAGGGTGCTGTATGCGATGGGCTATCGGCAAACAGATGGCACCACAAGTCGTGCTATGGGTTGTTTTGCTGAGGAAAATGAGCTATTTTTATTATAATTTTAAGCAATCAATTCGGACGCGTACTCCCGCGTATCAATATAATTATCACTTTGAATTGTTTAAACTAAGTTCTCAGTGAATAAATTAGTTATATCAATTTTTCTGTTATCATTTATCTATCAATTAAAAGGTGTCCCATACAGGTACAGTCTACTACTAATTTTTTTCCAGAGATCCAGGTCACAGCAAGGTGAGAGGTATGGACAGCCAGCAACAACTCCACTGAGGAACAATCACTTATCTCGTCCTACTACTACTCCTGTGGTAAGCAGGTTCAAATTCTTTTATAAAAACAGTTTTTTCACTTGCCATGAGAAAAGAAATATGTTTGTCCTTTGTCCAGCTGTTGACAAAGATAGAGAAAATAAATGTTACACTTTCAAATAATAATAAAAAACTATTTAATATTATTTTCTTAGAGGAGCCTTTGTCCAGCCATGGAACATAAATGAAAAAAAAATAAAAAAACATTATTTTGGACACTGATTTTATTTTATTATATTTGTAGAGAACACCATCAGGGGATCGCAGTCCCAGTTGGCAGCTGTCTCTTGAACGAGCACTATCCTTTGTAGTCAGCAAAGACCAGAGGTAAACTTCTGCCTTTATTTTTATTTTAGTTTATTATGAATTTCTCCTGATAAACATCAGTCAGCCTAATGAGTGAACCCTTTGATGGGCAGGCAACTGTCGTGCGTGGCCTGGCAACGCGCAGCCATGGCCCGCGTGTCAGCCGCCCTGGCGTCCCGCGCCGCGTTGGCCGGTATGACGCTCATGCGCCCCCTCACCATCGCTCGCTTCGTGGACATCACCGCGGCGCTGCTCAACGCGATCACTCGCGACGCCAAACTCACTAATGACAATTATGTCACTAAGGTGAATTCAAATAACATTTATTTCTAATTTAAATAAAAACAATAACGAATTTACATCTTAACTTTAAATAATCTGTCTTTGAGATTGGGCGAAGACATTGGCCGTACATATACAGTTTCTACATACGACTGGAATCAGTCCTCAAGAGTACAAAGGGAAGAATCTAATTTTTAAAAGTTAAAATAGATATTTTAATATTTTTCTTTCCTTCTTTCATATGTATAAACTAATCTGGCATTATGCTGATCTTTCTATGTGGTCGTGATCAAAAAATTAAAACTATAGTTTAAGTTAAGATTTTCCAGTGTTAATATTTTTTATATGTAGATAATTTGTTATGTGCTGTACAGAATAATTGTTTTTCTGTTTTCTGTGTAGGTATATAAAACCAAAATTATTGAACTATTTCAGTTGCCCCACCTGTCCAAGCGTCTGCTATACCCTGGCGCCGTATCTAAGACGTGGCTGAAGACCGTCAACACGTTGCACGCGTTCCCGCAAGCTTTGGCTCTCATTGCGTACCTTCAGGATCTCGTCAATCATATTGTAAGTATTACAATAAGATGGATAAATCATTTATTTCTTGATTCAAACACAGACGTTATAAATAATAAAAAGGTAATATAATTAAAACATACAAACAAAAACTTATAAGGCAATAAAACAGTGGTTGTGTGTGTGCAGCGGCAAGCAATGGGTCGTAGCTCAGTTATTTCAAATAATGAAAATGTCAAACCAAACACAAATAAGAAAAATAATAGTATAAAAAAAGTATTACTTACATATAGAAAGACTGGCAACAAAGTGACCCTATAGAGGCTCCATTTTTTTCTTATGAGATATGAATCCCTAAAGCAAATACGAAACAATATAGCAATGTCTAAAATTAATTATTTGTTTTTTTTAATGATAAAAATGTTTAAGGAAAAAAATATAAAAATGATAATTATTTGTTGTATAGGAAATGCCAGTTTCGGACGATTGGCTGTATGCGAACAAAGATGATTTGTCGCGTCTACGGCGGGAGTACCTTTATAAATGCTGGATAATGTAAGTTATTAAAAATTAAAACAAAATAACATGACTGACTATTGTCTATAGACGACTGTTGTGAAGTCAGTGACTTTGGGTAGAATTAAAACATTGATAAAAGTTGTTAACCTGTAGCATCTACTCACACGCTTTATTTTTTATTATAATTATATTCTTTATCATACTAATATTATAAATGAGAAATTGAGTTTGTTTGTTTCTTTATTTGTTTGTTTGTTATTCCTTCACGGCTTGACTAAGCAACCGATCATTATGAAAATTTGTATATATATTGTCAGAGGTACAGAGCCCAACATAGGCTACTTTTTATCCCGTGAAAGTATGTCATTCCATTGGGAAAATGATTTTTTCACTTCTCATGCTCAGAAAATGCTTATTTGCGCAGGTTATAGGCTGCACAAAATCGAATTTTGTGCACAAGGGCAAAAACGTATCTACTCATAAATGTATCTATATTAAGGCAAAGGAAATAAGCCATACAGCCAAACACAACAAAAAGTTCAGAGATAGAATTTGTTATTTTATAATATTTACTTTATTTTTTTGCCTAATGTGTTTTTAAGTCATAAAAGATATTAAAATTTAAATTAAAGTACGGTAGGTTATTTAATTAATTTAAGAAAATTATTTTATTACAAAATTAATTTAATAGTAGGCTGTATAGGTCTGCAGCCCAAGCCTAATTTCAAAGTCGTAAGATTTAAAACGAAAGCGGCGGGAAAGGAGAAACTGGTCTTGTTTTTCGTGCGTTTATTTATTTATTTCCTCGCAATCGAAGTGAAAAGCAGAGTTTATAACTCGTCCACAAAACCATTTCTATCCTCGACATTACTATCAGCCCTCGCCTTCGGCTCGGACTGCTAAAAGTCTCGGATAGAAATGATTCGTTTTGTGCACTTGTTGTAAAATCTACTATTCTACCATAGAGGGCGCTGTATGAGATGGGCTATCGGCCAACAGATGGCGCCACAAGTCGCGTTATAGGTTGTTTTGTTGTCAAATGAGATCTATGTCATAAAATTAACGCCGCGGGGAAAAGCTACATAAATTAAAAAGTTACAGTAAAAATACAGTGTACAAAGGCGAACTTATCTCTTTGAGAGATGTCTTCCAACCTACTCTAACGGTGTAATAAATTATATTGTGGGATTTCATGACATTGTTTCGTAGGTTTCAAGATCCTGGACATCATTTCGAAGAGTTGAACGAGGAGTACCTTCAGAAATTAAAGGCACTACTCGGGAATGATGATGAGAAGATAGCTGAATTACACCAAGTTATAAAAAGTATGTAATTTTTTTTCATATTATTTTTATAGTCCATACCACAATGTCTATGTTTTGAAAATTGAACGGTTTTTCTTAGTTTTATCAGAATACTATGAAACTAGTTCATAAAGATAGCCTTAGGGTCAGTTTCACTGTTTGAAAACCATACAAGAATTGTAAAAAGAATTAGTTTATTTGTTGAATAAGAATTTGATTTAACAATTTGTTTTTGTAACCTGTGGTCAATGTTCTTGGCAATTATTACTGTTTGTCTATAAAGTCTTTATTTAGTAAATAAGCTTTAGTCATGATATATTATAATGTATGTTAACACAGAATACTCAGACTGCCTGGAGGACGAAGCGGAAGCAGCAGCCAGAGCGGACGAAGCGCGCAGAAGCGAGCGCAGAGACGCGCTTCTCAGCGCGCTTCGCTCCGAGCGAGCGGAGTACAGGGCGGCCAGAAGCGAAGTGGAGGCGCAGCGGGCTGCTCTTCTGGACAACAGTGAGGCTGCCAGGCTGCTGGATTTGGACGTTGAAAGGGCCAAGTAATGTTGTTTCTAATAGATATGACAAAAGAGGGCGAAGAAGTGAAGAGTGAGTTTTGAGTAGGGATGTGTGGAAAAGTCTGTTTTGGGATAAAATGGACACGGTTAGTCACTCGACCACTGGGCATGTCAATTTCAACCAATGGTCATGGGTTTCAATTCAACTACGTATGCTATCTTTCTAAATGACATAGCATAAATAAATGATGTCCGCAGCGCCGAGAGCCAGCAGCTGAAGCGCGAGCTGGAGTCGCAGGCGATGTGCGTGGCGGAGCGCACGCGTCTGCTGGACGAGGTGGACTACGCGCACCGCGTGCAGGACTCCAAGAGGGCGCTGGCCGACCAGGTCGCCAAGGTGATGCCACCAACTTTCTCGCTTATACATATAAATAAGACGGTAGTGGTAAATAACTTATGGTATGGTCCCAGATGGTGTTCACGAAGGAGAACGAGCTGGCCCTCTGGCAGAAGACGACGCTGGACAGCTGCGTGGAGTACAAGCAGGGGCTCATCCACCTGTCTGCGCAGTTCCCAGACCTGGCTGCGTTGCACATTGACGAGAAGTAATTTCTATTTTATAAAAATCAAGATATAAAGGAAACACTTTTGCACGTAATTTTTTTTATCCTACTAGAAGTGGCGCAAGAAACTTTTTAAAGCCGTCATAACATAAAAGTATATTATATTAAAAACCTTAATTTTCTGACTTTTTTATTTGTTAAAGATAATCAGAAAATAAAAAAATAAAAATTTACTTGATTGCGTTCTAGGGAGCTGATGGCAGCAGAGTGTGCAGCGCAGGCTGCGCGAGCGGTAGAGGCTCTCCGCGCTCGCTGTGCTCGTCTCGCCGAGGCTCGCGCCGAGCATGCTCGCTCGAAGACCGCTTTGGCGAGGAAGCGCGCCGCGTTGCTGGTTTGTTCTCAATATTCTTCTAATAAATAAAGATTTTAAGCGTTCTTCTACTGGTGTGAACTTCCTACTATGGGTTGTTTTCCTACTACCTGATGGTCACTTTACTTACCTAACGACTATCATTTGTCTATAACAGTCAGAATCGACAGCCTTCCGAGGACTTTTAGACTCATTCAAATACTAGTTGAAGTCGTCGTTGTTTAACGTGTGTGTTCATTCCGTTTGATATGCACAATGAAGCAATTCATCTCTTGCAATCTTAATTATAAATGAGAAGTAAATAAGAAAATGTCGGTATTGATTTGTCAAAAATCTGTACCCTTGAAATTTGTTTTTCTTTTATTTGTTGTTGTATTTACTATTTTAGTTTTTAAGTTATGTGTACGTTACTTGTAATATTTTGTTGTCAAATAAATAAATGGAATTATTATTACGTATTAATTCTCTTAATTATAAACGAGAATTAACTGACTGAGAGTTGACTGGTAGATAATGCTTTTAGCGTTTTGTACCCAAACATTGTGTCAATAAATAAAATAATATTTTCTGAATGTAGGAAGAAACTCGTACAAAACTAGCCGAATTAAAAGCTACAGTGCACCGCGAACAACAAGCGCTGGAAGCGGAGACCAGCAAGGAGAATACCGAGGCGTCATCCTGGGCTGCCGAGCAGCAGCAGATGGCCAAACGCCTGGACAGCTTGAAGCTGCACCAGGAGGAGTACGCCAAGGTCGATGCGGAGCTGGACTTCTGGGAGAAGCAAGATGCAGCGTGAGTGATATATAAATCAAATAAAATTATCTTTATTCAACACAAAGCACCCCCAATAGAGATCACATATTAGGGCCCCCGCTTCTGCCAAGCTTATGCAGTACAACTACTAATATTGATGACACGCCCACCAATCAAATTGCGCCAATTTGATTTACGACATGACGTGTCCTTGACCTGTCCAATCAGAGCACTGTTCATTCTCCCCGCACCACGCACTTGTGGCGATGTCGTTTTCAAACAATAAATGGGCATTGCGGTCTCTATTGGGGGTGCTCTGTGTTATTCAAATACTTAGCAGCGTGCTCTCTTAAAACGGCATCAATAAAAGTTACAATAAATGTATATAACAGAAAACAAAAGCATTTAAAAAAATGCTTATAAGTCACTTCTACACCAGTGCCTTCTGTAAATCTTACTCCGGTACTTTCTCGCGAGAAAATATGTATGATGCTTTATTTGTAACTAGCTGATCCGGCAAACTTTGTTCCACATTAGAGGCACTACCCTTACCCTACCCTAACGGGATAAAAAGTATCCTATGTCCTGCTCCTGGTTCTAAGCTACCTCTCCACCAATTTTCAGCCAAATCGCTTCAGATGTTCTTGAGTTATAAATGGTGTAATTAACACGACTTTCTTTTATATAAATAGATATAGATATAATAAAAAATACAAATGACACTTACACACATGGATAGCTTTCATACTAGTACATTGGCAACAAGGCGGCCTTATTACTGACAGCAATCTTTTCAAGGCAACCTGACAGTACTTCCGTAGTTCGGTTTCTTTGTCCTACTTCATCTTTTCCTTTGTCTCCTATTTTTTTTTCTTCTAAATACTCAATAGAACCTTTTCAGTTTTAAATATGTCGTTTTTATCCAACAGATGGCGTACGAAGTTGTCTGCAATGAAAGAGTACATCAATACACAGAAGTTGGAAGCTCAGCGCGTTCTAGAAGCAGCTCGAGAGAAACGTGAACGACTCATAGTGGATAGTGTAAATGTGTGGAATGAGAAACTTGATCGTCTTGATCACTGATACAAATATAAGTGCGTTCTCGAAATGGCGATGATTTTTTGTCATTTGAAGTCAACGTGAGATAGATCTAAGCATCTAGCCAAAGAGGAAAATGAAGGCTTCACATATTACACCGACTCGTGCTATGAGAAGGCCGTACAAATGAATGTGCTATTTTTTTTTTACTAATATTAAGTAGCATAAATGCATTTGAATGAAGACCTGTATTCCTGCAGTGGGTGGATTATGGGTTGATATGGTGAAATGCACGAAAATATCATAATGTCGCCATTTTGGTGACATCATAGACATAAACGTTTGCAGGCGACGTCGGTTACTTGACAATTGAATTTTATGTGTACTCATAGCTCTAATTTTAAGAAATTTAATAATAAAAAAACTAAATGAATCCATATAACACAAGTATTTTAATAAACGAGTACTGGTATGTCCCTCGCACATTTGCGATATTGACAGAGTGAGATGGGTCATTGTTTCAACCAATCGCAACTTGACCAATAGAAATAATTACATGGACCAATAGCAACGCAAATTTCGGCACTCGTTTGATGACAGTGTGAATGGAAGGTTTTTAGTTAAAATCCAATATATCTATAACAAATTAATTTATTATGAGATACATAAAATCATGGTACATACAATAATAAACTGCGCCTGGTAATCTTTTCCCGTGTCTATGGCCCAAGAAGCCCAAGACTACGTCACGATCAGTGTGACATCATTCAACATTATTTTAACCGCACCACAGCCGATGACGTAATCTTGGACCAATCACGTGACCTAGCTGTCACGGGCAGGGCGAACCTTGTTATATCATGCATAAAATCATCTATCATTCTTGATAGTCATGTCGACACTATTTTCTATACTTTCACACATTTCCTTTAGAGAATGCTGCGCCCACGCATGTTTATGTGGGATCTTGTTCGGTTTCGCTTCGGCTTTCTTCGGCGGCGGTATGGCCGGCTTGAAGGCCATTTGAGAACCATCGTATTGCTCCAAGATATGTTGTGGGGTTCTGTAATGAAAAAGTATATTTTATTTACAAAATTATGAATGACAGGCTGAAATATTTTCTTTTGACAGCCAAGTAGCGCGTTGGTAGTACCCAATTTTTATCACTAGAGGGCGCGAATTCAATACCCGCACGGGGCAAACATGTCAAGTCAAATAATTTTAGTCACATAGGCCTAATACAAGCACTTTCGAATCGTCACATTTTTTTCCTACCACCAAGTTCAGACGGCAGATATAATGAAGAACATAGGAAGACCTATGTATAATAAGTAGGTATATATTCACAATATGTTGTCTGGTACCCATAACACAGGGTTTATGTCTAGCTTACTTTAAGGACATGTGGCAAGAATAATTAATTACTGTTTGTGTAATTCAGCTGGCAGATTTCCAGTGATGAGTGCAGTAGCCGCGGCGCGTACAGTCGGGTGCAGATGTCTCCGTAATGTCGATAACTCGTGTAGACTTGCAGCGTGAGCGTTGCAGTGTTCCGGTGAAGGGAGCATGGGGTCGAATCGACCTGATCCGGCTGTTTCTATGTCAGTGTCGAGTAATGATGATACTTGTTTACTTTGCTGAAAGAGGAGGAATATTATGTGTGATTCGTTTTATTCTCCAATTTTACATTCCCTTGCGTACTGCGGGTAATTAAAACTGTTTTTTAGGTCTCATTCTCAAGCGCCGTCTCGCTCGACTTATATTTTGTATCAGCAAGGTAACTTGATAATGGGACGACATTTTAACTGTTTTTATTACGAGAAAAGACCCGCTGATTATTCGGTGGTTATTATATTTCGGGTTTACATTTAATCCCGTGGAAATATCGCGTTCTAACCGGATATCTAAAATAAGCATATTTTTCGGCTTGCAATCGTTGAATCATAATAATTTCTCTTTCTGGCCGCGGTCTCTCTTATTTTACAATTATTTAATGTTCTCTGGCTTCCATTCATTGCACCATGTTTTTCTTTAACCGTGCTACGGGTTGGTTTTCAATAAAATGAAGTACCTGAGCCAGTCTATGCAGAAGGACAAGGCAAGCGATGGCGCCGTTGTGCTGCAGCTGCAAGGCGAGGGTGGCCAGCCGCTTGGCAAAGGCCTGGAGTACGGCGGCGGACACGCGTCGCGAGCGCGAGCAGATCTGCGTTACCGCTTCCAGTATTATTTTCGCGTCTTCGTGGGTCGATCCTGAAATAACAATCATCCATAATTATTATGAGTTTTCTTTTTTTTTTGCAAAAAATTCATCAATGCCTTGGTTGATTTGATTGCCAATGCAATGGCATGAATTTCTTACGGGGATAGTTTAAAGAAGCTCACCGGCATGCGCGCCGAGCATGTTCGCGTACAAGTACGCGTGGAAGACGGCCGGGTCCACGCTGAGCGCGTCCCCGGCGCCGGCCAAGACGCGCAGCGCGGCGCGCACGAGCAGCAGCCGCGCCCTTCGGCCCACGAGCTGGTCGGCCAGGAGCCGCGCCAGGATCGCCACCAGGTCCGAGTAGTACTCCATGTTGATCACGTGCGCGAATCTATATCACGATAAATTGGAACATTTTTATGAAACACATGGATTTATTTATTTATATGTTACTCCAAGCTAAACTAACGTGTGAAGTATGAAAACCGTCCAATATGGGACAGATAAAAAATCTTTTTTTCTTTCGTTTAGATTTTTGTGTAATAGAATAAATAAAATATTCAATGTACAGATATGCGGATTCTACTCGCTTATTTTATGTTAAATAGAAGATATACATAAATAATTTGATCAAAAGGGTTAGGTACTTGGCAAGTCCGTCGAGAGCAGCAGTGAGCAGTGCGCTGTGCGGCGCCGCCTTCAGCAAGCGGAAGTAAACGTGGAACACTGTCTTGGTTACTTCCGATAGCAGTTTCCGACGAGAAAGCTCACTCTCTTGAGCTTCTGTCTCTAGAAGCTCGCGCTCTACTTCTTTGAGCTTTTTCGCTCTCTGAAAGAAATATAAATAAAAAATTACAATGTTGTTGTAAATTCATGTAATTCCGGCAAACTTCTTGAGCAAAACACCGATATTGCGCAGAACCGTTTTTTAGGTCCTATTGGTGGTAGGGTGCGGGGCGCGACGGCGGGGAATACCCTTCTGCGCGATTGGCAACGCGTGAGTGATACCCCCGGTGTTGCAAGCGTCTATAGGCTACGGTGACGGTATGTAAAAAAATGAGTTAAGACCGGGTGGCTACCTTTTTCTCCCTCTTGGACAAGTTGACAATCCTCTTTTTATGCTTTTCATCTTGCTTCTTCTTGTGCTTGACGTCGTTCTCGGCGTCCATGTCGATGTCTCGGATCTTCAACGAGAGAAGGCAGTCCAGTGCGGCCGGGTTCAATCTCTCACCGCGACGTTTGACAAGTTGATTTATTAGGCGGACAATCTACAAAAACGAAATAATAAATTGAAGTTGACGAAGCATAACTCAATCGAAGTAAGCTGAACGACTTACAGTCAGCCATGATACTATTTGGGTGTGAATGATGATAATTTCAATTGTCTATTTTCGTTTACTACATTGATCAAGTTAAAAGAAACAGGGTTTATAAAGTTTCATCGATGCTTACATTGGCATATACATTATATATAGATATGATATCTATATATATCTAGATATACTATATTAGTCGCCACCAAGGCTGACTCGCGCTGACGTTTAACGAAGTTCGAAACTGACACTTATTACTTGTGCACAAAGAAATCGATTTTTATTTGCTTTATTAGCTGTGCCCGCGACTTCGTTCGCGTGGTTGTCGAAAACACTATCGCGATATGAATAATTTTCTCCGTTTTTGCAACATTTTTCACTGATGCTTCGCTCCTATTGGTCGCAGCGTAATGTTATATACAAAATGTAATCTAACGCATTTTTCAATTCGAAAACCAAGAAACAAACTCTTCAGCTTTATTTATTAGTACAGATAAGCTATGAGTCGCGTTGTTGGCGCGTACTATAGATTTTTGGGCTACAACGTAAGACATAAAACCGTTTTTAAATTGCTGTGTTTAGTTTATTTAAGAGCTTCAAAAACTTATGAGTGTGATGCCCTTTCTTCCTCTCATTCCCATTCTTATTAGGAACAAAATCAATACTTACAGTAAGAGTGATATCCCCTTTCGTGTCCTCTTTGAAGACACTCTTGCAGCATTCACTGACAATGCCGGCGGCTTCAGATTGCTTGGAATCCAAGAATGGTATGACACTTTGTGCTATATTTGTCGCATAGTTGAAATTAGGACGCGCTGCTAGCATATTACACATGCATCGGAGTGAGACCAGTCCTAGACTGGATGTCGCTTCATCTATTTTCCTGGAAATTATAATTTATAGAAATACTAGCTGTTACCCGCGGCTTCGTCCGCATAAAAATTTGCCTATATTGGGCTCTATACCCCTGCCTGACAATATGGTATACAAATTTTCATAATGATCGGCTGCTTAGTCAGGCCGTGAAGGAATAACAAACAAACTCACTTTCTCATTAATAATATTAGTATGATGATTCTTGATATGACCGGTAGTGGTGGCGACTGGCGTTCCTACCTTCTGTACGCAAATTCGATTTCCGCTCGGGCCAAACATTCATGTGATGGCATTTTGTGTTTGTTCTCTACTCTTGGTGTTTTCTATTATTTATAAAAATACAAACTGTTGTCGAATTGTAAAAAAAAATATTTATTAAGTCAGATGCGTTCTTCAGTGAAGACAACTACAACATCTGATGTGTAAAGAAACAAAGTGCGACTAATATTAATACATTTCTGTATTTATGACATTTTTGGAAATGATAGATAATCTATCCATACATCCATACTAATATTATAAACGTGAAAGTGTGTTTGTTTGTTTATCCTTCACGTCGAAAGTAATGAACGGATTGATATGATTTTTTTATTGGGGATAGTTTAAGGTCTGGAGAGTGGCAACTTTTTTCCCCACGGGATAAAGAGAGGTAGGTCACAGCGGATAATCCGCTCAAATCGGAGCAGCCCGTCTGGGGATCCTTCCCCTCCACCTTACATCGTATCCAAATAGCATTGGTCTCGGCCAATGCTATTTGGATACGATGTAAGGTGAGCATCCAAAGAGCTCCACTTGGGGGGGTTGGGAGGGTTGGCAACGCGTGAGTGATACCCCCGGTATTGCTTACGTCTATAGGCTACGGTGACGGCTTACCATCAGGCCGACCGTATGCTTGTTTGACACCTGTGTGGTATAAAATAAAAATAAAGATTCCCATGGGAAAAAATATTGACATTTTCCCTTGACCACGTGGGCGGAGCCGCGGGTAACAGCTAGTTAAGTTATATGTATAAAAGCGCCTTACCTATTGTCACCCTTCTTCGGCCGCAATGCAGTGGCAGCCTTCTCAAGTCGCTGCAAATATCTTTTGTAGAACTCCAGTAACTCTTTCTCGTACTTGTACAACGCTAGTGTGTCCTTCTTTACTGTAATAAATGTGATAATGAAAGTAAGTAGGAGGCAGTGAGATTAATGTAATTCTAAAGCCGGGTCCACAGCGCGTGTTTTGCACTACCATACACAATCAACAAAAACATGTCAACATTCAACAGAATCGTCTACACAAAACTTTGTTTCAAAGCACATTTTTGTTTGCATCAACAATGTTTTTGTTTTCCATGCCCGATGGAAAACGCTTACACAAAATACCCCCGTGCGGGTCGAGGGGCAGGGTACTGTCATATCATCCGCCATTTTTATCGTGATTTTGACAACTCTTTCGCCCCGCTACACAATACACAAGCTCCGCGACCGCGAGTCGCTATGGACAGCGTGTGTAGAGAAACATGTTTCAAAAACAAAGTTTTGTGTATGTGTTTTTGTTGAATGTTTTCAAAAAACTTTCGCTGGGGCGGCTTTATACTGTCAAGTGATAAAAAAAAACATTTTTTCATATCATACCGCAGGCAATCAAACGGACGTCTCCAGCTATTAGTGCATAAAAATCTAGAAAAATTATCAATAAAATTTTAAGGTAGTTTGTATCGCACTGCTCGCGAAATTCTAATTTTCTTACGTTTTTAACAAATTTCAGCTCTATCTTTCATTGCACATTCATAAAAAGCGATTACCGACTATAAACACAATACATCTGCTGAATAGTCATCATATAAATTATTAGCGATACCCGCGCAACTTCCTTTGCGTGTATTTATTTATGCACAGCAGCGCCATCTATTTTATAAAGCACCATTGACTGTCAGACTTTTGAGCAAATCCTACGGGAATCGCGTACTTTTCGATAATAAATATACCATATGTGTTAATCCAAGGTATCAACCTACATTGATAAATTACTATTTCTTTATGTAGATACTTTAGTAGCGGTTCTCTCTGTATTTTCTGATTGGCCACTGGTCTTGGATGTTTATCTATATATGTATTTGTTATAAAATGTAGTATCGTTGACTTAGTATCCCATAACACAAGTTTCGAACTTACTTTGGGGCTAGCTCAATCTGTGTGATTTTTTTTTTCTTGACGATGTTGTGCAAGCTAGTGAAGCGCTAACGGGATACGCTTCACCAGCAACATTGGTTTTACGTGGGCGAGGTGTCAACCCGCCGCACAACCCCCGAAATGCTGGAGGACCACACCCGTCGTTGGTCAGCGAGTCCATCGGACTTAGCCGGTTAGTAAATCTGTGTGATTTGTCCCTATAGGTATATTTATTTATTTATTTGTGACAAAACAAACTTGTATTCTTATCATCAAACTTTATAAAATACATGGGTTAAACACTCACACTTGATATTTGAGTAGTCCTGGTGCCTGATCTGGTAATCGGGTAGGATATCCCGGAACACCTCGTAAACGGACAGCGAGGCCAACTTCCGCACAGAATGCAGGTTTAGCTCTCCATCTTTTAATCTCTCCTCCATCAGGTATAAAATTGGATATAAGTTCTTTAACTGGAATATGGACACATGATAATATGTATATCTTCTTAAATTAGTCAAAAGAAAATAAGGGCCACTTGGTAATTTAGCAAAACGGCCTAGTCGAATAAAAGAGACGGTGCAATACGAATAAGAGAGAAGCACTTACAACTTCTCACTTCTTGGTATTGCACCATCTCTTTTGTTAGACTCTGAATTTAGCAAAATGTAAAGGCCATTTAACCTACTATAGGGGCCACACATAAATGCGAATTCGCATCGCAAATATCTGAGAGCTCGCGCTTTTTATTATGATTGTGTTGGAATTCCAGATATTTGCGATGCGATGCGAGCTCTAAACAACTACTACTTTTATTGAATGTTTACAATAACATTGTTATCTTATGTCACAGGTTTTGTTATAGTGTGAAACTGATTCAAAAGGACGAATTAATATTTTTTTTTATTATAGTTCTTTTAATACACTTATTTGTGAATAAAAATCTATGAAATATAGACATAAAATTATCTTGTAATAGTGTTTCTCCTAGGTATATTATAAAGTGATATAATAATACCTTCTGCTCCGGGTTTTCAAGTAGCGAAGAACATAATGCACCAATCCTTAATTTCTCATGTTGTAGCTTATCTCGTCTTGCTGCAAGAAGCTGAACTGCCGTCATCACCTCTCCATCATTTTCTTCCTCAGCCGTGCCCTCCATGCCGGAGTCTGACTCCGACTCGGAGTCCACCTTCCTTTGTTTTGGAGGAGGTTCTTCTTGTTCTTCAGGCTCGGATTCTGTGTCTGGGAATTAATCTTCACTTATTAAATGATATCTATATGATCTATAGTAAGATTATAAAGCTGAAGGAATTTAAGGTTTTCTGGGAGGTCATCGAGGCCACAGTAACAACCGTATCCACACGGGAATAGGGTGTAATGAGTCCAACAAGCGACTTGAACACCCGCCTGTGCCCCGCAGGCGTCCCACCCTATAATAATAATAAGATTATAAAGAGTTAAGGTTTATGATTTTGTCAGGTTGAGGGAGGTAATCTATGGATGTACGAAACCGATTTTGAAAAAAAAAGAAAACCACGTCACTGGTGTTTCTAGCGAGTATACTTTCCAATACATTTCCTAAACAAAATTCATTGACTAGTAACCATAAGCTAGTTAGTTTGTTTTGGTATGACCACATAACACTAAATTGTGTTAAATATAAATAAAAACTCCCAGACAGACAAGATTTTTAGCATATTTGTTTACTAGCTTTTCCGGGCGGCTTCACGCGCGGTTAATTTTATGACAAAGATCTCGTTTGACAACAAAACAACCCATGGCGCGATTTGTGGCGCCATCTGTTGGCCGATACAGCGCCCTCTATAGTAAAAAAAATATTTTCCCATGAATGTTGGGCTCTGTACCCCTGACAATATTTATACAAATTTTCATAATGATCAGCTGATTAGTTAAGCCGTGAAGGAATAACAAACAAACAAACAAACTCACTTTCTCATTTATAATATTAGTATGATTGTTGTTGTGGGAGCTGTTCCGAAATCAGGCATCAGGTGGCCCGTGTCAAATTTTTAGTAAATAAAATACAACTTACCGTCATATTCCTCAACTTGCTCTACAACACCATGTTTAGTTTTGATGGGTAGAAGTGGTCGAACTTTCTTAACAGGGTTCTCAGACTGCTCTTTCTCATATTTGTCCTCTAATTCACTGCCTGAATCACCTTGATCGGAGTCCGATATGGACTCTGCACCACTATCGCTACCGGCATTCATATTCTTATTTCGTTTAGGCACCTTCCCTTTGTCCTCTTTTTTCCTTTTTCTTGATCTGTAAAATATTTAATTTAGCCAAACAAGTAGATTTTACCCCACGATGTGGAACAGTAGTAGAGTCCTAAAAAAAGTCTGTAAACTAAAAAATGGAAACTAGCCGGTTTTTATAAAGTTAAAGCCCAGAATTGTGATTTAGATTTATATGCTACCTTATTGTTGGAGCAGAAGTATCCATAGTGGATCTTGGCCTTTGATACAAATATAAGATTGTCTTGTGGTCAGAAAAAAAAGTTAGTTTTATAACAATTATATAAAAAAAAAAAATTTACTTTAAATTTATCAGTGTCACTTAACACCCCGTCCACACGCACCCAATTTTCGGACCAATTTGATCTATTGTCCTGTTCTTGGTGATATCTAAAGAAAAGGACAGGTATACAAGTTGGCCAATTAGATTGGGCCGTGTGGAAGGGATTTGCACTACATAATACCTTAGGAAACATTGTTTGTACACTTAAAATAACCTTACTTATTTTTCTTTTCCTCTTCAGGTATCTTAGACAATAACTGTGGTTGTTTAGCGATTCTAGTCATGATGTACTTTTGTTCGTCATCATCCAACATGTCTGCCCATTCATCACCTGACGCCTCACTTTCACTGCTGTACTCCACCTGAAAATATTAATGGTTTTAGTAAGACATGAATGCAGAGAAATGGCAACCATCAAAGTGTTACATCTGGAAAACGCGAGTGGCAGTCCTAGTAGCTAAATAAAAAAATAAGTACATTGGGAATGTGGTCATCATGGTTGGTTTCAGATTTATCTTTAGATAGTATAAAATGAAGTCGTGCAGGCTGTCTGTTTGTGCCTATGTATGCTTATATCTTTAAAACTCTTCGCCACTTGAGACTGAAACGCAAAGCCGTCTCAGCCTCAAGCACCGGATTTATAACGGGATAAGAAGCTGCCGGATGGATTGCCCCACCAAATTGGACCAGCTCTGCTGCAATATTTAAAGCGAACCATATCAATGAGTGGCTTATCGTCCCTAGATGGATTGCCATGTTGCAGAAACAACAAAACAAAAAAAAAACAACTTTAATGGGATGTTTTTTTTTTAATGGCTAGAGTGATTCAAGAGGAAGGTTTATATGAATAACACATTCCAAAATTCCCACGGGAAAGCGGGATACACGCAAACGAAGTTGCGCGGGTTTCGCTAGTTTAACATATTTAAGGCTAAAAGCCTCAAAGAAAAATAGAGAAAAAAAAAAAAAAAAAAAAAAAAAAAAAAAAAAAAAAAAAAAAAACATATTTAAGAATCTTACCAAATGTTTTCTGTCTAACCATTTTAGACCCTCATTTTGGGTATTTACAAAAGAAAAAAATTACTCCATAACTCCACTACTTCAAAAACAGCAGGTTACATCATGTATTATTAATGTTTTATGATATACCTGGTTTTGCTGGTGAGCATGTTGCTTCTGTTTTTGTAATTTTGAATGGTGCCTCTGAAGCTTTAGTTTGCCCTGCTTCTTCATTTTGTTCGTAGTCTGATTGTTTCTCTTCACTTTACTGATCTTTGCTTTACCTTTTTTCTGAAAATTTTAAAAATATTTGGTTATATTCAAGAAATTTCTTTGTGGAAGAAGTTTATTATTAGTCTGGAATATATCAGAGAATACTTACAGCCATTGTGAGGTATTATTAATAATATTATCACACACAATACCAAAATAAATACAAATGAAGTCGCGCGGTTTATGGTAAATAAAACTTTAAAACAACGTGGGATTCCGGCTCCCTGCTCCTTGCCTTGCTTTGCTCCGCACATGAAATGTCAAATTCATTCACGTCAAATTTGACAATGACAATCCAACGGACTGACACTTTCAATCGCGTTTCGTTTTTCATTAATTACACGTTTGCAATGGTAGTGAGAACTTTAAAAGGGATTGAATGCAATGACTAAACGGAAAAAGAATGCGATCACAAGATGTTGAAAATCAGTCTACATTTTTCTATCTATTTATACTTAATTTACTAACGTAGTGTACTTTCTGTTTATAAATATTGGCAGGAAATTTAATTATATTCAACAAAATTAATAATTAAATTGATTTTAAAACCATTTAATAAAATGGATAGATAGCGTCTAAAAATGTTAATTCAGGAACGCATTCAAACTTTCCAAATGTCAACAGTTGCGACGGGAGGCCTCGAAACTTTCTTTAAATTCTAGTTTTACTAGTTTCGATGACAGAAATTTCACTATTGCATGCAGTACCTTCTATCAAACTTCTAATTGGGTTTCGTAACATAAAAATCGGCTATGAATTTCATCATCTCTTTATAAGTTGTGAGAATTTATGTGATTGTGATGGTGCCACAACAGCAACGGAGAAGACGGCGACGTCTGGCGCTGCCTCGAACGGCGGAGCGTCGATTAGTAGTGGCTAGGGGTGCTATAGGGTTTGGGTTTACGATAGCGGGGCAGAGGCCATGCGTGGTGTCGGCTGTGACATCTGGTGGGCCGGCAGACCGTGCGGGTTTGCGAGCTGGTGATGCCTTGCTCGCTGTAGACGGTGCCAGTGTGGCTAGGGCTCCACATGCATCAGTAGCGAGGTTGGTGGCAGCTGCGCCTGGGGCAATAGCACTGAGTGTGGCGCCTAGAGACTCCCCACCCACTGATACTGAGGATACAGAGCCTGATGAGCGTGCAAGGACTAGACGGAGACATCCACCGCCCAGGCGTAGGCCGCAGATGCTGCATCATCCAGGTGTGTATTGTTTTATTTATGATACATTGCTAATATTTAGATAAAAAAAATGAGGAAAGACCTAACGCGGCTCTCTGACCAAAAAACAGTGTATGTAAAATCCAATAACATACATTTTCTTTTGAACCCAATGAAATATTTCTTTCTTGAATACAATTTAAAATGTAAGAGTCCAGTCTTTTTGTATGATTCAGTAGACTAAGCAGCCTGTCAGGGGTACAGAGCCCAACATAGGCTAATTTTTACGCAGGTGAAGCCGCAGGTAACATCTAGTACCTACTAATATAATAAAGAGGAAGGATTTGATTGTTTGTATTTTTACATTCAATAGGCTCTGAAACTACTGGACCTCTTTTATGTTGGATGATTTGAATAATTCTTTCAACATTGGGAACTACACTAT
Organism: Endotricha flammealis; assembly: GCA_905163395.2. NCBI lineage: Eukaryota > Metazoa > Arthropoda > Insecta > Lepidoptera > Pyralidae > Endotricha > Endotricha flammealis. The sequence continues at coordinate 13,807,282 of LR990868.1, read as the reverse complement.
CACCATAAGTATATTAAAAAAAATAAGAATCCTTATTAATACACGTGTGAAACCAGGGCAAGCAGCTAGTCATTAAATATATTTACTGTTTACAGATGGAAATACATAATGGGTATGTAAACAGCTTTATGTGTTTGTGCACTTGTGAGCACTAACTTATTTACACCAATTTGCACTATGCATAGTGTTGTGTGCACTAAAACTATTAATAGGTGTGTTTTGCAATAAATATTTGGTTTTTATATATACAGTGAGAGAAAAACAATTTTAAAGTTAATGACACATTAAAGTGAGCAATTGTGTGAAAGGGCGAAGAAGAAAGATTGATATTGCGAAAGGAGGAGATCAACATTGTCTCTTTTTTCTGCATATTTGTGCATTCAGAAAGGAGGAGATCAACATTGTCTTTTTTTTTGCATATTTGTGCAATGTGGCGATCTGTCTTGCCCTTCTACATTCGATCCTGGATCTGCATTCATGTCACTAGCATGGATAGACACTACACAGTTTCAATGTCTCATTCCTTTATTAGTAGAATTTTTTAATATCATTCCTTAAAAGAGAGATTCAACATCTCTCTTTTAAGTTGGGAATGCTGTGTCTCTTCAATCGCCCATGTTGTAGTCCCCTGTCTCCCGTCATTGTTTAATTTAAGAAGAAATGAAATCATTTATTACAGAAATTAGACCTTCACAAGCACTTTTTCTTGTCATTTACAACCTGAATATTTAAGAAAATAAACTACGTTATTTAAACTACCAGAAGAAAAGATAACTTGAGATTTAATTTAGTGATTCTGTTCTGGTACTCATAACAAAAGTGTGTTTGCCTTGCTTACTTTGACCAAGTGGCTCTCTGTGTGGAATGTGTAGAATTTATGTATGTGTTCATTCATTTTAAAATGGTTCTGCAGCTCACTGTTAGAAACAAAATATGCTTTTGTTTCCTTGTTATTTGTTATATTCACCAATCAATATAGCAATTTTGTAGTAAATAGTGTTGTACTTTTAGTTGTTTGTGTACCATAAATCATAAATCACTACTTCAGACACAGATTGTCTATACTAATATTATAAAGAAAAAACATATGATTTGTTTGTTTGCATTGAATAGGTTTCGTACTGGACCGATTTGAAAAATCCTATCCCCGAGGCTATATTATATTTTCAAAAATTAAGGAGTCTTACTAAAATCCGTACGAAGTCGGGGCGGTCCGATAGTATAATATAAACGACGTACAGACGATCAGCACAAATTCTATATCTGTATGTGGGCGTAATGGTCATGTGAACATAATAGGCTATTTGACTGATTTTGAAAAACGTTTTAAATTATTCGTTGGTATATGATTAATACACCACATGTATATTTCTGCGAAATTTGCAGTATTTTCCGTAAAATATCGGTTTAAAATTTAAATTACAATATTCGCGCTAAAAACGCTTTTTCTGTAATGGCGGACGGCGTGACGTCACAGGCAAGTAAACTTGTACCAAAGTGTACATTCAGCGTGTTTAGAATATTTTTTCTGTTATTTTACTGGAAAAAATAGTTTATAAATGGTGTAATTGTGCCACAATGTACAAATACTTCTATAAAAACTCCACAAAAACTGTTTGTTTCTGTGTTAGCTCGAAGAGACCCAAACAGCATTTTATCTCATACAAATGTTTTTATGTGTGAAGATCACTTTGATGTAAGTATGCCAGTAATATTTGATTCGAATAGTAATAGTTAAAATGATAAAATCACACAAAATGTCGTAACAATGAACAATGTTGACTTGTGTGTGACGTCACGCGAGGCATAGCCAATCACAGGCGTTCTTGTGGATGAAGAAATTTAAAAAATAATTTGGATTTATTTTGTTTATTTTGAAAAATCTATAAATATTTTTGGATATAACAGAGATAAATATGTTTTTTTATGTTATTACCTAATAGGATGACCACATTTCGTAGCATATTTTTAATAGTGTCAAATAGCCTATTTCGTGTAAGAATAAATTAAAAAAAATTGCAACAAGCAAACACTAAATGTCACATTCATCGATTTAAATTAAGTTTTTATGCTAATTCATAAGTTGAATCGTAAAACATGATTTTGATTTTAATCGGAATCTTTTAATGATATCGAAATGTTTATTTTTTTTATTTTAAATCGTTTGCACCCCGTAATTTCGGTACCTATGCTGACTGTGACTGACTTGGCTTAACGTCTGTCATATACCGACAACAGTAGGTTAACAACGACAGCCTCCGAAACAGGGAAACACGCTAGACTTTTAAATCCATATCTTTTTTTCACACGCACTACGACACTATCTGACTCGTCAGGGATAATATACAAACATAAAATCTCTGCGACTTTTAAAAATAAAGCAAACAAAAAAAACTGTTAGTACCAAATGATTACAATACAAGCCCTTAACAAGCGGTACAAATAGAAAGTCATTAGACGTGACACATACCGAGCACGGTTCGCGAACCGAATGTTTGGTGTGTGTGGACGTACCTTGAAGCCAATTTTGAGAATCGACAATGTTTCGGCTCTTGGCCGAAGCAACGTGCACCAGAGGCAGCCCGAAGCCCTAGAGGCACGTCCACATACACAGAGCATTCGGCTCGAGCCGTTTTCGGTCTGTGTGGACATGGCTACTGAAAGTAGTAAAATCTGCCACTAGGTACAGATTTAATGGCTGTATTAAAATGAATAATTAATGGCATATCAAGTGTTGAAATGGATCGTTAAATTAATCACGAGCACTCATTATTACGGTCCAAGGAGTATTTTCTCACGATGAAATACTGCTATATATTTATTGGCTCGGTAACTAGTGCTAGGTTTGATGCGTGACTTACAGGATGTTTATCCAATAATAATATAAAGGCAAAAGTTTCTGAGTATTTTTGTTACTTTTTCACGCTCTGGCTGTGTAAATTTTTATGATATTTGATATGGAGATAGCTGAAACCTTTGATTAACACATAGGGTACTTTTATCCCGAAAAGTACGCGATTCCCGTAGGATTTGGTCAAAAGTCCGATAGTCAATGGCGCTTAAAAGTAGGTGGCGCTACTGTGCATAAATACACGCAAACGAAGTTGTGCGAGTGCTAGTGAAACATAATTTTAATTCCACAGTAAGTCTCAGGCCATCTCTTTTCTTCTTTGGTTTGGTAGTGACGGTAATAATTTAATGTGACATTAACTTTAAAAATGCGTTTCAAAAACTGGCTGTAGGTATCTGTGTTTGAAGTTACAAGTAGACAAAGAAATGTAGATAGTAAATCGAGGGACATTCAAAGAACGCATTTAGACGACGCGAATTTCGCGCGGTCGCCGAGTTTTCGCGTCGTCAAAACGCGCCCAAATTCTACACAATTGTTTTACTTTTCTTCTTTCGTCACATTTTTGCAAATCACTTTTCAAATCTATCTTATTTCACTAAAAAAACACTTATTATATTATTATAAAAAGTGCATATGTGTGTATTTAAAATTTAATTTAAATCGGTCTAGAAAACCGATGTAAAATAAATAGAATATGCTCTAGTTTATAAAAGTCGGCTCGGCTTTTGAAAATATAATTGATCAGATTGTCGGACATTGATATTAAATGAAAGTGAGTTAAGTAGGTTGTTAATGAACATTAGAAAGCACTCAAGCCTTCACATACACGATTATTTATAAAAAAATATCTGTAATCTAATATATTATTTGTTTTTCAGGTTGTCACGCGGCACCAAGTACTTCAGGCGTCAATGAGATACTTCAAAATCTGACTCGTGCCCAACTTACACCTATACATATGGCCCGGCTCGAATGTCGAGCGGTCGTCGGCTACCTAGGCACCATAGAGACGCCACAAGCTGCCGCCGGCACAGCCCCAGGCAACGTCCGAACGGCGGTCAGGAAGCTAAGACAGGAGCGACGTCCCGCCACTCCAGTCCTACTCTCTGTGCTACCAAATTCTTTGCTGCTAAGAAGACCGTCAGGCCAGATCCTCGCTCAGTACCAACGTGAACGTATAGTCTACGCAGGCTGTGGCTCAGAAGCAGACAGAAGATATTTCGGTCTAGTAACATCAGCTGAAAGCACTGAAGCTGAAGCATCGCACAGTTGCCACGTCTTCGCCGTAGACCCTCGGATGGCTGAACACGAAGCTCACATTGTGAGAGCCAGAGAGTTCCAAATTGTCTGCACAAGGGATCCTGTCGCCGAAAGATGCCTGGAGTTTCCCCCATCGGCCGAGTATGTCGTTGGAGTTATAAGAGGCATGTATTCGTTGCCAGCAGACGACTGCTCTAGTCCAAATTTGCAGCAGATATCGAAATTGGCCGTCAAAGGCGACAGTCCATCGATAGGAAATTTCTCCAGGTGCAATCGACCTGTGTTCAGAGTGCCACGTGATAGAGTGAGGCCTTGTAGACACGAAGACGCGAGAATCGAAGGTCAAGAGTTTGTGGCGAACTCTCCACAGCCAAGTAATCATAGCGAGGTGACGACAACGTCAAGCAACAGTGACTCTGGTATTGGCTTCCATAACGACTGTCGGAACATTGCTGATAGAATTTTAGTAGTGGATTTCGCTCAACAAGGACCTCCTAATAGGTTTCGGCAGGATATGCCGCGACGACCTTTAGGATTGGTGGGATGCAGCAGTTTCGATGCAGATGGTTCTTTTCTATCTAACACCACCCCCGTCGTAGATGGTTTCGGAGGTCAGGGTAGGCCATTGAACTTGGATGATGTTATACTAAATAGCAATGATCTCCAAACAGTGCGTCATGTGAGTCCTCGTAAAGAAGATGATAATTATAATTACAATAATGTGTATGGAAACGTGCCGTCGAGTTCGAAGGCTAATGGAGTGGTTTACGATCAAGTTTATACGGAAAACGAAGCTCATCACTACGAGTTCATTCCTCAGCAATTGAACATGGATTTGGAGATAGATAGGGTAGCTGAGACGTTTAATTCAGTGGAAATCTATGAGGAGAGGTCCCGTCAGCCTCCCGATTGGCAGTCTAATGAATCTGTGGAAAATGTTACGGTGATTTCTGGTGGTACAAGTAAAGCTAGTATGGATTCGGTGTCTGTGTACTCTTCGAGGAGTCATGAAGAAGCCAGGCCATCATTGCGAAGACATTTGCAGGCCTCGCTTGACGATATGCTGGTTTTAGGTCTAAGAGACCCGCCACCTGATAAAAATAATGATGATGATAATTTTGTACATCCTGCGACAGTTAAATGCAAGGTACTTTTTTATAGTTTTAGAAGCATGTCTTGCTTGTTGCTTCAATAAACCAAGGATTAACTAATACCTTTCTCTAATCAAAAATTTAAATGAATAAAGATTAAATGTATATTTGTTGTCTACTAGATTTTTTATTTTACGTTATTTTTAAAACTTAAAATATAAAACTTAAAATAAAAAATGTAAGTTAGTAATACAACAAATAAACCGTTTTTATTTTACTTGCAATAAAACTAGGTTTACCTTGGCTGATCTTTGTTTATTAACGATAACCGCCCTTTGTTTATTAACGATAAAGCCTTTGACTATCAACATACACTTGAAAAAAAATCATCATTCACAATAATTCTGTTCACAGGTCCGTAAATCAATGAAGCCTCTCAATCTACTTTCGAAGACGAAGAACATGCTGTCAGGTAAAGACCGTGATAAGAAGTCAGAACGCCAACGGGCTCTCAGCGCAAGCGCGGGAGACGTGTGCGGCGCCGCGCACACAGCTCCGGATGACAGCATGGCGGGCGCGGCCAGCGAGCCCGACCTACGAGACACTCAGGTAAGTCACTAATACACACTCACCTTGGAGGGAGGGAGGAGGGTTGGCAACGCGTGATACCCCCGGTATTGCAAGCTTCTATAGGCTACGGCGATGCTTACCATCAGGCGGGCCGTATGCTTGTTTGCCACCTTTGTAGCATAAAAACTAAGTTATATCTGCAAAGATAATTAGAACTACATGGTTCGTTAATTAAACTATATCCATTCATAAAACCGAAAGCACTCATTCCAATGAAATACTAAGAACAGATAAAGGTTGATAAAAATGTGATATGATAAAATTGTTCTACGTTGATTAATATTTGTATATGCTATTTGAAAATGATTGGCGGGAGTTTCGCTGTAGATTAGTCAGTTCCTGTGAATTTAATCTCTTTCAATAGGTTCGTCGAAAGTATATTTTTGAAATAATTTACTTTTACTAATTATATTGAAATGAAATAAAATGAAATGAAATGAAATCGTTTATTTCAGAAATTAGACCTTCACAGGCACTTTTTCTTGTCATTTACAATTTGTATATATGTATAAGAAAATAAACTACGTTATATACTACCACTATTTCGGACACAAGCAAAATGGCCATCGGTAACAGAAATGGCGAAAGAAACCCAATGTATAAGGACATTTATAAGAATAAATAAAATACAGATCCAGGTACATACAAAAATCAAGCACTAAACGCGGGAAGTCGATCCAAATAGCGCTATGGTCAAATCCTAAATATGTCGAATATGTAGATGTTAATAAAGCGAGCAGACCAGTCCTCCAAGATGACAACCACAACTGAGAGTCGGCCCGCCAGCCTCCATCACTGAGCTCACCATATTGAATTTATATACTTATTTATTGTAAAAGTAAGCTCGATGGCGTCGGTGTATCATACACTAAACAAACACGCTAGTTAAGCAACGTTGACCGTAGCCAGAGTGGTTGTTTTTTTCCTTTATATTATTTATTTATTGTTCACCAACATAATAGGCTTGTGTCAACTAACAATGAAATCAATGGATGAATGTTTCTAGACGTAAATTGTAATATTTAAACAGGGAAAACCGAAATAATTCCACATAAAAATTAATGATTATTGTTATTTTTACAAATTAAAATCAAATAAATACCCCCCCTGGCTCCTCCGCTGTGAACGACAATCAGAACGTATTACGTTACATAGTGGTATGCCGCCATTGACCGGAACACGTATGAATAATTTATTCGGAGTTTTTATACTTGTATTTATACACTGGGACACTATACAGTTTTTAAAATACGAGATTTCCATTTTTATTTCAACAAAACAAACTTTTGCCGTAAGTGAACACAATCGTTTTTCACTATGTGACGTCATTCACGACGCCATGACACTTTCTTGTGTTTTAACGCCAGATTAAAAATATTTTCTTAAAACTTAAAATATGTGTTTTAAATATAATTTTTATCATGAAATATTATTTTTTGGGGTAATACAGGTACTAAACTAACGAAATAAGCCATTTTTGAAATTTACGACACAGGCCTATTTACATCAAATTTAAAAATAAAGTCTAATATCACCAATTTGGCATAATTTGTTTAGCTAAATGCAATTACAATTTTAAGTGAAGAACAACCTTTTTCAATCATGTCATGAGCCGACCGGGATTTGAACCGGTGACCTCTTAGGTGGCTGACCAGCATGGTAACCATTACGCCACCGAGGTCGTATAGTATTACTAAAATATATTCGGTGCGCATTCTGCAAGATGACTAAAGTGAGTCGGGTTGCCTTAGCGATGCGCTTGCCAGGCAGACGCCCGCATGGTTAATTTACGTGTAATTGACGAATGAGACAGCTACAGTTGCACTGCGTTTATTGGCCCAAATTGAATATACTTTTAAACAAATATTTAGCTGTTTAAAAATATTTAGAATGTTTTTATTTATTTATTTATTTCCAGAAATGTAGGTATTACATAGTGTTCAAAATACATCGTCTGCCAAACTGCGAAACAGTTTGTCGGCAGTTGTTCTCTTGGATTGTTAACTCATTTATAGATTACTAGTTGTTGCCCGCGGTGCTACCCTCGTTTAATTTTATGCACATCAGCGCCATCTATATCTGACTTTTGGCCAAATTCTACAGAAATCGCGTACTTTTCGGAATAAAACGTATCCTATGTGTTAATCCCAGGTATCAGCTACGTATCATTAAAATTGGCCCAGTCATTTGAGCGTGAAGAAGTAACAAACATTCACACAAACTTTCGCCTTTATAATATAAGTAGGATTGATATATCGATTAAAAGATTCAGTTGATGGAATGTAATGAGATGCAGTGTTAAAAGTTGCGTGAGTTCACTAGTTCTTATTCACCCCTAAAATTTATTTTAACATTGATTTATCAATTAAAAGATTCAGTTGATGGATTGTAATGAGATGTAGTGTTAAAAGTTGCGTGAGTTCACTAGTTCTTATTCACCCCTAAAATTTATTTTAATTGGGGGTGAATAAGAAATGTTATGAAACTTTAATAAAAATTATTGCGATATTTTTATTCCGCCTTTATAATATTAGTAGGATACAATGCAATGATCAATGTTACTTCGAGTATTAAAACGGTTTGAACATTTTGATCTATTTACAACCACAACTTTATTTACACAATACAATATACAATAACATTGTAATGTTATGTTACTGGTTAATGTAGTGTCTGCAATGTTACTAGTGTGAAAATTGTTTAACAAAAATTCGTCCCTTTTTTATGACACTTATTTGTGGGCCTTATTTGTTTTGTGTAGTATGTAATGCCAATACAGTGTAAGCTTACTATAGCATGCCTCAATTGAGATGAAGGAACAACGTACAGACAGTCTCGTGTCGGGTAAGCGCGCACTGCACGTGTGGAGCGCCCAAAACCAAACAATTTTCGTTTAAAAAGTTTGTTATTATTGTGTAAGGTTAATTTAATACTTGTTTTTTTATTATACTAGTCGCCAACACGGTTGACTCGCGCAGACGTAAAACGAAGTCTGAAACTTATGCTTATTACTCAGTGCATAACGACAATCGATTTTCAATTGTTTTATAAACTGTGAGCCAAATTTTGGCGCGTACAATAAAGCCTATGCTACATAGTTTTTAACAAAGGTCACACCGCGTTGCCGGCTATACGGTTAAAAATCAATTCCAATTTCTAATATGTACACTGCGCCAAATCCATGCCTTGCTACCAAGTGTGTTTTATGGCTAAGCGTGATTGATATGAAACCTCTTATCTATACTGTTTTAAACCTCGTTTCCAAATCAATGTTTTTAATCTGTATAGTGCAAGCTTAGCTGGCTGACTACAACCGGGTAAAATCGAAAATTTAAATTTTTCGGAGAGGGAATTGAAGGAGTAGAAAATTATATCTGTAATAGGTAATTCTTGTATTTTTTTCAATAATATAAATAGCGCGAAAAATTGCGGCAAATTGAAAGACACTTACACAACTGACGAAAAATAATAATATATTTTTTCTGCCCTGTTAGAAGCTATAAGTAGAACTGCCTGTGAGTGAACACTACTCTTCATACTATATCATATCAACTAACGTCCCCTGGTGTTGTCAATCCGAACATTTTTTTTATTTGTCAATGGTGTTGCCGTCCCATAGTTGCCATGAGGTGGTCACACAACGTGACACGGACAAAAATACCCATAACAATGGGGGCACGTGCGAACGGTCGTGATCGGCGTGTTAAGATAAATAAGCTATTTACTTATGAGACGCTGTAAACATAATAATTATTAGTTTTCGTACAAAATTGTGGAAAGGTCCAACCGGATTTGTATTTTTCCGGTAGCCATTTTGTTTCCTAAATGATACTTACGTTTATTTTGTCACTATGTATTCAAGTGCGCGGCGGCTGAGAGGGGCTCTAACAATGGCAATCCCAAGGGCCGCGGATTCAAATGCTGCGCAAGGCAAATATTTATGTCCTTGTTCTTGGTCTGAATGTTTTTTTTTCTACTCCATTCTAACTTGTTTCTGATAATCCTTTCTGAGTGACTGTTCTGTCGACTCCGACAGTATGCGTCTTCCAAGCTGGAGATTTTATTCCGTCCAGATATTACAATATTCTATCCAGGTTCCATGATTTTAAGCTAGGTAGGTAATTTATTAATATGTGCCATTTAAATAAATAAATAGGTAGGCTATTGTCATCATATTATGTTTTGATACAGGCAATCAGGCGCATTTTTTACATGACTTATTGAAATACAAATGATAAGAGACATACTAAAATTATCAAATAGAGGATTAAAGTTGTATTAATCGTAATAGCAGACAGGATTAACTGCCGGATATGGGTGCTTCATTCATTAAAACACAATGATGTAATTTAGTAAACGAAATACGAAATAAAAACATTGTTTCTTACGTATAGACAGCGGCGACGTCGCGTGAGCGTCGCGTTAACGCTACGCAGGCTATTACGATGACAATGACCGAAAGAAGCATGAGTCTATAATTTTAAAACTGGGTACAACAGTACAGTGTCACAAACTTATTTGTGCCGGTGACCAAAATCAGAACTAATGAATACGCCTTGAATACCTTGACTATCTTTAATAGCTTCGATCCTAGCACCTCCACCATCATCGGCACAGACAAGTTTGTGGCGTATATGATCTGGAATATTGAAGTAACAGTTTTCACCTCGCTCCCATTCTAACTTACTGGATGCAGACAGAGATAGCGAAAGATTTTCAATACCGTACTTGAAGTAGAACGAATATATATAGTATAACGAATATAGAACAGGTATAAATTCAACTTAGTAGGAAGGTCTGAAATTCCCTTAGAATAAACGACGCAAGAAAATACGTTTGTTACTTCCTTCGTCTAGATTTCTCTGATAGAAGCTATTTTAACTTAATGTAACCATTTATGTTGTTAGTAAGCATAAACAAAATTTAATAGAATAGTAATCAAATATTGCATGTTAGTCTCAGGTTATCAGTAACAATCAGCCCAAGGTAACGTAAGGGCTCGCTAAATAACTACACTCGTGACTCACTGTAGGACATTTACTTTATGTCTATAAACTGTCTTTGTGATCTTAATTGATCCAATAGTTGTAATAATAATGACGTCACCCTACTCTAATATTCTATTATATCAACTGGCAATCCATTTTTTTTCTTAACAGTAACATAATTAGGGTCAAAGATTGCGTTGTTGCCTAAGTATCGCTTATCAGTCAGCATTGTTTTTATATCCACGAATAATTATTTCTAATCATCAATAAATTAATTAAAATAATGTTTTCATTAGGTTAGGTATCTATTAATACAGCAACAATAAAAATTATAATGTCATCAAAACTAAAAATGTTTAATAATATAAAGCAGTGGGAAACGAATTGGTAGCGGTCTGAAAGTCACAAAACTCTGGTGTTACTGATGCGACAGTCATCTCTTTTCATAAGGTGACCACCTTGCTTCTGCTTTAGCATAAAAAGAATTGATCCAATGGTGTCACTGACCCCAAATTGAATGCAAATTTAACATAAAATGAGTTACTAAATATAATAAACTGATACAAAGATGAGAAAGGGACAAAAAGTCATAAAATCTGTAAGATGTAATCTATGAAAAAATCATAGGTAACAAAATAAAGTTCTCGGTTAATTCAAGAATCCAATTCATGTTTGCAGTCCGACCTAAAATGTTAATACAGTGTATCTATGTATATTTATTTATAGATATTTAACTAACATCGAGACGCGGTTCCGTTTAAACCTTGGACCGTTTACATTATTATGCCTTTACATTATTATGCCAATGCCGGTAGCCCATAAAGTCTATTTTATTTTTATTATTGGCAACCTCTCTTTATTTTTGCCATTATCAAGTGATATGAATTTTCAAGGCGAGTTTACGTTGATACAGTGTCGTTCTGTGTTCCATTCCATGATGTTGTTTTTTTAAGTAATAGTTCCAGATCACAAACTCCAATTACTATGCGCTTTAACAAATGTTTCATATTACACTATCAATACTATGAATCAAACCTTGAAACGTACAGAAATTAATTTTTAATCACGAGCTCAGTTTGCCGCTATCGAGTTGGCGCCAAAATCTCTCGTAGAAAATTAGTAACATTTCGTCTCTATCATGATACACACTCGATGCCATCAGGTGACCGGCTTGTTTGCCAACCTCTTCTATAAAAAAACAACCAACATGCATTCACCTAGTGAAAAATATCGCACGATAACTTCTGTTTGATTTTTCTATGTATTTATCGGATCAGTCATTATTATATTATAGGAGCTATTGACTAACCATAGTCTAGCCCTGATTTAGTCTAGGTTCTAATGTTATGATAACTAAATCAAAAGACAATGACTAATAATACTGATTCACACAATTTAATTGCAAAACATGGCGCCTGGGTATCATTCCTCGTTATTTTTGTAACCACGTCACTCTAACGAGTGGTTTCACTGGAATTTTCTGTAGTCATGTGTTTTCATCTTTACTGATACTAAATGTATACGGATTCCTGATAAGTTCTGGTTAGAGTATCTATCAGATAAATTGACAGATTAATGATAATTTTTAATGTTTTAATTAATTTTAGGATTATTTTGTTGTCTTATGATTTTTGACGATTTATCTGACAGATACGTCAGCTGTAACTTATCAGGTCATTATCTAACGGGCCCATGAAAGCAGCAATGTCTTTTACATTTTTAAAAATTCTCCTATGGCAATATAAAATAGAATAGAGATAATAAAATAGTGTGTCAACCTTTCTCTAACCATATATTTTTGAAGATTTGGTTCGTATTGACCTCAAAATTTATGAGGGTATAGGAATGTTCGGAATGACCCCTTATATTAGGATTACCTGTTGTTATAATTTTGTACACTCACATTACCATAGATTCTAAACTAAAAATGCTTGCTACTTGTCGCAAATAGTGAAAGAGACTGCTTGCTTATTATTAATTAAAAAAATATTAATAATTAAATATCCAGCTTTGCGTGACTAAACTACTAATGCTTTAGGAAGTAATAAATAGGAAACGTTGAGAAAACCAGGGTCGGAAAATTAACACCTGATTTCTCTCGCGGTTATTGGCTGCACGCTTGACACGGTAATGTGGAAACAAGTAAATTACCGGCAGTTAACTAATAACTTGTTGAACTACTAACTTACCCAATGTTTAAGTTTTTGGTGTGGCAGAGCATTTATGAAATGGACTAGCTCGACCGGAGTACGTCCCTCACAGAAATTTCGTCGTGAAGTAGCAATGTATTTCATAATTAACTATCATGATAATATTTCATAATCGGAAGTACAAATTCTCCCTTTCTCCTGATTTCTTATCTACTTATTTTTCTCTTTCTTCCTGTTAAGCAAATAAACCCTAATGTCTCTTGTGCTCCATGAGCGGCAGTAACTTACAATCAACCCGCTTGATCGTTTGCCAACCTCTTCCTTAAATAAAACAACGTAAAATATTAAATGAAACTTAATTGTTAAGATCAGGTAATTATGGAATTTGTATTTGATTCTGTGTAACTTTTTTAAGTATTTTCATTGGACTCACCCTGGTGAGTCCAATGAAAATACAAAAGACGTATAAAAGACGTTTCAAAAGACAGAACCCCTGGTGGTTAAGTGGTTCTTTGTCCTTTCGTCACAGTCGCAATGCCGGATGAGTTGCATTTTCACATGATTATTAAAGGATTCCTTAATCACCCCCACGGGCGGAACCTTTCAAATAATAACTTTTTAGACATAAGCATTACCCTGGTTTACGCAAAGTTATTATGCCAGTACTTAAGGGTTGACGTAATTATTATACAACGATTTAATGATTGTATTTTCATGTATTCAGTGGTTGCAGGTTGTGCAAGTCCATTATGTGATCTTTTATTTAACACGTCCAGTAAGACTTGTAGGTACACACTATTGTTAGGTATGGATTTTTTTTAACGATTTCTTTGAGATGAGTTATGATAAGCCCTATAGCGGTATATTATTACATTGTTCTTTAAAAATAAAAATTAAGTTTAGCATTATTTTAATTTTAGTATCAAAATATTTTTTTACATGTTGAGTTTGCGATATTATTTGGTGTGTCGCAGTCGCAACCTCTCTACCATCACTCACTACTAACAACTCTCAGTACTATCACTGTTCCAATAATAATTTACTATCAAGTATTATGAAAATAGGTCGGTAAGGTCGCTGTGACCCTCTGTGACCAATCGCAAATGTCTATAGAAATTCACTTAGAAATAGGTTAATGGGAATCTTGTGTTACAAATGATAATATAGTCAAGTTGTTTTATTCATTATCATTGGATTGACACGGGTGTTAGGGATGTCGACAAATCGAAATTAAATGTCAAAATTATTTCTCAAATAAACTTGCATTTGTTACAAATACAAAGAGAAGCGCTACTATTTATCATTTATATGATGATTATTTATGTGTTTATAGCCGGGAATAGCATTCTTATGAATTTGCAATGAAAGATTGAGATGCAATTTATTTAAAACGTAAGTAAATTTGAATTTCGCGGGCCGCGAATGAACCACCTTAAACGACCCATTTGAAAAATTTATTCCACCCTTGGGAAGCTACGCTATCCCCGGGTGACATTGGCTATATTAGTTTTTTCATAAAAATTAAGAGATTCTTACCAAAACCCGTGCGAAACCGAGGCGGGCCGCTGTACTAGGTCGTGTGTCCGATCTTTCTATCGAAGGCATAATCAATAGAGTCGATAAATCGTCACGGTAGATTTATATCGGAATGAAATCGATCTGTAAAACGTCAGCATCAAAGAATCGATTTATTTAACATTGATATGTCGATTTACAGGTTCAGTTGATGGAATGTAATGAGATGCAGTGTTAAAAATGGCGTGAGCTCACTAGTTCTTATTCACCCCTAAAATTTTAACATTGATTTATCGATTGGGGTGAATAAGGAATGTTATGAAACATTAATAAAAATTATTGCGATATTTTTATTCCAAATTGACAAAAATAAATTAAAAAAATAAAATAAAGAAATATTATAAATACACAAAAAAAATTAATTTTATTTTATTTTTCCTAAATTTTATCCTAAATCGCTGAAAATATGTTGTGTGTGATGCAAGTTTCATCGTAGAATAATTGTTTTACGGTAGCTTACTAAATACTTTTTCCCATGATGGGAACGGAAACGAAAAACATTTTTAACCGTCGACTAATTAAAAAAATAATAGAATGTTCCACTTAGTCAGTAAGTAGGAAGTAAACAACAAAAAATACCATAATAAATAAATATTCTTTTACGAATAACACAACGCCATCTAGTCCCAAACTAAGCAAGTAAGCTTGAAATGAAATGTAATCGTTTATTTCAGAAATTAGACCTTCACAGGCAGTTTTTCTTGTCATTTACAACTTGTATATATGTATAAAGAAAATAAACTACCACCATTTCGGACACAAGCAAAATGGTAAAAGAAATAGCGAAAGAAAACCGACTACGGCCTTTTTTGTCATTTAGCTATTTTCTCTTCCACTCATTAGTTACAATGTATAAGTACATTTATAAGAAGAAGACGCTATTTGTAATATGGGGTACTCGATTGCTGATAAATATACATACATAAATACATTTTTCCTGTAAATAAGGTGTGTTCGGACGGCGTTTTCTATGTATAATACTAATTATAAGTACATAGAAAACACGCAGACATGTTCATGCACACAAATGTTTGCCGTGCGCAGTATTCGAACCCGCGGCCCTCGGGATAAAGTGACCACTGCTAGCCGTTCGACCACCAGACCTGTCATTATTATTCTTTCCATAATACATAATGCAGAATTTATTTCCTGTGTTATATCGGCAGGTCGCCCCGGTTATCGGGAGTTGAATCAATGGCCCACTCTTTTCGACGATAACCCCAATCACAAACCCAAATCGTGTCTCCAAGATAGATTTAAATGGCCGTTTGTTTTCAAAATAACTTTTTACTAAAATTTGCGTTTTAGACTTAATTAATTGTACATGTAAAGATAATTTTACTTTAATTTGGTTTTCTGGTTCAGAAGTTCATAAAAGTTCTAGTTAACCCTGTCAGCGGAATTGTTGAAAAAAATAATGTTATTAATAAAAATGTATATACCGTTCCAAGTATAAACTTGTCACAAAAGCTAGAGTCGTGTGATTTAAAATATTTAATCGATTTGAAATTAACATGAATCGACTGTAAATCACTTTATTGTCATAAAACAATTATTTATTTTACCACAATAAGGTATGACAGACAAACACCATCATTGAAATCTTGTGCCAATTATAGTGGGATTTAACATACTTACAACATACATACATTTATTAAATACTTTTATGTCAACATTGAATATATAAATATAGTAAAACGTAAAACAGTATTTTCAGTGCGTGACCCAAAATTCAAAGTGACCCCTAAAAATAGGTTTTTATTTGAATATAGCTCATACGTTCCAGTTAACTTATTTGTTAGATAGAAACTACATAAAGATTGTATTTTGTTTTCTCATGTTATCAATATAAAAAAAGTTTTATGTTATAGATACTTTGGTATACATTATAATGATTACTTTTCAATAACCCACTCGTGTGTACAATTTTACTTTCTCTACTAACATCTAATAAAAGCTTCGAGATTTTTTCTGTAAGACTTCTCCAGACTAATGGGTGCACATAAAAAATGTTAGTGGCAATTTAAATTTCGACTGTCACTGTCAGACTAAAGACGACAAAAAGAGACAACTTGCGACTTTAAAACTTAAAATTTGTTCCAGAAACTGTTTGTATACAGTGTATACTGTATCTACATCATCCTCCTTTAATTCCCTATTTGTCATTCCCATTGTGTTGTGGCGGGGTTAGGCATCAATCAGTAATAATTACCAGTCAGTCAGCTTCGCAGCACAACGCGTACAAGACGCACGCGCATACCAAGCAAAAGTTAATAATAAAAACACGTGTGAATTTGATCGCATTTCGTAATGGCCGATTATAAAACAGTCAAAATTAAATCATAATTGCATTTGCATTAGGTTGAAAGTTGTGTGTCGATATTTCGCAATTCCGTGTACATTCAATGTTCTAATTATAGTGTTGTCCTACTCTAACTTGCGGTTAGACAGAGACAAAATATTGTGATGTGATTTGTGATAAGTGATATCAAAATGGCAAATCGTGTGATGGGATATGTTATTTGTGGATATAACTCTGTTGATAATTTACTGGTAAGTACTTAAATTAACTGATAAGTGCCAGATAGACTATCTATCGGTTATTTTCTACAAAAAAAAATCATACGCTTTATCTGACATCAGGATAGTGAAATCGGCCGCAAAGCAACTCAATATTGAAAGCTACCCGAAAGCTGCCTTGAAAAGATCTCTGACGTATATTTCAAAACCACGGATGGCTTTAAATCACTTTTACGTGACCAGAAAGGAACAGCGTGGCGGAGTATTCTCTATACACCTTCATTTCATTTATTTATTCATTAATATATTAACAAAATTCACTTGAAGAAGGTCCATATTCTACCAGTAGAAAATGATGAGGGCGTTATCCTATTCTATAAAAATAATATTTTTTACAGAATAGGATAACGCCCTCATCATCATCATCAAAACGGAAAGATTTGATTTTTGTTCTCCGAAACTACTTGACTGATTTGAAACATTATTTCTCCATCGAGAACCTACACTATCCTTAAGTATCTTATGCTGTACTATTTTTTTTTAAATTAAGGATTCCTACTAAACTTACGAAGAACTCTAACCCTTACCTACTTAAAGTTCACGTCCTTTCTTTATGTACTTTTTAATTTTTCTCGCTCATGAAAGGGAATTATTTGACTTTGTTGGCTAATACAATAACAACCTTGA
Organism: Endotricha flammealis; assembly: GCA_905163395.2. NCBI lineage: Eukaryota > Metazoa > Arthropoda > Insecta > Lepidoptera > Pyralidae > Endotricha > Endotricha flammealis. The sequence continues at coordinate 13,789,530 of LR990868.1, read as the reverse complement.
TTATTAAGTGTTTATTAATAGTATAATATTGTTGCTATTTTCCGCATTTTTATCAGTAATGTTGCGAAATAACTGCTACATAACTTAGGGCCAGTGTAGACGTTATTCGCAGTTTAATTTACTTCTGCTGAATCATACTGTGAGCCACTGTGAGGGCATGACAACACGTTATAATTCGGTAATAGTTGAGGTTTGATACCTATATAATTAATTTTCAATACTTCCTATACTCAGTCTCATTTCTTTCTGGTTATTATTATTTTATGCCACAAAGGTGGCAAACAAGCATACGGCCCGCCTGATGGTAAGCATCACCGTAGCCTATAGACGCTTGCAATACCGGGGGTATTACTCCCGTGTTGCCAACCCTCCCAACCCCTCCAAGTGGAGCTCTGGAGGCCTTACTCACCGTAGGAACACAACATGGCCGAGACCAATGCTATTTGGCTACGATCTTCTGTAAGGTGGAGGACTGCTCCCCAGCCGGACTGCTCCGATTTGAGCGGATTATCTGCTGTGCCCTTCTCTTAATATTTTTGTTCCTTATGAATTCCAAGACAGCTGTAGGTTCTCCCCCGGGACGTCAATAAGCTTAATTGCTTATTGTCAATCTGAGGTCGCCATTGTTGGATATACAGGAGACACAGCAATGTAAATGTTTGTGGCTTATCCCGATAGTTGATTTTATTTACCCTGAATTTTGTAATAAGCAAAAAATCGGTTTTGATTTTTTTTTTACAAATATAAAGCCACGTTATTTTTTATTGTCATAAGTTATATTTTAACCCGAAACAGCCCACGCCAAGCCTCTAAAGTGACACTTTGCGCATAAGCTTCGAAAACAACATTTTGTGCAAAAGCTGTAATAGGACATCGTTCCACATAATAATATGTTCCAGCACTTATGTTAATTTTGCATTTTACTGTTTCACACCTTCCTGTTTATGACCTTAATTTACGATGTTATTTAAATAGAAGGTATTGTGTTAATACACACATACTAAAATAATTTTAAAGATAGATGCACATTTAAGTTTTGACATAGTTTCATTTTTTATGTTAGTTTAGTTTTTAGTTAAATTTTAATGTTATTATTAGTTTAGTCCTGTAATGATATGTGATGATATTTTGTTACTATAATTTAAAAGACACATAATAATATGACCTTTTTAGAATACTTGTAAAACAGTATACAAAAAGTTGTTAGATCTCTGTCTTAACAGTATTAAAAAATAAATTAGACAGAGTAAGTCAAAATTCCAAGAAGAGTATTCATGTGGAATATTTAAATGTGCTTCAAAAACTGGCAGAATGTTAAATAATGTTAACTGAAGAATCTCAAGCATACTGCAGAGTTAAATCACGAACTAAAAATACACGCAAAGCCATCGTCGAGAATAGACACCATGAATGAAGATTATTTATAGACACACGTATTGTTGTTTACGCCTATACCATAGACTCGGATAGTACTCAATACTCATCTTTATTGCACTGTACTTTGTACATATTTATGTAACCTATGAAAGAGGTGAGCAGAGCCGTAAATATAATTCAAGTTTTCTAAATATTGCATGAAGGGATTGACAAACAAGCATACTGCCCGCCTGATGGTAAGTATGACCGTAGCCTATAGACGCTTGCAATACCGGGGGTATCATTCACGCGTTTGCCGACCCTAAATCCCAAGTGGAGCTGGAGACCTTGCTCACCGTAGGAACACAACATGGCCTAGAGAAATGTTATTTGGCTACGATCTTCTGTAAGGTGGAGGTCCTTTCCCAGACGGACTGCTCCGATTTGTGCGCATTATCCCCTGTGCCCTACCTCTCTTAAAAAATATTTTATCAATAAAGGCGCTGTCCCACTGCTGCGTACGAAGAGGCTACGCACGTGTGTTCAGCTTTGCTTTGCAAGAGGATGTACGTGATTGTTTCCACTGCAACCCACGGACACGTTAACCATTAAGTGACGTCATTGATACACGCGTGGCTTGCTCAACATAGCTCAACGCTGTCAACGCCATGCACGCAGTGAATGCGGTACACAGCTTGTTCCACAAAGCGTGCACATCGCTGCGCACGCTGTGCACGAACACGTGGGCCACGTGGCACATTACAAACCAAAAACTAAGACAAACAATGCGTAGCCTCTCCGTGCGCCGTGGTGGGCCACGCTACAGCTGTACGTAGTCGTGGTTTTATATTCGTGTATAGCTTGTACTGCAGTGGAAACATAGACCCACGTAATCATCCACGCAGCTGTAATGTGCCACGTGGCCCACGTGTTCGTGCAGCAGTGTGACCGCGCCTTAAAGTCAAAAATATTTTATTATGTTTGCCCCCATGAGCACTTAGACACGTCACTTACAAAACATCATTATAAAATAAATAAGCTACTCTATAAACTACCAATATTTCGGAAACAAAGCAAAATGACCACCGGTAAAAGAAATGGCGAAAGAAAACCGGTTACGGTCTATAATGGTATTCATATTGTACTATAAGTAATTACAAAGTTTCATAACGATGGTTAACATTTTTAACCGACTTCAAAAAAGGAGGAGGTTCTATGTTTCATTGTATATATTTTTTTTTTTTGTATGTCCGCCGATTACTCCGTCAATTCTTGACCGATTTTCAAAATTCTTTTTTCATTCGAAAGTGCATACTCCCAAGTTGGTCCCATTGTCACCAAGTCAGGATCTGATGATGGGATCCCAGGCAAATCGAGGGCAACCCTCAGATTTTATAGGCACGTACAACGCGTTACTTATGTTTTCGTAAGCTATTCATGTTTTTACGTCTGGAAGTCATCATCCCATGTTGGTGAGGTGATGATGGAAGGTACAACTCCTAAACGGATAGGAGTTAGAGAATGATTCTTTAAGTATTGCAGGTATGTATTAGATTAGACCGTTTGTTTTTTTTCCATCATAACTTGTCACCAAATCAGGATCGATGATGGGATCCCAGGTAAATCGAGGGCACTCCTTAAATTTGGTAGGCACGTACAACGCGTTATTTATGTTTTCGTTAGCTATTCATGTATTTAAGTCTGGAGTCATCATTCCATGTTGGTGAGGTGATAATGGAAGGTACAACTCCTAAACGGATAGGAGTTAGAGGATAATTCTTTAAATATTGTAGGTATATATTAGACCGTTGATTATCATGATGGGAACACGTGTAAACAAGTGACTCTTGAGTGACGATATTAGGAGGCTCACTATACCATAAAGTTGACACTCAAGCACCAGCTGTTAGCACCGAAGAGGAAGAAGTTGCTTCACACCATGAACTGCAGTATAGTGTATTACGAAAGTGAAATCGCTTATTCAGAGAGTAGGCCTTCTCAAGTTATAATGTTACACATAGTCACAATTCGTATCAATGTTAATACAAATACCTTATAAATATGTCGTCTCGTATGCAGATCGGTCAATCCGGCCGATCGAGATCTGCCGGTATATCGAATCTGTCAAATTTTCATATGGGAACTTTTGGTTAGGTTAGGTTAGATCTGTGATTATTTATCAACAGCCGAGCGAGCGAAGCGAGCGAGGCTCGACATAGTATTCGAAAAGGACTGCTAAAAAGTGAGCTACAGACAAACAAACAGACAGTACTTATACAGACATACCAGGGTTTACTGTTTCTATCAGACTTCTAAAAAACCGCTGTATAAAATGCACTAAAAAGTATTAAATAAACAATTTTTATAAAAAAAAACAAACCGACTTCAAAAATGAATTTAAATAATATATAATTTCATGTGCTAGGTACCTACTGTTCTAATTGAAGTCGGTGCCAACCAAACCAAATATTACCTAGGCCACATGCATGAATGGAAGGCTGTGTACGACGAGTACGGGTGATCACGCATGGCACCGACTTCAATTAGAACAGTAGGTACCTAGCACATGAAATTATATATTATTTAAATTCATTTTTGAAGTCGGTTTGTTTTTTTTTATAAAAATTGTTTTTAGCATAAATATCTTTGTTCTTAGTTGTCTACCCTGGTCACCTCTTTCATTGATGGAATCTATAACTGCTGGGAAGACACTATTTTTCTACTCTGTCTAATGGTATTATTAAGGATGGAGAGGTTAGAAAAAGAGGAAGAAGGGATAAAGAAAACTTATATTGAGAAAATATGATTTGGTGGGCGAACGTGAAAAAGTGAAGAGAAGGAGAGTGACAGAAAGAATATAAAAACACCATAAAGAAAAAGGAAACAATAACTATTTACAAAAAGGTTTATAAAAAGAGTTCGGTTTGCCACAGGTATGTCTCCACTCCTGTGGTATGGCCTAATCGGAATGGCTCGCTAGAATAGAATAGTGTTTTATTTCTCTTGTTAGTATTTACATAACATTTCTTATAAATTCCAAGATTTCACAGCCGTTTCAATTGAATCGGGATGGCTAGTTTATGACGTAGTATCACATGTGTTCGCACCTTTTACACGCCATCTACACGATGGCCGGTTCTAGCAGGCTATTGAAATAGCCGATCGTGTAGAGGAGTCTTTATCGAATTAATTTAACTTTTTTTTTCTTTTGTTTAAGCAACTATTCTATATTTCAAATTTTAAACATGTAAATATCTATTTGAGTGTATTTGTGTGTGAATTTAATTAGGGGTAATGATGAATGATAAAACGTAATTGACACAATTTAAACAATTTACTGAAAAATTAAATTTAACTCTAAAATTCAACAAAAAAATATTATTAAAATCTGCGCCTTCGTAGCCCCATGTTTCGAACTCGAACCCACGTCTTCGCCAAATACAATCTTCCTCTTCTTGAGTTTTCACTGGCGTTAAGTACAAAAGCGTCTACAATTAGATCTTAGCATTTTGCAATTGATTTTAAATCTTATATCGACAGTCATAATTCTTATTTTACCATAAACTTAGCCCAGTTTTTCATCGTACTACCGTTGGTTGGTCACGCATCCATTGTTTCATCAATAGTTCTATTGACTCTTGTCGTTTCCGTGAACAGTTTTCCTTGTAGTGCGTCCTTGTTCTATCATTAGAGCGGGGAGTGATACCCGTATAACGGGACACGTGTTTTGCAGCCAGTTTCTGAATTACACAATTATATTAGTTGTCACTGGTGTTAATTCTGTTGTACATTTAACTAGACTAAACTAATTTTGACAGGACTAGAAGTGTTGCTATCCTTGTCACTGATTGTCAACCAAGGAAGGACAACAACACCCTTTGGTCCTGTCAAAATTAGTCTAGTTAAATGTATGTACAACAGAATTAGCACCATTGTCAAACTAAAGAAGAACAGACAGATAGCGGAGGCTTAGTAATAGGGGGAAAAGAGATAGCATGAGACTTAATGTGGAGTTAAAATACGTTTCTATAATTGGCTGTTAGTCGAGTAAATTAATCCAAAAATATAAAATTAAGAAGTTCTGAGAAACAGCTTGGATTATTAATTGAAAGATTTTTTAACGCGTTCAGATGTAATTCTCTGTAGACGATCGTAGTTAAAGATATTTTGTTCGCGTTCCCGAAATGATGTGCATGGCGGCGGCATGTGATGTACAACTTTACATCATCACAAAAGTTGAAATATACTTTGAACTTTTCCATATTTACTTAATATAAAATGAAGTCGCTTTTGTCTGTCTGTGCGTCTGTGTGTCGCTATAAATGCTTAAATCTTTAAAACTACGCCACGGATTTTGATGCGTTTTTTTTAATAGATAGAGTGATTCAAGGGGAAGGTTTTTAAGTATAATACATTCCAAAATTCCCACGGGAAAACGGGATACACGCAAACGAAGTTGCGCGGGTTTCGCTAGTAATATATTTTAGCTGTATCTGGTACAGGTGTTCTATTCAATGTCTGGCAGTGTTGCATTCAAACAATATACTTTTTAGTTTTCAATGAAGCGTGCACTTGGACTTTCTCGTGGGTACGTTTAACGAAGTATTGTTAAAGCAAATTGATTGGAAAGAAAAACTTTGTGATCGAGTATCTATATAATTAACACAAGACAATACGATTTTAGTATTTACTAATTAATTACACGTAACAACAACGATTTTACGTGCGTGGGAATATAAAACATCGAACTAGATTCTGGGAATCCAATGTGACCTGGGAGGGTCAGAAAAGTTTGCGTCGCTGCGTGTCGCACTTTCAACGAACGCGCAAGTTAAACAACGTTGACCCTAGCCAGTGTTTGGATGAGTGTCGTTATCTCGAGCCTCGGAGGGAGGGGGTAGAGGAATGACAGTCGTTAGGTCAAGTCGGTGAACTCCACCAATCCACATCGGAACAGCGTGGCAGACTACACTAAAATGAAATAAAATGAAATCGTTTATTTCAGAAATTAGACCTTCAGGCACTTTTTCTTGTCATTTACGATTTGTATAAATGTATAAAGAAAATAAACTACGTTATATACTACCACCATTTCGGACACAAGCAAAATGGCCACCGGTAAAAGAAATGGCGAAAGAAACCCGGTTACGGCCTTTTTTGTCATTTAGCAAATTTTTTCTTTCACTCGTTTGTTATAGTTACATTGTATGAGTACATTTATAACTCACTCTAATTCCCGTTCGTTTGACGGGATGCCCGTATTCCTGCATTGGATAAGATAAGGGTCTGCATGTAGTGAAAGGGACTGCTGCCAACAGTTCCTCAACCATTTTCTCGCCCCTTTCCCACACAGAATCCTGAGCTACGCCCTTGACTGCCAGTTCAGACAGTGATAAAGTTACGACGTAAGCAATACATCTTGTTATTCTTGGATGTCAACAATCGAATATCGGACATACCAACATTCCGTACACCCACTGTCGTGTATGTTTGGTCATGTGTTATTTTCAGATTTTCGTTGTAGTACGTTTAGTTACTCGTGTTTTTGTCTTTTTTGAGGTTACATTTTATCATTCACTCGCTATTTCTTTTACTGTTGGCCGTTTTGCTTATTTCCGGAATGGTGGTAGTTTATAACGTAATTTATTTTATTTCATATCAATCTAATTAAGTATAAGTTGTAAATTACCAGAAAAAGTGCCTGTGAATGCCTAATTTCTAAAGTAAATAATTTAATTTCATTTGAAGATCTGTGTTAATTGACGTCTCTTAACTCACAAGTATAAGTTGAATCAGAATGGTATTATTCGATCTTTCCTACTTCGTGTAAAACATTTTTTTATTTTATTATACCACAAAGGTGGCAAACAAGCATACGACCTATTGGTAAGCATCACCGTAGCCTATAGACGCCGGTATTGTACCGGGGGTATCACTCACGTGTTGCCAACCCTCCCAACCCCCCCAAGTGGAGCTCTGGAGACCTTAGTCACCGTAGGAACACAACATGGCCGACACCAATGCTATTTGGCTACGATCTTCTGTAAGGTGGAGGAATCTAAACGGAAACTGCTTTATTCTGTGTAACTTCGTGGACTTTTGTATATATTTTTATCGTCATCATCGTCATCTACAGCTCTTATCGACCCACTGCTGGGTATTTATGCCTCCTTTCGTCTACTTTACGCCATCCCTCTCTATCTAGAGCCATCTCAATCCTTTTGTCAGCTATTTTTAAATTAAAAAGAGGTATACTGTTTTATCGTTGAAACCGGAAAATAAAAACGCTTACGACTGCTTAGCGACCAATGTGAGTTACTGAGTCGACGACCTCACTACAAGGTTTACCTCTATTTATCAAACAGTTCAAAGACCCAAAGACATATTTAAAAATTACAGTAAAAACATTTGCTAATATTTCGTAACTACATCCCAATGATGTTATTAGATTTAGATCGGTTAGCTACAATTTATGCAAACAGAAAACGACGTGGAAGTATTTAACAAAATGATGAAAATCGACAGTAAAACATGAATAAAGATGTTCAATAACAGAGTTCACATCACACTGAGCCTGACTCTTGAAAATATTAAATGTTACGTTTAGATACTTTAACACTAGTGCTAAACTAAATGAAATCGGATCGGATTGTACAGTCAAGAGCATGTCAACCTTTACATATTGGACTTTGTACCATTCTTAAGTTCTATGTCATAAACTTGCACCTGACTGTACACCAACCAAATAGTAAAGTATGAAGTTTCAAAGAGTATGAATTTGGATTTTTCATTAATAAAAAAATTGACATTGTACTGCATTGAAATTAAAATTTAGATTTTACTTTATTTTAGCTGGTGTGGACACAGCCAACGAGTACAATTTCCATTGACATAAAATTAAAAACCTCAAAATCTCTTTGTCTTTACTTTTAAGTCGATGATAATTTTGCGTCTATTTACGGACCGCTAATAACTTATCTGTATTTTCTTTAAAATAACACAATTGACTACAGCTATCACCTAGTTTAAACACGAATTTGACCAAATTCAAACTGTCCTCGTATTCCGTTTGATATTTGATTGTTTGTACACCGGTATATCGGAAATTGTTGCGCACGTGACTCGGCTACAAGATTAACATGTACATGTACCATATCACTAAAAACAATGTAAAGGTGTCCACAGAATACCAGCGTCGCGGTACTTGTGCCGCGACTTTTGCTGAGTGGGGGCCTCTTTGGGCGTGCAATATATTTAGTTTATTTAAAAAAAGAAATTGTCGTACTCTAAATAATTGTATATATTTGTAGTGCCCAAATAAAAATATATTCTTTCTTTCTCAAAAACTAATAAACAGGGTTGCCTGTAATTCGATGTATATTCGGAAATCTCATAAACAACAAAATTAACCACCCCAATGTATGGGCGAAGCTGAGTTCTCGAGATACTTTGAATCGACTCTACACGGACTGCTCGAGCAGTTAACCATTAATCAACATACAGCACGGACCGCTCTTGCAGTCATAGTCAACAGCTTGAAGCAACATACAGCACGGACCGCTCTAGTCAACAGCTTGAAGCAACATACAGCACGGACCGCTCTTGCAGTCATAGTCAACAGCTTGAAGCAACATACAGCACGGACCGCTCTTGCAGTCATAGTCAATAGCTTGAAGCAACATACAGCACGGACCGCTCTTGCAGTCATAGTCAACAGCTTGAAGCAACATACAGCACGGACCGCTCTTGCAGTCATAGTCAACAGCTTGAAGCAACATACAGCACGGACCGCTCTTGCAGTCATAGTCAACAGCTTGAAGCAACATACAGCACGGACCGCTCTTGCAGTCATAGTCAACAGCTTGAAGCAACATACAGCACGGACCGCTCTTGCAGTCATAGTCAATAGCTTGAAGCTTTGACCGCCGAAGCAGTTCCACTGCTCGAGCGGTCTGTGTATGTGTGTATGTAGAAGACTAACTATGTTCACTGTGCAGCGCAGCTTGAAGCAGTTCATTCTGACTGCTTCAAGCAGTCCGTGTATGTCGGCTCTTATTTGAGTTTTTTGATAGGTATAATTACCCAAAATTTCAGCTATATTTATTCGATATGCGGACAGAAAAGCACATTTGGTATTGAGTCTAAAACTATATAAGGCTGCTGAGTACTGACTCACAGGCTCATAGTACTATGTACAACAAAGTGACCCATGACATTATTTCACCTAAACTAGACCGTGTCTCATCTGAAACAATGTACGCCGTTTTCCTTTAATATTAACGGCGATAGCATATTAATAGACATTCGTGACAAACGCACTGTAAACCAGTACATAACTTCACAGTCGTGTGATGAATATTCCTGTATCCTTAAGAACTCTGCATACTGAGCCGTACATCCCATGACCGTTACCGGACGGTAATTATTATATCAACCTACAATCATCCCACTGCAGGGATACGGGTTCCCTTCAATCGAAGAAGATTAGAGTGTTTTCCATCGACATAAGCCGGGAACGACGGCTTTCCGTGCAGTCCAAAGCACGGAGAAGCTCGAGATAACAAAACCCACCCAATCCCTGTGGCAACTTTTTTTTATACCACAAAGTTGGCAAACAAGCATGCGGCCCGCCTGATGGTAAGCATCACCGTAGCCTATAGACGCTTGCAATACCGGGGTATCACTCACGAGTTGCCAACCCTCCCAACCCCCCCCAACTGGAGTACACCAATGCTATTTGGCTACGATCTTTTGTAACGTGGAGGTCCTTCCCCAGACACGGGCTGCTCCGATTTGAGCTGATTATCCGCTGTGCCCTACCTCTCTTAAAACTGTAGTCAACGGTGCTCAACATGCGTGCTCGTTTTCAAGTGCGACAGCCTCTCTATCACTGAAAGTACGACAAGTAGTACTCTCTACCACTGAAATGGTCCGTCGCCGATCGTGCATGACCATGCAGCATAATGTTACGTGGTGGTTATGTGCATGTGACGACAAGACTCGTGTACAAAGGGCCCTAAACTTGCTCTTGACTGTCTTATCAAGAATCACAAATGACTATTGCATACGAATGCATTTGCCTCACAGATTTAACGATTACAAATCTATGTAGTTATCACACGTCCGGAATGCGGTAAAGGTGCGTACGCACTTAACTATTTTAAGCTTATGAATCATCGCACTTGGGGCATTGTCCAAACAAAATGTATTGCACGATGAGCTTGTTACATATCCATTAAGTCTTAACTGAACTTCGTGGTACGGAGGGCACGTTAAGTCGGTCCCAGTTGTTGTCGAGGGATGACAGTCGTTAAGCCAAGTCGGTTTGAAAACAGTGACGTCCGCCAATCAGCAGCATGGCAGCGTACGCGTACGTATCCACTTCGATTGGAGGGGAGAACCGTATCCCTGCATTCATATTAGTTCGTTAGTTCATAGTTGTGGTTGTCATCTTGGGGGACTGGTCTGCTCGCTTTATTAACATCTACATATTCGACATATTTAGGATTTGACCATAGCGCTATTTGGATCGACATCCCGCGTTTAGAGCTTGATTTCTGTATGTACCTGGATCTGTATTTTATTTATTCTTATAAATGTACTTATACATTGTAACAAAAGAGTGAAAGAAAAAAATTGCTAAATGACAAAAAAGGCCGTAACCGGGTTTCTTTCGCCATTTCTTTTACCGGTGGCCATTTTGCTGGTGTCCGAAATGGTGGTAGTATATAACGTAGTTTATTTTCTTTATACATATAAACAAATTGTAAATGACAAGAAAAAGTGCCTGTGAAGGTCTAATTTCTGAAATAAACGATTTCATTTCATTTCATTTCATATCATTGACGTAGGTAAAATTATTTTTGCTGCATATCATGTTGGGACCTTGGGACCTAAATCCTTTCCACGCAGTGGGATGATGATGGGTTGCTATGGTGATGATGAAATAAAAGAACGATATAGGTTAAGTGTCGAATTTATCACTTGTAGTTAATTCATTCGGTCATTCGATATCTGGCGCCTAACTGCCGATCGACGATAAAACTCTGTGGGAAATAGGTCGAGATTGAACAAGAGTTATCTGTATATGATGTGGAAATGTTGCCAGTGTTGCCACTTACAAATATAAATAAATAATTAATTGTTCATTAATTATATCGTAATAAATTGTGCGAGCATAAGATGAACAGACAGAACAGACAAATTCAAGTGTTTATCCCAAATAGATTTCTCTTTAGATATTTTGTTCGATGTATACTGATATTAAAAACTTAACACTAAACTAACGAACAAATAATAGAAATGTAGCTAAGTATTTAGTACTGAAATTTCGTCGCAAAATCCGGTAAATTTTTTAACCTTTAGATAACCTATCGATTAGATAAATCATATACGGTTAATTGGCAGTTACCTAGTTGAATAGTCAACAGTTTAATTGACAATTAGGCTAACTAAAACCTATCAGAAACCTGCAAAACTGGACGTTAAGCTTACGTAATTACATACTAACCTACAGAGGAAGTGATAGTCTTATACAAGGAATCAGCTGTGTTCCCACGAGCGGGGTTGTCGACCCCACACCCGCCATTGGAATTGGCTCAATGAGCACTCGGACCACTATTTCCACAATTGACTAAGGGGAACGGGCGTATTTGATTAATTTGCGACCCCCTTTTATTAATTCAGTCCATGTGCTGTTGGACCAACGACTAGATTTATGTTCATTTGAATTTGAGTTTTTTTTTAGCACCTATTTGTGTCCCAATGCGGCCTGCATTGGGACACAAATAGGTCCTCCGATTTTTTTTAAATTTTCTCTTCATTTGGCCTTTTCCGGCCAATCATTCGTTTTATGATTATTTTTGTAGTTGTTAGGCACAACACAACTAGCCAACCATTCTTATTTTTGAAAATATTTTATTAATTTGTATTATTTTATTATACGCCGTTCTATGAGATCTCATATCTGTGACCGATATTTTGTGACTTGACCGGTCGAGCTGCCACTAAATGAAAGCAATAATGAAGATTCACGATAATTTACACCCAGTGCAGCAAAAAACTATCGAAAAAATATTGAGTCAAAATCAGAAATTAGTTGATAAAAAAAATCAATCAGAGTTCATTGTGGGGTCAGATGAAACAAAAAGCAAATTACAGTGTTGACCGGACGTGTCGACGGGGCACAGCGCGTGACGACCTAAATTACTTGAGACAAATGTCTTGTTTCATTGTGGCAAACTCAAATGACGATTATTTTTGCCATTATCAAACAAAATTCTTAAAACTCGTCGAGTTCCCGCTGCTGAACTAAAATTTCGAATATGGAAATACCATACTTTTTGAACGACGAATGACTTTCTTTTATTTTGGCAACGTCTTTTCTTTAGATTGCAATTAATTAAATGCAATTTCCTTCCAAGTTTTGAATAGCAGCTTATAATTTTCCCACATTGTATATACAAAGATTAAGGGCCATATTGGTTATTTTCACCAGTGAACATCAACAAACACTACCATTGCGTTGGCCACTCTAAGAAAGGTGAAAATATTTAAGAGGGTGGTACATTCCCGAACGAGCTAACCTTTTCCATAAATGCTGCGTTAAAATACTGTCAGTTTATATGAACGATACGCTATCCAGAAGTGGGGAAAGGATTAAATTAGTTAGAAGTTCGATGTATCTAATTAGACTTACTCTTTTAATTTTATCACCGCATGGAGGCCAAGAGGTGAATAAATATAAAGATTACACTGTTAAATCAATAAACAGGCGAGCGTAATGGCGGCTGGTGGCCACTGGGAATAGTCTGTTTAACTACCGGATATTGAATACGAGTACGCCTCTGTATTTTACCCTTACCATTTGTTTACGATGTAAAATCGATGCTAAAATGATTCGATATTTTCTCACTCAAGAATCATTTTGTTGCAAGTCATATAAATTGAAAAGATTTTACTGATAGTTACTGTTGCATAGTTTATGATGTAAATGGTACGTAGAACGTACAAATAAGGCGAACCCGCTTGCATTATTCAGTAATGTGAAAAGTATAATTTAGGCCTAATACCCGTCATGCGTCCTACATCCTGTTTCCTTCCCCATTCCTTTTCATTTCTTTATAGGAGCGCAACGCACCTAAGATTGTAGTCGAAGATGTCCAAGAGCGGCGGCGGTGCTTACTATCAGATAACCCACTAGCTCGTGTTTCGTCATCTGTCAAATAGAAATGTGTAAATATTTTACCGAAAGGATAAAATGTGGCCAAGATTAATCATCGAATTCAAAAATAAACAACAAAAATACATTTATCTTTCCAATGTTATCTAATGCAAGTCGAATATAGAAATCGTTTACATTTTATAAGAATTAGTCATAGATACAGTGTAGATATTATTCTCGAGTTCAGTGCCCAAATAACATAATAGTGCCGTGGACTGGACCAGTCTTTTTGTTGTGCAAAACTTGTTTTGTTGCTAAGGTGAGATGCTTAATGAATGACATAATAATACACGAAGATGGCACAAGTATTATTAGTAGTTCAGTAGGCTAATATTGCAATTTTCGTGAGATAAAATTGTAACAAAAGCACACAATTGCACTCATTAATCGGTATGTTGAGTGTTGCCTATACAAAATACATAGTTTCCTAAAAAACTTCAAAGCACTTTCGTCCTCATCTTGTGATTGTGACGTAAACGTAATGTAACATTTAAACTTTTATTGCACTCCAGTGGCATAATTAATGTAATTGGCTCTAGCTTGACCTGGGTTCGTTGGAATGTACGATATTATCACAGAATATGGCCGTTAAGCAGCAATGCGTTTTCTGCTGGGATAATAAAGTCTGAATCAAATATTTTTATTCAAATAGGCTTAATAAATTACAAGCTCTTTCGAATTATATCAATTTTTTCCTACTACCATTTCAGACGGCAGATTTGTTCTAAAAAACTTAGCACTTGCTCTTTTCAAATGGTACTACAATACACAATACAAATCTCTTTTCACTTCTCATGCTCAGAAAGTGCTTATTTGCGCAGGATATAGGCTGCACAAAATCGAATTTTGTGCACAAGGGCAGAAAAGTAAACTCATAAATGTATCTATATTAAGACAAAGGAAATAAGCCATACAGCCAAACACAACAAAAAGTTCAGAGATAGAATTTGTTATTTTATAATATTTACTTTAATTTATTTGCCTTATGTGTTTTTAAGTCATATAAGATATTAAAATTTAAATTAAAGTACGGTAGGTTATTTAATTAATTTAAGAAAATTATTTTATTACAAAATTAATTTAATAGTAGGCTGTATAGGTCTGCAGCCCAAGCCTAATTTCAAAGTCGTAAGATTTAAAAAAAAAAAGCGGCGGGAAATGGGAAACAAGGTCTTGTTTTTCTTGCGTTTATTTATTTATTTCCTCGCAATCGAAGTGAAAAGCAGAGTTTATAACTCGTCCACAAAACCATTTCTATCCTCGACATTACTATCAGCCCTCGCCTTCGGCTCGGGCTGCTAAAAGTCTCGAATAGAAATGATTCGTTTTGTGCACTTGTTGTAAAATCTACTATTATTGCACCTTTAAAAATATAACCATACAGTGAGTACTACTAATAAAAACTACAATTACAATGTATGACAGAAAACAAAAATCAGTAGACTATCGAACGGTTCCCACGCAAAATCAATATCGAATTTAACTCGAGTTGCAATCGAGAAACATTAGTGTTGTAATTTAGTGAACGAGAGATTAATTGGCGTCATTACACGCCATTAGCGCGCCCTAATTGAGGATTGTTCGCAGGAAATGGCTCACGAACTGTCGCATGTGCGTCCAGGAATGACAATTGTACAACTTTGTAAATATAAAAATCCAAACCGCGATAAATGGTGGAAAAAACTCGATTTTCACGTCAAGTTTTCATTTTGTCTTAATTCCATCTCCGTATTAATAACTAACCTACCTACTAACCTACCTATTAAAAATATATATAATATAGCCTATGTTATCCGGGGGTTAATTAAAGATTTTTTTAAAATCGATGCAGTACTTTTTAAGTTTATTTGTTACAAATAAAAAACAAATCTTTCTCCAAAATATTAGTATAGAAAACATATAAAGCTTGTATGGATTTATTTTCTGCTTTTTTGCGGCTTATTCCACCATGTTCACCGTAATCACCTACTTATGTGATATCACCTAGGTGATTATGAAAATCACGTGATATCATTACTCTCTGGTTTGATTTAATTCCAAGGTGAAATTAAGACACCATAAATTCCACTTCTCCCAAACACCAAAACTTAAAAAAAAGGAGGGGTTGCACTCCGAGGAGTGCCGAGGAGTGCCGGCAGAAGTGAAAACTTAAACATTAACGTCCTCTCCATCCGTCTTACGCTGTTTCGATCAGACTACGGATCTGATGCGAGATCTGACGCGAGTTTAACATTTTTTACCCATCTAAAAAAGTGCCAAGCGCCGCTAAACAAACTTGTTCACTTCAAAATTGACTTGTTTAATGACTTATTCCCGATTCCGACTGTCATTGGCAACACCCGGGAACGAAACCTATTATGATAATACAGTTATATACACGATTATACATGGATAACTAACAGACCAGTCTAGTGCATTAGCAGCAAGGCGGCTATATTGCCAAAAGCAATTTTTTCAAGGCAACCTTATAGGGTAACGAATTTTTGTGTTTATTCTCACTTGTTCAACTCTTTTGCGAGACTTTTTTTCTCATTTGTTCGACTGTCGGATTTACTTATTAAGACGAACTGTGCCGAGACAGAATGTGAGACAGTAGGTTCGTTAGGTTTATCTTGTGACCCCATAAACAGAACTTGGGAGTCCGACTCCGTCGTCGAGTAGTTTGTTTGTTGATAAAATAAAGTCGAACAAATAAGAAAAAAACTCACTTGTTCGACGATCGAACAGATTAGTCGAACTAGTGAGGATAAATGTTTTTATTGTTGTTTTAAACCCTAAAAATTTGTTGTAAGTATAACCAGGAGGGCTACTACGAAACGTAAATCCGATACTTCGGCCGAAGTATCGGAAGAATTTTAATCGTCGAATACAAGGTATTTCATGGTTATAATTCAACAAACTACTAAAATAATCATAAAGTACAAGGTATTTCATGCATACAATTCAAGGAATTAATAAAATAAACGTGAAAAAACCTTGTAATTCATAGTTAAAATTCTTCCGATATTTCGGCCGAAGTATCGGATTTACGTTTCGTAGTAGCCCTCCAGACTTCAAGACTCTTTATTTAAATTTAAAGAGTACGCTTACCTATTTACTTAACACAACAAGGAAGTTCTTATGGAGGCTCGAAGACTTATGAATGGCGAGAAAGTTGAGTCAACTACCATAACGTACTTTGTCGCCTTCAAACTAACAACTAATATACTAACCAGTTGCTCATTTCTATAGAAACGAACGTATTGTCAAACGCCACTTGGAATTTTGGCGCCCACTACGAAAGCGTCAAATTGAACTCGTGATTAGAAATTTAATTTTCTATTTGAAGTTTGATTCATAGTATAGTGTGATGTGAAGCAAACATTGGTTAAAATGCATAGCGATTGGAGTTTATCGGGAACTATTTAATTTGAATTATCGTATTAACGTCAAAATCCTTCTCTGAAGAAATGTTGCCTATCATCTTTCTTTGGGTCGACTCGGAGACTGTATTCTGAGTCGAGACGACACGAAATCGCTGCTTTGGTTGGGATTGTGATAATCTTTTTAATCCTGCAATCTCTGTGTCAACGCCAAACATCCAAACTGCTTCAAGCAGTTTTTGCATGTCGTTCTAATCCCCATCTAATTTTAAATATAATCCATCATTATCTCTTATCAGTCAACGTTATGCAACATAGTTACTGTTGAATAAAACATGGTTGATTAGGGGAACCTCAGGGCTCCGAAAATAGAGTAGCGGGGAGGGACGGGCGTGGTCGCGCGCGCAGTACTAACCACGCGCTCGGTGTGCGTACAAGCATATTTAAAAAGTGCATATGTGTTAATTAAAATTAAGTAAATTAAGTGTTAAGTCATAATGTTGTGTGGTACTAATGGAGCAGTAGCTGCTATGGATCGCGCGTATATGTCATTGCGTGCGCGCAAACCACAGACTAAAACAACGGTTTGTTATTGAAAATATAGCCAATACTCAATATCTTTATTTAGTGATATACGTCCTCCTTGGCGTAATGGTTACTATGCCGGCTTGCCACCAGGAGGTTCCGGGTTTGAATCTCGGTCGGGTCACGATGAAAAACGAACTTCTTTTGGATTGGCGTGGGTCTTGGATGTTTATCTATATATGTTCTGTTATAAATATAGTATCGTTGAGTTAGTATCCCATAACACAAGCCTCGAACTTACTTTGGGGCTAGCTCAATCTGTGTGATTTGTCCCTGTATATTTATTTATTATAGCAGTGTTTCTCATTTGGCGGGTCGCGACCCGGCACCGGGCCATCAAAATAAAAAACCGGGTCGCAATTTTCCCGCCTTGTTTTAAAAATAATACAATAGCAAAATATTATAGAAACCGACTTAAAGTGGAATCAGACCTTAGGATAAATGAAATGAAATGAAATCGTTTATTTCAGAAATTAGACCTTCACAGGCACTTTTTCTTGTCATTTACAATTTGTATATATGTATAAAGAGAATATACTACGTTATATACTACCACCATTTCGGACACAAGCAAAATGGCCACCGGTAAAAGAAATGGCGAAAGAAACCCGGTTACGGCCTTTTTTGTCATTTAGCAATTTTTTTTTCCTTTCACTCTTTTGTTACAATGTATAAGTACATTTATAAGAATAAATAAAATACAGATCCAGGTACATACAGAAATCAAGCTCAAAACGCGGGATGTCGATCCAAATAGCGCTATGGTCAAATCCTAAATATGTCGAATATGTAGATGTTAATAAAGCGAGCAGACCAGTCCCCCAAGATGACAACCACAACTGAGCACTAAAGCTTTCCATACCATAATTATTCGCACTAAAATTTTGTGACTAAATAGGCGATACCAAAATTATGTAGTATTAATATAACATATTTCCTATTTACCTAATAGAACCAGCTTGGGTTTAAAAGTATTAGGTGGGTCACGGAAGGGCCAGTGTGAAAATTACCGGGCCGTGGCAGAATAAAGTTTCGGAAACACTGTATTATAGTATTTTGTACAGTACATATTGACTTAAAACTAAGCGACAAAAACAAATAATAGGTACTACAGACCCTGTTGGGCATTGCAACTCGCGCAGAGGGCAATATCCTTTTTTGCAGTTGGTACATACCCGCGGTTAATCTGCTTATCATGGGAATTTCTAAAATAACCTTTCAATGTGCTCATTATAGTGCTAAGTATAGTGTAATGTGTTTCTATCTCGAGTACCATAGCCAAAATCCATAATACATATTAAAACTTACAGACTACTCTTTTGGCAATGCTTGAAAGTAAACTTAACAAGATTGTAATATATTACTAATTACTAATAAAAAAATTATCTTTTCAATGTTTTTAAGTAACTATTAGTTGCAGCAATCCCGATTTCACTTTTATTACTTCCCGTTTGTAATTAACTACAGTTGCAACATCAAAATTAGTGATTAAAATCTTTGTAACACAACCCGTTTTGTCAATACTTGTAATATAAAACTAGATACTCAAATCTTCATTGTAATTTCCAGTGCGGAGATTGATTCCGGTACTCTTCGTTACCAACTAACCCACTGGGTGCTGAGATGTATATTAGTGATCATCCGTGATGACTACACTTAACATAATGCATATGATTCACAAATTGTTATGAATCATTCAAAACTCAGACTAATATATTCATTTAACGACAAATACGTCTAAAGAGAAACTTAACAAAAACAATTTATTACATCAAACCCAAACTAATATTAAAGCCGAAACATGGCTATAAATTGAGGAGATCCCTGTGGCAGATCCCAAATGTTTGCTACGTTGAGCTAGATAACTGCCACCCTTTAGGTCTATAAACAGCTGTGATTTCTAACCATCGGGTGACCCGCTCCATTGTCCTCCTTTACGTTAAAAAAAACAAAGCGCAGAAGTAGTAGAATCCCTTAAAAAAACAATTATACCATAGATGTAGGACTCTTTTAAAACTGCCCTACTAAACAAAAAGTTACTTTTAAAATCTAATAAATAACAGTATCTAATGCGTTAAATACAGGATGTGAAAATGGTTGTAAACAAACATTATAATGAGAATTTCTATTAAAACACTTGCAATCCAGGAAGTTTCTGAACTGACGCCGACAGCTGTAGTCTAAAGATTGTTTGATTAAATTCTAACGTTTACAGAAGGTTTACAGTATTTTAAAACTAGTGAATCATTCAGTTGTACTGACGAATAAACTTTTGGAAATACGTATGAACATATAGATTTTTTTAATTAGGAAACTAGCTCATCGAGTGTTAATTGGTCACTGTAGCGTAGCCTATGAACGTCTGTGAGGACTCGTACACACGAAACTTTGTGAGACAACAATGCGTTTCTTTTAGTGAGTAAGACATCTGGAAGACTAAAATAAATCAATCTATAGGGACAAATCACACAGATTGAGCTAGCCACAAAGTAAGTTCGAAAGCTGTGTTGTGGGATACTAACTCAACGATACTTACTCCTTCTCTCTCTTCCTTATTTCCTCACATTTCAAAAATTGGAGCTCAATGTGTGTGATTTGTCCGCATATATTTATTTATATTTCATATATCATTTATTCATTGTAAAAACATGGTGTAAGTAGGTTGTTAAAATTAAAGTAAGAACAAGCATGCTTCGCCAAAACATGACGTGCTGTGCTATGTATGTTTGATTTGAACTCAAAAACTTATTAAACGCTCACCTCCTCCTCCAACCTCATTTCTTTCTGTTAGAGTACGGCAAGACGGCAACGGTGCCGCTTCTCTCCTGGTGTATCTTTGTCCCGATTTATTTCCATGGCAGCTGTTTGCGATAAACTCTCGCAAGACTTCCGCGAGAAATTTCTGGTGTAAACGCGGGCTAAGATCATAAACTATTCTATTTTCTGTATATTTATTTATATCTGCTCTTCTACTGTCATGATGATTTAATTTATCTAAGTATTCCTTTTTAGTTTCGCATTTTAAATCTTGAAAATTCTCTCCTCTTTCATTTTCGTCATCATTATCTTTGTCTTATAAATTAGTTACTGTCTGTTCTTAGGTGTCTTTGTCATCAGCATATATTATTCTTTTGATGTTGTAATTTTGTCGTTTTGATCTTAAAAATAGTCTCCTTTTTCATAATTTTTTTCATGTTGTGAAATTTTTTTTTCAAAAATATTTAAAAAAATTCATCATCATTTTTATTTAGTCAAAACAAGTAGACTTCATCTCATCTGATATTGAACAGCGAACAGAGTGATTAATAGAGTTAAAAGATAAATCGCCGTCTAGTTAGCTTTATCTTTCCCATAAACTCTAGCGCGCTCGTATTCGAACGTGAGGTGAAAAACTCACACTCAGATCAGAAAGCACCGTCACCGGTCATCCTCACTCGAGCAGACTCATTGTCATAACAATTAATTTCTTTATAAAGTCGTTAGTTCTCTTTTGATGTTGTAATATTGTGGTTTTTGATCTTTGAAAATTTTTCCTATCTCACAAAACTGCGTCTTTAGTTCGTGTGTTGGTTCACACACACGATCAATCATGCCATGCGTCAAACTATTAATATACTGTGGTTTAACATCCTTAAAGTGGGCTCACACTGTGCGCGAAAGTAACGCACTGACGCGTCATAGAACGTGTCGTCTCATCGTCTGTCGAATAGACATTGTTACAAATCGATATTATTGGTATTCTCCAATGCCAAAATTACTCGGAATTCAATCTCTTGTTCATTTAAATGTAATCGAGACTGAATTTTAACTGTTTCGACAATAGAACGAAATAAAAAAGGTTTATTCGGTAACTATATTGTAACAATATGAACCTGTATACATTTTGGTAGCGTTTAGTGTTACAATAAGCTCTTTGTAGTTGCCAAGTACTGGTCAAATTTATGAGTGTCATTCGGTAGTGTTATTGGTAGCGCGGTGAGTGATAACTCACTAAGTTGTGCATCGTGAGAAGCTAACTTTATATACTTTATTATCAACATTGTCTAATGTCGGTATGTTTTCGCGTCGTCCGTTTTATGATTCCGCCCGTCTTAATAGCCATTGTTTTTCCGACTATTTTTATTTGAATACCGGTTAAACCTTTTGCGTTTAAAACTGTTTCTTTTTAAAGATCTTTGCAGGAAAAATAACTCGTGACGAATTTTTTTTTGAGTTATAGTTTCTACTTTCTTGTTCTTTGCAATTTAGCTAGTTTAAAGTAAAAAGCAGCAAGCTCGATTCAGTATAATCTCTGCATCGAGACACCAGTGCGCCCCGAACAAATATCAATATTTTTAACATTGTTTAAAATTTATCTTCCTTTATATCAAAATTTGTAATATGTCGAATGTTTTGAATCATCGTCTACCGTTACTGGCAAGTCAGGTGGCGGACACCCCACCTGCTGTCCTACTTCGTCACGGCAGGTGATCACCCCAAGTCCCGACCTTCCTGCCAACCCGACGATAGTGTCCCCTCAAAATCGTGTTTTATAGCAAAAAAATATTTTAAAATCTATAGTTTTTAAACTAGATAATTAAAAATGGCATTTTAATGTTGATTGATTTTTATGTTAAATAATTTCTTTTTTAATAGACCGATTTCAATTTTGCAAAAAAAAATTATTTAAAGATAACACTGAATAAAACAAAAACATTTACATTCATTAGGTAAAGGTCCATAATAGTAGGTAATCGGGTACCTACAGCTACCCCTACCATGATAGTTTTAGCAATTCAAAAACGAATGAGTGAACGAGACGGCGTAATACTTGATGTAATGTAAGGCGACATCTCTTTTTCTCAGTTTTTATAAATTATAAGACGTCGTGATACCCTCAGCCCGCCTTAATGTGTGCTCTCCATAATAAAAGTAAACTCAAAGAAACCTCATCTATTCTTACTAAAATACTTATAGTGTGTACTGACTTATTTAAAGGATAATATCAAAATAATCTGATATTACATTTATTTAATGGTTAGGTTTTATTGTGTGGCCACAATGGTGACAATGGGTCTCAATTATTACTCGTTTCCTTGTTTTTTTAAGACATGAATTGAAAAATTCAATAGGCTGTATGCTTTAGTTCAAATTCTATTGATGCTTTATTTCGAAGGAAGTGTTTAACCTTTTTATTCACAACTAGTGTCCCGCACCGAATTCGTCTCATCTTTGTTATTCTCTCAATATAGTACGTTGGCTATGGAAGACGTGGTTGGTACGATAGACTATAGTTTAACACTGACCTTCTATATAATTGCAAAACCAAATAATCGTAAAAAAAATGCATTTTTGTAATCTCAATGCCTTCTGGTGATATTGTAGATAAAATTGATTTTAAACTTATACCTTAACACGTTGATAATTTCAACAAAAACTCTCACAAATGGAAAATCAAAAAATTATCTGTCAGATAGGTTATCTGAAACCTTGTGATATAATCCCGTGGTTTAGTTAACTGTCCCACATTGTCACATTCCAAGTTAAGTTTTAAGCTGTTTCCCATATACTACATATTTACATAATGACGTAAAACAACCTCTGTGTCGTCTGTCATCGTCATCATAGACTGTCATCGTGTTTAATCATCGTACCTACTGAACATATCGTCATCAGAAAGAATTATTAATTAAAAACAAATAAATTTAATACGATTGTTTGACAATTAACAAATTACTACTGACTAATTAAGCATCTATTTATGCGGTGTTCTTGCGCACATATTATGCAAAACGTTGCTTTCTGATTAACAATTGGATGTTGTTATGCAAGAGATCCAAAAAGTAATAAATTAATTCTTATTTGAAACATATTATAGTCACGTCACTTATGTGAAATTACTTTTATTGCGTAAATGGTTTTCCCTTGCTGTTGCATAGCGCAATAATTTGAAGGAATTCATTAAAAAAAATATTAAATACAAAAACTTTTGCAAAATAATAATTATAGTAATGTTTACTTTTATTGTTTCAGGTAATTACTGATAAATTATATAAAACAAATGATTGTGGTCAGTAAGTAATGAAATTTCAGAATTCACTTCCCATTTCAGACGTAGTTACATCTTTTGTTTGAGTCTTTAGTTATAAATTTTCAAAATACAAATTAGATTTGCGCAGATGATATTGCAATTTTCCGCTATTTATCATCATTATCTCAGACACAAGAAGTTCACTGCTGGACATAAGCCTCCCCAAAACGTTTCCAGCACAACCGGTTTAGCGACCAGCATCCAGTGACTATTTTCCGCCATTAAATTCATGTATTAATTAGAAATATTTAATTTCCACACCGCGATCGTTATTAAAAAGTCGTGAAATCGAAATGTGTCGAATCATGTGTGGACAATTATGCATTCAAATATTAATATGCAGAGACAATCGTCATTCCGTGACGCACGCGCACCGACTGCGGGTACATATTCAAACCATTTAGGGTCAATACCAAAGATAAGAATTACGATGTGATGCGACAAAGTGGGCGTGTATACAATCATACGGCCCCCGCCTGATGGTAAGCAGTCACCGCAGCCTATAGACGCTTGTAACCAGGGACATCACTCGCGCGTTATCGACCCTGTAAAAAGAGGAGCTCTGGAGACCTTACTCACCGTAGGAACACAACATGGCGGAGCGCGGAGACCAATGCTATTTGGCTACGCTCTTCTTTAAAGTGGAGGTCCTTCCACAGACGGGCTGCTCCGCTTTGAGCAGATTATCTGCTGTGCCCTACCTCTCTTAAATGCATTCATATTGCATGCGAATACACGTGTAAATTATCAAAATATAATTAAAAAGCATCTACAGATTTCTAATAAACTCCATCACGACCCGGAATGAAATCTAATCGGTCAATTAACTTTTAGTCCAATTACATTTCTATTAACCGTGCAATTGATAGTTAAATTGACTTCTTGCACAATTAAACACTTTTTGTATTCAGTCTATCATTACCCATCCTCGTGAGAACTTGCTAAATTATGGTGTTTTAGCATGGCATCTCGTTTTGTTCGCATTTTTCTAGCTATCGCGTGATTTCTTAGACTTATTTGTCTATTTATATCTCGACCAATAGAATTAGTTTCCCACTAACTTGTTGTCTTCTATTTTCCTCATGATAATTGGTTTCCCTTTCATGTTCACAATCATTATCATCTTTACTTTTTCTTTCATCTGGACTTTTTTAATTTTGCTATTCTTAGTTAGTATCCCTTCATTAATAAAAAGATTGCTGTTAGTCTTGTTGCGATTACACTAATGTGTAAGTTGTCAAAATTCACTGTACCCAAAGACTACTGGCAATAAACAGAAGCTTATTAATTTCCCGAAGAATAACTACAATTGTATTAGAATTTGATCAAAAATATATTAGACGGAGTAGGTGGAGTTGAAACTCTATCACTATTTATTCATCATTTACACTAATGTGACGTCAGCTACTAATTAAATCTTGGACATTCTCCAAATTTAGATTAAATTTAAAGCGATTAAGTCTAGACACCCCAAATACCTGTTGTATTAATTATCCTAGACATTTATTTCAAGAACTTTAGTCATGCCTCCATAATATCAAAAATTGATTCCCTATTCCGTAGACCGCTGTCTTTGACGTCAGTCAGTGACAATGGATCGTTTGTCTCTGCATAAGGAGCTGGTCTTCCGACGGAGTGCTTGCCATCACGTAGGCCAGTCTTGTTAACTATTTTTATTGTTTCTCTTTGTGTTACAATATGATTTATGTTAACTTGTATTAATATCATTTTAAAAGAGCAAGTGCTTTTCTTCAATGTATTTCGGTCGTGCGCCTTTTATGATTTGCGAGGACGAACAAGATACCTAGTTTCCTAGCTATAGTTCCCAGTTGGTTGCCTGGAAGAAATCGCCAAGCGATAAGGCCGCCTTTGGTACATTTAATTGTTGAATAAACAATAGGTAACATTATAATAAGTGAAACAGGTTGCTGTTGCTCTATGTTAATACTTTTTTTTTACAATTTTGAAGGTTACGACGATGTAAGCATGGCAACAGATACTAAATATGTAGATGAAGTCAGTAAATAAAGTAAAAGTCAAATGCGTAAATAGTCGAATACACATAATACCGGTTTTAACTGAAAACTGTGTGTAAATTCAATAATGTTCAGATCAAAGTTTTCGTTATGACGTTAGTAGTTTGCATTTAAAATATATTTTAAACTTCAAAACATAAATTAACATCATAGTATTCCATTTGCAAAGTTTCCACAATAAGTAGGAACATTTTGATTAACAAATTCATTGCTTTTCTATAATTACGCAATTGTTATCGTCCGCTTTCCAACACGTAATGTAAATTAACCAATATTATACGTTCATTATTGTGTGTAGAATAGAAATGAGTAGGTACATGGCATAATTATCTTTACATGGTATAAAATGAAGGCGCGCTGCCTGTCTGTCTGTCCCTATGTATTCTTAGATCTTTAAAACTACGCAACGGACTTTGATGCGGGTTTTTTAAATAGAGTGATTTAAGAGGAAGGTATCATACATGATCTCAAGTCTGATATAGATGGCGCTGCTGTGCATAAATAAATACACGTAAACGAAGTTGCGCGGGTTTCACTAGTGTAATATATAATATTCTAATAATGATAATAATATTATTATTGGACGAAACACACAACGCCATCTAGTCCCAAGCAACTAAGCTTGTAATAAATAGAGTGATTCAAGAGGAAGGTTTGTATGTATGATACATTCCGAAATTCCCACGGGAAAGCGGGATACACGCAAACGAAGTTGCGCGGGTTTCGCTAGTCTATTATAAAGAGGAAAGATTTGATTGTTTGTTTGTTTGAATTGAATAGGGTCCGAAACTACTGGACCGATTTCAAAAATTCTTTCACCAGTAGAAAGCTACATTATCAGGGAGTGACATAGGCTATAGCTTTTCCCAAAATTCAATGTGGTTCCCACGGAAACGGGTCCGGTACTTCACGCGGACGAAGTCGCGGGCATAAAAGCTAGTGTGTTATAAAATAAACTACATAACAAAAAATAACCCAATAGAAATTATTTGTTCATCTGTTGCTTTACAATTAGTTTTTCATTTCAATTTCCAGCAATTAATGTACTTATGTTTTTTTTTATGGTGATTGCTTACCATCAGCCATCAATCGACACACTATGGGGATCATTCCACATTTCTATTTCTGTCTCCTGTGTAGCAAGGAAACAGCAGATTCAAAAATGACCAATGAAATGTCTTGGAACTTAATCAATAAATAAATAAACAAAGATTCTTGGGCGATATCACACAACGCCATCCAGTCCCAAACTAAGGAAAGCTGTAGAGTGGGTATTAGATTGCTAATAAATATATGTACTTCACCCCTTTATTGTTTATCACAAAAAAATACAGGTCTCTAACGTCCCCTTAAGTCATGCGTCAACAACATGGTTTATTTAACAAACCAATTCCCACTTAATGTTAAACCAAGGACCGTATTGGTTCGTGATCATGCTGTAGCGATAATATAATTTGCATTGCCTTCATAATTTCATGTTTCGATACTCAAGCCGGCCGGCATTGTTGAGAATTTTCCGAAACCAATAAACAAGGCAAGATACACCCCAGAACATTTACTTACATCCTGTTTTAAGTCTTGCTCTTCCTTAAAGGCTGATTGTTATAGTAACTCAGAAGCCTGATTATTCTCATATTTATATCAACCCTTAATCATCCCAATGCAGGGATACGGGTCTCCCTTCAATAGAAGGGGATCAGACAGATCGTAGTCTGTCACATTGCTCCAATGCCACTTGGCAGAGGCCAGTAGCCCAGTGTTTTCAATATTACATCTCCTTTAATATTAATTGATGTTCGAGAACCTCTGTTTTTCCCAGGATATATCCCTTATCAAAAAAATGTACTCTTTTTATTGCTATTTATAAAATATGTTCTCGGTTCCTATTCGTTAATTCAGAATATAAATTACCCGTGTAAATTTTACGAAATCTCAAAAATCTGTGATGTTTTAAAAAAAATCTAAAGTAACAAACGCCAAAATATTTACATTTATTATATTAGTCAGATTACAGATTTGCAACAAATCGATTTTGCAGAGATCAATGTTCGCGAAGAAATCATACAAACCTCGGAAACTTCGGAACTAATTTTAGAAGGTTGGATCCGCCAATTATGCATTTACATGTGAATGAACCTTTCGTCTTGGTTATTACTTATGAGCCAATGTGACTGACGATCTTCCGTCACATATAAATCATCGATTTATTCGCTCCTAAGTATAACTACTTCTTTATTTCCATATGAAACCATGTTTGACATTACAACCTTCTTTCATTGGTTGGTCGTAACCAGGGTAAATATGATTTAAGTTTTCCAAATATTGCATTAAGGGATTCACTCGAAATTTTATTTATTAATGGTATTCATTTTGTGCTATGTAATTAATTACAAAGTTTCATAACGGATGCTTACATTATTAACATTTTTCTTTATTTTTGTCTTAATTCTAAGGAAGTTCTTTCAATATTTCCTACACCACTTTCTGATTAAATTCGTAGTGAGTTCCAAGACAGCTGTAAGCAATGAGGTTTTATATATTCTTCTAAGATAAGAGAAGTAATGCCATACAAAGCATTCGTAAAAAGCCGCAACCACTTCAGAGTGTTAAAGACGTAGCTTTGAAACCGATACATATTCCGAGCATATGCCAAAGTAAAATATGTTTGTCTCTTTTTTTCTAGAGTCAAACTAATTATGTCAAAATGAGACAAAAGCATTACTCCCAGAAAAATGGTCAGAGTTGCCAGCTCATGAATAATTTTCCCATTGAATGAATGTTATATGAGTCTTTTTAAAAATAAAAAAGTTTTTATACCATATTATTGTTTCTTAGGTGACAGAAGAATTAAAGATAGGAAGAAATAAATATATAGATGCGTAAATATTGGTACATACATATTATATTTCAAGAATGAATCATGGCGGAATGGAGAAGTTTCCATTTTTTAGTCATTGATGAATCTAACCGATGCAGACCTACTACTATTATCTATTCTGTGCTACTACTAACTTTTAGGCTTTTAGCAGAGATTTTTTTTTGTTTTCTTTACCCATTCTGGGTAGGCAAAGGGAACTATGCCCATACAGCCAAGTCTTCAGTAGATTTTTTTTATTGTTAAGAAATGAAAATGAAATTTAAATATAATAAAATAATAAATTTAAATAATTTGAATAAAATACAACATAAAACAAAAAAACTATTGTACTCAATCGAACATTTGATAATTGCAGAAACAATTTAAATTAAACACCGTTACCACAATGAAAAAGATGAAATTGTTACTTCACTGTCATAGTAATAATATCATTATGTCAAATGTCAGTTAAAAGCCATATCAAAAAGAGGAAAATGATTTGTTTTTTCTTGTCTTGACGTGCGTAGCACTAGCGATTGATTTTAGTATCAATCAATTCTAAGTAAATAATTAATTCTAGTTTGAGCCTGGTTGTAGGTTTACTTCTACTGTGTTACTAATGATACATAAAGGCGTATGAGTTCGTCATTGACTAAACTCCCAACATTTGGGAAACTTAAAATCGTTTTTACTGGCAACACTGTTGGCAAAAACAATGCGTAATATATTAATTTCGATTTTAATACTATTTTGGTATAATTTTAACATAATTAAGCATTCTTATTTGTGAAAAGTGATACCACTTGCTTTGTTATTAGTTTGGGATCACGACATACATGTTTTAACAGTGCATTTAACCATTTTTGTGATATTATTGTGAGATACGCATTCACTGAACGTCAAACTACGACTAAGTCGGAAGAAATTCAACTAAGACTGTGGCCTCAGTCGACGTGGCAGCGGGTATGTGTCAAACATTACGAATCTATAGTAAATAACAAATCACTGGCTGTAAGCATCAATAAGCCTGCTTTTTGTCGATATGTGTTCACTGTTGTTAATCCTGGTTCCAAACGCAACGGTGGAATGTGTGAGCTTGTTTTGATTTTAGCTTCCGTGTATCTGTAATACTGCTGGTTCTTTCATCTCAATTCGTCATAATCATCACGGCAAATCATCGTCATAACGTTATTTTAAATCAGTTTAGCCGTGTGGATTAGCCTAGTATCCGGCTAATCCACACGGCGAAACTGATTTACGTACGTGCAAAAAAAATTCATAATTAAATTAAGAACTTATTTTGATTTTGCAGACAATTTCATTTACTTGTATAGATTCTGATTAAGTAATTATTATACAATTATTGTAAGCCTGTAATGGCCTTTTCATTCCCTTCACTCTTCTCTATCTATTGGATACGATTAATGGGTAATTAATATTAGTAATTAATTACTCTGTTAAAATAGCATTTAAGTTATCTTTATGTGATGTAATTTACAGTCAATAGACTATTCCCTTCATCACCTATCTTAGCAATATGTGTGGTCTTACAATCAATTTCTCCGCAATTTTATTATAGACCTTTGCACAAACTTTGTTTTTCATACTAATTGTATTTTGAGGGCACTCCCCCAATATTATATTGTCATTTGATTGTCTGCAGAGCCAAACAAGTAGTGTAGTTAAGACACCTTTATAGCTAGCTCTGCACACTCGCGAAGCTAAGCGGAAACGACTGTGGATTACTCATCGTCTTACTTCGTATTAATTTTTCCAATGTCTTCTAACTTTGTGCCTAACTTCACTAGTCTCAACTTCTATCGAGTGTAGAGTTATAAATGTTACTTTTGACAAAACTTTCTTATACTTCTTAATTCATCAAATTTTGAAGCAAAATTTTACGACATTTTTTTATTTATTTTTTCGTTTGACAGAAGATAATTAGAAATCTCAATGAAGTGCAAATATCACGTGGTGAATTGTTCAAAATCATTTTTAAAGTTAACGACACGTTATATTATGTCTGTCACTGTCTAATTAAAGAAGAAAAAATGCTTGAGATTTAATGTGGAATTAAAATGATTTTCAGAAACTTGTTAAGTCTCGATTGGTAGAAAAACGAGACTTGGACGAACGGTCTATATCTGTTTTAAAGTGTCCATTACAACATCCTTTCTCATGCAGTACATAAACTAAATGGTTTTATTACATATACATTAAGGTATGTATTTGCTTGTAATGTGCAATACTTGTTTGTGTTAAGAGATCAGTCATTCAGTCTGTAGGTGTACTTCGTGAGTATCGCACCATCCTTGCGAGCAATATACGACGCGATTTTTTTTTTCCTCGTTTCATACTTTGTGACTTATTTTCTTGATATGCTTTCGTAAATTTTTTTCGTTACCAAGTGACTTAGTTTATTAAATATTTTGACTTTATTAATAAACGGTCAAGTGTCAGATTTTTTTTTAACATTATAGTGTTTTTTTAAAATGAATTTACAGAAATATAAAGTGTTCTGCATCAGAAGCGAATATGTGGTTGTAAAGTGAGATTTCGTTGTTTTTTGTTTGTTTCGTTGTGATTTAATAGTGGTTTGTTTTTGGAAAGATAAGTACGTTCCTTAGGACTGTCTTAAAGTTTGGAAAGGATTTCTTGATTTTTGGAAACGGAGAAGTTTGTGTGGTGTATGATGGCGAGATTGGCGACCACCGCTGTGCATTTATGCCAGCGTCTCCAGGAATTGTACCCGCCGAGATTGCAGCTCACACATAAGGTTTTTTATTTTTATTATTGCAAACTCGGAATTTACGATAAGAAATATGGCAAAAATAATGTCGTAATTTTTGTTTGCTTTTTAAAAGTAATTTAGTATTTTTTGTTTCTTTTCATATCAAATAATATCATAATCCATAATCATCCCACTGCAGGGATATCAGATCTCCCTTCAATTGATTAAATTTGGGGATTAAAGCGTACTCCGCCACGTCTCTCCAATGCGGATTGTCATATGCCAGTGTTTTTATACCGCTTAAAGGACACCATAGCTGTGATCTATCGACAAAGCACGGAGAAACGAAACCCATCCAAACACAGGCTAGGGTTGACGTTACTTGACTTGCGTGTTCGTCAGAGTCGACACAGTGACGACGTCATCAAGCTCTCCACTATGATTTAGAGTATCTCTCATAAACTGCAGTTTCTTTGCCAAAATTCGCATAAGACATAAACAATTCTCGAAATTTTATTTTAAAACAATTGTTAATTCTAAGAAGTTTTACATTTGATGACTTTTAAATATTTAGTTTATAAGAATTCTCAGAGTCGTTATCTAGGTATAAATGCGTATTTAGCAGGTAGCTAAAATTCTCGGTATTACTCGCAATATAGGTTCCGTTCCCATTGGATTTTCGATTAATCTTTGTTACTTGCCATTACATTTAGATTGTAATAGATGGTAATACTCTATCAGCGAGGGGCACTATTTTTTTTTTAAAGTATTAATCAAGCTATCTCGTTTTCTTCAGTAATTTGACAACGAAAGCAATTTGATTTAATTCGCGCCATTAACTTTAATGTGCATCTCTGCAGCCTACCGTAAGATATGAAAATTTTATAAACATTGGTGCTAATTCTGTTGTACATTTAACTAGATTAAACTAATTTTGACAGGACCAAAGGTGTTGTTGTACTTCCTTGGTTTACAATTAGTGACAAGGATAGCAACACTTCTAGTCCTGTCAAAATTAGTTTAGTCTAGTTAAATGTACAACAGAATTTGCATCAGTGTTTTTGAAAATAACTGAGCTGCCGATCAAAATAGTGTCAGATATTTTTTTTTCAATAGAAAATGCTAAATATCGTTTCGAATCATTTTGAACAGCACCATCTAGATATACCGTTTCTATTTTTGTCCTAAATGACGTTGCTTATTCGTTGACTTCCTAAAAAGTACATACTTATAGTTTTCAGAAAGAGCTCACTAGGAAAGAAAAAACTTTGTGTCCGTGTGAAGGTTCTAGAAGTCGGGCTAAGAAAAAATCATGACAATAAATGTAGTTTCATACTAATATTGTATAAAATCGACACATTAGACACAGATTAGAGAACAATAATGGAACTAAGATTATCATTGTACCCATATCCGATTGGAATTATTTACACTATGTACCATTTCAATGTCATAAACTATATTTTGCGTGAAATCTGACATGTTCAAAGTAAATATTCACGGTTAGCTTTTCCTTGTAAATCATTCTTATTTCATACATTACACATTTTTGTGGTTTCATTGTTTAAAAAATAGTAGTTCTATGAAAGTGTGTGCTAATGAATAATTATTTTCATAGAGCGAAACGAAGTTTCTCGAAATAGGTACGGTACACGTCGAGCTTTACACTTGCAGTCTAATTTTGGCTCTTATGACATAGAACTTAAGAACGGTACAAAGTTCAATATGTAAAGGTCGACCTGCTCTTGGCTGTAATTGGCTGTGTATGTAATTGTTTCATCATTGTCAAAAATTAATTTCCTTTATTTGAGTTCTATAAATCTGCTATTGGGTAGGCAGCGTTCAAAGTTTTGAGCTATAACCTACTAACACCGGCTTTACACTACTCTGCGAAAACGAGAGGATGTATATATCTTCGTCTTCACTCTTTTCTAACTTCATCTAACTTCGCTAGAGTGTAGAGCCAAGGTAACAATTAAATAGAATATTCTTCATTAGCATTGCAAATAATTGCAATACACAACAAAGTGATACAAAGACGGATAACTTATAGAGTAGGTAGTGTATTAGCACGGCGACTTTAGTGCTTAAAGCATTATTTTCAGGACCTTAACGGTATTTTTTGCTTGAAGTGCGCAGGGCTAGACAATGCAAGGCAATGTTAAAAGCAACAGAACAAGCTGCAGAATGTTGTTAGCTTGTCAACATTATTTTTACTATGAAATTTGACACTTTTCTCTAAAATTGTCATCTTTTCTCATTTCCTTTCGAGTTGAAACGGATAGTAAGATCCGAAGTGAAGTGCATCTAATACAAATTTTATCTCTCATACCATATCAGTCAAGCCTGAACATCAAAGATGTATCCTAAGGGCTTGAAATCCATTTTTTTTTACAATCTAATCAAACTGATAAACTATAAATACTTTATTTAGAATAGTGGCACGCGTGAATAACAACTTTGACAAATACAATAAATGACTTTCAATTAACACTAAGTAAAAGATTGGGTATCGTCACAACTTAGCAAGTTTAAATTGAATTTGAACGTGATACCTGTTAGGTAGGTTAATGTATCCTAACTGATTGGATTTTTAGATGGTACATACATTGCTTAGTAGATATGGAGAGGGGGGGGGGGGGGCTCGGTCAGAGAGTCGCGTTATATTATAAATGTGAAAGTATGTTTATTTGTTTGTCCTCCCTTCACGTCGAAAGTAATGAACGGATTGATATGATTTTTTATTGGGGATAGTTTAAGGTCTAGAGAGTGATATAGGCTACTTTTTTCCCCACGGGATAAAGAGATTCCCATGGGAAAAATTATTGACATTTTCCCTTGACCACGCGGGCGGAGCCGCGGGTAACAGCTAACTTAATAAAGATAAAAGCATTATTCAGACACTAGGCGGCATCTAGGCCGTCACACCTTTCTCTTGTCGAAGTGTATAAATGATATTGATTTTTGTATAACAAAAACAAAATGGCCACTGGTAAAAGAACTCATCAAATTTTATCGGATAATAATGAAATTAATCTGATTATCATAGGGTAGTCTTTAACCCGAATATCATCCCGGAGGCAACGGGATTCTGTTGAAAAAATCGCTAGCATCCGCTAATTTGACCCGTATATTCCAATTATGTCAACCGTCGCAGTTTGGTTAGCATTTTGTCTCATATTATCATGAGTCAATGTATTCGAAGAACTGTTATTTAACCTACAGTTAAAAACAAACAACAGTCGTCGGTTAATCACAGGATGTAATACAATAACGAATAGTAATTTTAAATTGAGTTTAATTCAATCTATTTTTGTGTAAAACCACGATTTTGATGAATGAATTAGTTTTATTTTTATTATTCCTCGTATGATGTTGGCCAATGAAAGAGGTAATCAGGGTCGTAAATATAATTCCAGTTTTCTAAATATTGCGTGATAGGATTTACTAGAAAATGTATTCATATTGTACCATGTAATTACAAAAATTTCATAACGATGCTTACATTTTTTAATACCACAAAGTTGGCAAACAAGCATACGGCCCGCCTGATGGTAAGAATCACCGTAGCCTGACGCTTGCAAAATCGGGGGTGTCACTCACGTAGAGCTCTGGAGACCTTACTCCCCGTAGGAACACAACATCGCCGAGACCAATGCTATGGCTACGATCTTCTGTAAGGTGGAGGTCCTTCCCCAGACGGGCTGCTCCGATTTGAGCGGATTATCCACTGTGCCCTACCTCTCTTATATTATTCTCATTAGTTGACTTGTACTAGTCTTATACATATATATTTTTAAACACGTATAAAAAACATATCTTCATAACGAGTATTTCGTAACATAATATTATTTAATTAAATCAATTTGTCAAATCTCTTTGTTTATTGCATACATTATGACATGTTTGACATATGATAACATTTTGTGGGTGTGTGTGGGCTTTATTGACTTGTCTAATTATGGTCTCAGGAATCCTTGTGAAGCTGATACTGTTATGACAATTCCAAAAATATAAACATTTTTTTTTAATGAATGAGGAGGGCAAATGTGCTAACAGGTCACCTGATGGTAAGCAACCGCTGGTCATTGACATCCATGACTACAACCCGTCCGCCTCAAGTTTGCCGTTACCTCCCGCCGCGCCACACACCACCGCACCTCAAGGCAGATCCGCAGTTGCTCAGTACCGGGATCTCCTTGAGGTGCGGTGGGGTGTGGCGCGGCGCGGGGGGTAACGGCAAACTTGAAGCGGATGGGTAGTATTTGAATAAGAATCTTTGATGCGTTGCCCATATGAAGATTATGAAGGAATGAAAAGGAAGGAAACTGAAAATAGGCTGTAATATTAGGCATCTATCTCTCTCACTTATTGTGACAAACGCAGCGGCAAAACACCGCTATTTCATATCAATTAAAATAAAAATCTCACTTTATCTCTTTATTTGTTTGCTACCATTACGATATAAAAATATTCATTCACTGTTATCACTTATCAGTATAAAATAGTCACAGTTATTTGAGTGTGAATTAGCACAAACTGCAAAAACTGATAAAAATGCAGCAAACAGTAGTTGGACCCCACTATCACAGGGGGCAATCACAGATCTGTAAAACAGTTGTGTTTCATACACTAGACATAACGTATACGACAAAATTCTTGGTCATAGAGTATATTTGTCTTCAAAAATTAATGATTTAAAAAAAATGAAAATTTTATAATATGTACATAATAAAAAAAAACAAATAAAAATCATTTTAAATCATTTATCTTCATCATCATCTTTTTAGCAATCCCAAAATGAAATAAATTACTTTAATTTAAATTTCTTCATAGATTTTTTTTGAGAACTATACCATGTCTGATTTTAAATCATATTGAGATTGATTTTAACTGCAAACTGATTTTAAATAGCAACACAATGAGACGTGAACTATCAAACTAAAAAAATAAGATATTACTGATAAAGTGTGTCTAGTCGAAGCTACTTTTCTGCTCTTTGATCTACGTTTAATGTAAACATCTGTTAGCTAGTGCAAATACTTAGTTAAGATTCAAATCCTAACATAATTTCCTTGAGCTTTCCCTGAAATGATAAATAATGAATGTGTGCTAAAAATAGATATTTACTATAATTCAACCTATACACTTATGTAAATATTATGTTTTTCTTCTTTCGTGCAAGGTTCGCAATGCAGCGGAGGTCATGTTTATTTCCGATATAAATTTTACACAATTACGCTCTGGTCGGTCTGGTACCCATAGCACGCTTAACCAGCTTGTGCTATGGGTACCAGACAACCGATATATTCAGAGAAAACACCCAGACTCAAGAATAAGCACAAATCATAAATGTTTGCTCCGGGTAGGAATCCAACCCGCGCTCTCTGATGCCGAAGGTGCGATGACTATCAACGCACCACCTGTCAAGCTAATTTAAACAAAGTAGCTATTACCAAGTGCTCGTTCGCTGAAACTGCTATTATCCTACGAATATTATAAAGGCGAAAGATGTGTGTATGTTTGTTACTTATTCACGCTCAAATGGCTAGGCCAATATTTATGATATTTGGTATGTAGGTAGCTGATACCTTGTATTAACACATAGGGTACTTTTTATCCAGAAAAGTACGCGATTCCCGTAGGATTTAGTCAAAAATCTGATATAGATGGCGCTGCTGTGCATAAATAAACACACGCAAACGAAGTTGCGCGCGTTTCACTAGTCACTGCTATAAAACAAAACATGTCACAAAATGCTTTAATAAACGGTACAAACACTAGACAGTGCTGTAATAAAGAAATAACGAGCTGTTACAGTTACAGCACTAGTAACGTTATCCGTGCGATATGTCGGTAAACCGTTACCGCAGTGTTGTGTTACCAGTTGAATGCACTTGTAACCGTTTTCCATGTTAATCTCGGAGGTCATAGAACAAGTGCAGTAACTGGGGTGTTCGAATCGAACAGCCATAGACCTAATATAAAGGTGCTGATAGACTTGAGCATTCACTTGTAATGAGCATTCTTGCGAATGTTACATCACAGAAAAATTACGAGAACATTTTAGCGAGCATTCTATCGAGCGTTCTGGCGAGCTAGATTCAGATTAGTTTGCCACCATCTTCTGTTCGCTAGAATGCTCATAACGTTCGTAGCAATATATGGCTCTATGCTCGGCTCGACTCGTGGCTCGGCTCGCTGTTCAGTTCGACAAATATAAAAACTGCGAATGCTCGATGTTCTGTTACAACTAGTTACAAGTTAATGCTCAAGTCTATGCAGTCAGCACCTTAAGACTTAGAGTTCGTTTACATTTATTTTACCTCGCTGATGTAAAAACAGGTTTAAAACACACAAAATAAGTATCACAGGAATAATACTGTAGCAGAAATAATGTGTGAGCCGACTTAGACGGACTGCTTGAGAAGTTAGTCATTGATACATGTCTCTGTCTGCAGTCATAGTCAACAAAATAACTAGAGGTGAAGAGTAAACGGACTATAGGGGGCAACTCTGACACTAAAAAACTGATCCGTGTCCGAATTTACTATTTTCAAATTTCGATGTAGACAACTCGGTCAATTTTTGGAGACTATATTTTTATATTTTCAAATTTCGATGTAGACAACTCGGTCAATTTTTGGACACTATATTTTTATAGCAGTTTGTTTGTAAGATGTATTTAGACTTTGGGCCATGAGACTTTCCCATGGGTACAACTTAAATTCTTCCCTTAACTTTAACATTATACACTGTCTTCTAGAAAGACATGAAGGACATAAAATTCAACAGTATATAATTGTAAAGAAAAATGCTGTAGAGCCGTGCCCAAATGGGATGGGTCCACGGACACCCGCCAGCGGGATTGCGGAAGTATCACCAGTGCCCGCGACCACGCCACGTGAAGGCGGAAGGTGGCAGACAGTCAGGTTTTTAGTCGGTATCCCTCATTGGCTAGAGAGGTGAGCCCGACAGACCCCCGTCGCTTCCTCAAGTGGCGTGACATGCAGTAATGCATTTTTCTTACTTTAAACAAAAAAAAAAGGTATGTCATAAAAATATATATGTTGCAGTCAAAACTCTTAACCAGTCAAAAGTACTATTGCCTAGCAAAATCAGACAAAAGTACTTTTGACTGAACAGGTTGGTCAAAAGTGGTTTTGCCTGAAAATTATTGGTTATTAGTACTTTTGACTGCAAATTTGCGGTTAAAAGTACTTTTGACTGACGCTCTTCGTCAAAAGTAGTTTTAACTGCAATAAAGCATCAGTCAAAAGCACTATTGACTCGTTAGATGTGAATAAAAAAGATATTTTATTAAAAAGAAATCGTTTATTACGAAAAATTTGGCATTACAATCAATACTAAAACTACTAATAGAAAATTCACAGGTTATAAAAACTATCGCTAAAATTATTTGCAAAAAGCGTTCTTTCTTTTTGTACTCGCTCATTTTTGTTCTAAAGTCGGGTCGAGTCGGATCCCCAAAACTTTGTTTTAGAAACATGTTTCTCTACACACGCTGTCCATAGCGGCTCGCGGTCGCGTAGCTTGTATATTGTGTAGCGAGAGAGAGTTGTCAAAATCACGACAAAAATTGCGGATGATATGACAGTACCCTGCCCCTCGACACGCGCGAAATGGAAAACAAAAACATTGTTCATGCAAACAAAAATGTGTTTGAAACAAAGTTTTGTGTAGACGATTTTGTTGAATGTTGACATGTTTTTGTTTATTGTGTAGGGCACAACACGCGCTGTGGACCCGGCTTAATATCAGCACGTTCTCCACTAATAATGAGTAATATAAAAGTTTATGTGCGTTTGTCGTTATTTTTATCGAACACCTTAACTTTTTAATAATTTTGACTGATACAACCAGTCAAAACCACTTTTGACGGAATCACTTAGTCAAAAGTACTTTTAATCAGCTCCATTGGGCAAAAGTACTTTTAACTGTTATTTTAGTCAAAAGTATTATTGACTAAAGCATACGGTCAAAAGTACTTTTGACTAATTTTGCTAGTCAATAGTACTTTTGACTGGTTAAGAGTTTTGACTGCAACATATATAACAAAAAACCACCATCGACCGTAAAGGAGACTTGCCACGGAAGAGATGTCTTTGCTGAAAGGCACACTCCGAAACCGCCACAACCAGAACCACAAGCCTGCTTATAGTTCCAGGACTGATTGCAAATATAAATACTCTAAAAAAAAGAAAACATTATCTTGGCGAAGGTCACATGCAACAAGTGCAGTAACTAGGTATTCTGACAGCCTACTACCAATATAAAGACTTGAATTGAAGGACAATGAAGTCAAGTGAACAGTAAATAAAATTGTAAAGAAATATGCTGTATGTCAAAAAAGTTAAAATTATGTTAGCTATACTTCTATACTAATATTATAAAGAGGTAAAGTTTGTGTATTTGTTAAATTGTAAGGGGTAATCTCGGGATCTACTGAACCGATTTTAAAAATTCTTTCACCAATAGAAAGCCACAGTATTGTTGAGGTTATATAAAAAACCAAAAAATAAAAAGGCTTTTAACATTATGCCCAACGAAGTGGGCACGGGTCAGCTAGTTATTTATATTAATACTAGCGAAGCGCAACTCTGTTTGCATGTATCCCATTTTCCTGTGGGAATTTCGAAAAATCCTTTCTTATCGGATGCGTACGTCACAACACAAATGAAGAATAGAAGTTTCAACCCCCTTACTCTTGAAGATAATTCCGCACGATCGCCATTGGATTGTTATTTTAGGTACTCTTTACAGCTAAACTAGCGCTAACTAAATACTAAACTAAATGAAATCGGATTGTATGCTAACCAAATAGTTAAGTATAAAATTTCAATGGTACGAATTAGTATTTTCTGTTAATTTTGTAGTTGAAATTATACAGAATTGAAATTAAAATCGCGATTGCTATGCAGAGTAACCTAGCAGGTCTCGATCTTTAAGCTGTGCTTTGATCCGTTTATCAGTCAGTCATTCAGGACAATTTAAACTTACCTAAAGAAGTATTATACAATTATTATAAAATTAAAACGTGTTCGATATATTTAACGATCTGTGGTTCTATTCTCGTAACAAAACTCGTTCAAATATCGTGTCACTGTCAATCGCTATTCCCGTTAATTTCTGTTTTGTATGAGTGAGACAGCTATTTTTTTTATGCCACAAAGTTGGCAAACAAACAAACGGTCCGCCTGATGGTAAGCATCACCGTAGCCTATAGACGCTTGCTATAACGGGGGTATCACTCCCCAAGTGGAGCTCTGGAGACCTTACTCACCCTAGGAACACTACATGGCCTAGCTAGACCAATGTTATTTGGCTACGATCTTCTGTAAGGTGGAGGTCCTTCCCCAGACGAGCTACTCCGATTGACATTGACACGACACGAGATTTGAACATTTTTTTACGAGAATAGGGGGGCTGGTAGCCTCGCAATGTTCACCTACACAGACTTGCAAGTGATAATTAAAAATAATTGAATATATAAATAAGAATACACGAATTTCGATGACTCCAGTGTTACATGGTCGTGACTTTAAACAAAAAATAAAAATATATAAAGGTTATAACATTTTGTAAAAAAATTGTAAAAAAGTCATTCGAAAAAAATATTTTTATTTCGCAATACCTATGTGAAATATCTATGACTAGAATTCCGAACGGACTGTAGGATTGTTTTGGATTTATAAAATTCTACACATCTACGCAAATCGCACAGCGCTACCTGTTCCCAAAGTAAGCTATGCTTAACCTTGTTGCTTGTGTTATGGATACCAGACAACGGATATATATCCTCTTTTGACGACCTCCGTGGCGTAATGGTTATCACGCCAGACCGCCACCCAGGAGGTCCCGGGTTCGATCCCCGGTCGGGTCATGATGGAAAAAAAAACGAACTTTTTCTGATTGGCCTCGGGTCTTGGATGTTTATCTATATATGTATTTGTTATAAAATATAATATCGTTGAGTTAGTATCCCATAACACAAGTTTCGAACTTACTTTGGGGCTAGCTCATCTGTATGAATTGTCCCTATATATTTATTCTATTCTATATCCGTGTATTATTGTAAATATATACTTATAATACGTTAAGCTTAAGCCTATCTTACTTTGGGAACAGGTGGTGCGGTGTGAATTGTGTAAAATTAAAAAAATATATATAAATTACTTTGGGGGGCGATTTCCGTAATAAAAACGTCCTAGGTCCTGCTGATCTCAAACTATGTTCATTCCAAATTTCAGCTAAATCGGTTCAGCGGTTTTAACGTGAAAAAGTTACCCCATACAAACTTTCACCACACTTTTTACCCCCATTGGGGGTGATTTCCAGGATAAAAACTATCCTATGTCCTTCCTCGGGTTATAAACTATCTCCATACCAAATTTCATCTAAATCGGATCAGCGGTTTTAATGTGAATAGGTAACAGACAGACAGAGTTACTTTCGCATTTATAATATTAGTATAGATATGATTTAAGACTTTTCCACTTGCCAACATGAAAAAGTACACTTGTTATCACCATGTCAACCTATATACAGCCTAATTGGTGTATTGTATATCAAATGTGTTTACTCAACTTGACGGAGAGCTATTGTGTGTTACCATTGTTGGCTCGTGCGCATACGTCGATACTCGTGATATAGAAACATCTGTTTATATATTCACTTCACAGTTTCCATTTTCCATCCATATTATTTGGATTTTATAAGAATTGAAATTGACGTAAAATCGCTTCTCCAATGTGTGATATAGGTGTTTTCAAACCGCCTGAAGACGTTAACGACTGTCTTCCATCGACTACAGCCGGGACCGACGATTTAACGTGCCCTCCGAAGCACCTAGAAGCTCGAGATAATGAAACCGATCCAAACACTAGCCATGGTGTAGGTACGTTTCTTTACTTGCGTGATTGTTTAGAGTGTAGTCGTGAATGTCCATGTCCATAATTTATTAAAGTCAAAGTCAAAAATATATTATACTGTGGAGAAGGTGGCAGACAGTCAGGTTTTTAGTCGGTATCCCTCATTGGCTAGAGAGGCGAGCCCGACAGACCCCAGTCGCTTCCTCCAAGTGGCGGGACATGCAGTAATGCATTTTCCTGACTTTAAACAAAAAAAAAAGGCCCTCGCGGGCACTTAGACAGTCTTTCACAACATTATATAAATGATACAAAATGATACAAATTTTACAAATGTTAGGGCGATCGTTACATTGTACAACGCGCTGGTGAGGAGCAGCCTCGAGTGCAATGCAGCAATCTGGTCTCCTCATGAGGCTAAATATAGTCTCATGCTGGAGAGAATCCAGAATAAATTTACAAGGCACTTGTACTGGCGGTACTACGGGGTGTATCCGTTATATCCCTTGATGTATCCCAACTTGTTCGTGCTGGGTATGGTCGGATATAACGAGCTGAAGGTGCGTAGGAGTCTTTATCTAGTCACCTACATACTTAAAGTACTTAGAGGTAAAGAGAGTAACAGCCAGGTGTTAAGCATAATAGGGTTATACGTGCCTGACAGATACGTGTGGCGCCGTCGCCGACCGCGCCTGCTGGCGGTGCCGCGCGGGCGTACCAACTTACTGAGCGAGGCACCGCTGACCCGCGCGCTGTGCACTCTCAATAAAATCGCGGGCAAAATCGATCCGTTTTGTTGTCCTTTGAGTGAATTCACAAAAGTAGCATTGGCAGTGATTTGTTATTGTTAGTTACGCTATTGTATTAGGTAGGTCTGTAAGATAAGATAGTTGTAAGTGTGTAAAAATAAATAAATACACTACTTCCATTTCGGAAACAAAGCAAAATGACCACCGGTAAAAGAAATGGCGGAAGAAATAAAAAAAATATATCATCAGGAGACACTACAGCTCGTTTGTTCTTCTAAAAAAAATGGTTCTTCTAGTCTATTTGTGTCAATTGACAGTTCAGTGGAAACCTGTAAAAATGGAACTTTATTGTTTAGATTTAATGTCACCGTTAGTTATAATTCACACACTTTAAATATTTGCTAAAGAACCATAGAAATACGAAACACTTGTTGCAACAGACGTAGGATATTGTTTGCTGGAGTGGTAGAGCATATGAAATGAATTATATTGACAGAGTCTCCTTTGGCATTTCTTCTTATCAACGGTCATTGCGAAATGCTGGTAGATTAAAAAATATATCATATTGTAAAAGATGCGTCTAAGTGTCCATTTTCATCCTAACTACCTATCTCTTTTAAAACGCGAAACTCCTTTTTGCAACACTCGCAACCTAAGAGAGGTGGAGGTCCTTCTCCAGACGGGTGTGCTCGCTCAAAACGGAGCACTCCCGTCTGGAGAAGGACCTCCACCTTATTCGCTGGGTGCGCGACGGCAGCGCCAACTAGCGGATGAACTTTAGGCGGACTCTGAAGTGTCAAATGGCGAGTTGTCATTACGAATAGTAAAATAAACAAAGAAATATTTTCAATGAAACGTCGTATTTAAAATCGTTTATTGTAAAATTAAAAACATGTAAATGTATAGCGTCTATAGTAACTAAAAATTAAACAATAAAAGTGTTATTTTATAGGTTAACTTACTTTTTCTTCTTGACGGCTGTTATCCATTTCATTCGTTTTTCTTGTTTCCAACGTGCTTGTGGAAATTTGTAGAATTTACAAGCACTGTTTACGCCAATGTTTTTACAGTTATCAACACAGCAGGTATCGTGACCCATATTTCTTTATTTTTAACGAAATACAATAAACAACAACACTCCACTATGTATACGCAAGGATGACATCCGCCGCGAGTTCCTTTTTTAGCCACGGCGGGCGCTGCGATCGATTCGTCTGTCCCTACTCCCCGTTTTGCACCCAGCGAATAGAAGATCATAGCCAAATAGCATTGGTCTCGGCCATGTTGTGTTCCTATGGTGAGTAAGGTCTCCAGAGCCCACTTTCTATAGGGTCATTAGGGTCGGCAACGCGCGAGTGATACTTACCATAAGGTGTATGCCGTATGCCTGTTTGCCACCTTAGTGGTATAAAAAAACATTTGGCATGAACAACGTTGTATGAAAAGTTTTAATTATTTTGTTAGCGATTGTATGACCTAGATTTGTCGTTCTG
The DNA here is from genome assembly GCA_905163395.2 of Endotricha flammealis. Taxonomy (NCBI): domain Eukaryota; kingdom Metazoa; phylum Arthropoda; class Insecta; order Lepidoptera; family Pyralidae; genus Endotricha; species Endotricha flammealis. Next base: position 13,745,179 of record LR990868.1, on the reverse strand, counting down.
TATACGTAATCTAATTCCTATTTTAGGCTTAGTTTCGTGACTGAAACAATTACTACAAAATATCACCATTACTTATTCAAAAGTCTGTTAGAAAGTGTTCTAACTTACCAGCAATACTATTCTATATGTGTTCTTCAAATTGTATGGTAACGTTACAAGTATACATTATAAATGGAAAGGGTGGGGTTCATGACCATATGGATTTGAAAATTACATGAATTTCAGCTCAGGTATAGTCGGAGAAAAAAGTGTTGTTTCTTATTCCTTCACGCTTTAACTATGCTGCTGATCATATCATGAAGCTTATCTCATTCTAACGGGGAAGCAAAAAAGCAGATTTTTCAACTGAAGATGGCGCTGCATGCCGTTGAAATCTCAAAATCCTACCAATTTATGCCAACAGATGACGCTGATCATTTTTTAACTCGCGCTTTGCGCGGTTTGTTGTATGTGTTTTTAGGGTTCCGTAGTAAACTAACAAAGAACCCTAAGTATAGGTTTGCAATGTTCGTTTGTACGCGGCTAGTGCACCTGCAAGGAAAACTATCACAGTTATGAGAGGCTCTATTAATTACCGAGTAATAGCCGAGGAACTTACAAGCAAAATTTCTTTGAAGAAAACGCACAGTTTTTTTTCGGCATTTTCTTTTCGTTAATGGTTCCGAAATGCTGGTAGATTTAAAAATATGTCTAACATTGTAAAAGACTTGTCTAAGTGGCCGCGATGGCTCATGGAATAAAGCAATTTTAATTGATTGATTGATTAACTATGTAAATTGACACTTCTTCGTTCTATTCCTATTCTTACTTGGAACGGATAGTACCTATTTTGTAATTATTAATATTAAAATGTGAAAGTTTAGATGTTTTTTTACAATAAAAAAAAATACTCAAGTTATTAACTACTAGTATGCCGGTTTCGACCGGATGGAACAATTTATCTTTCCACGTACTTATGTTAGTGTTTTGTTTATAAATCCGAAAGTAACTCAAGACTTAATAAGTCTTGTTTGTTACCTTTTCAAGTAACAGTTGAACTTGAGATGAAAAGTATGGAAATAGTTTGAAGACATTTGCGTGAAGCCACAGATGACCCATATAAGGCTGTTTGCTGCAGTTGCTGCGCTAGCATTTTGAGTCCACAGAGATTTTATGTAATATATAAGCCCATATTTTAAAAAATATATACGATTTAATCATCTTTAGATCAGCTACAGTAATGTAAGGATCACAGATTATTAAATAATTACTTGGTATGATGTGAAATTTTAATCGGGGCCATTGGATAAGTAGAAATTTTGTGGCTTTTGAGCCCCCGAAGCGCATTTCGGACATACGATTTACAACCTCTGAGAATAAAGACAATTACACGTATGTACATAGTAGCAGATTGCTATTTGATACAAAATTAACTCTTTTTAATCACTCCCTACCGCATTAATTAATTTAAAATGGTACTATTAAGCGAAGTAAAGGTAGTCACGTCTTTGTATGTATGGTGCCATGACTCTTCAGTCGGCATTCACCCGTCCACAACACTGGGTGGGTCTCACTTCACAGTGGCTTTGTGCTAAACGAATATGTGCCTTATATAAATTGTAATAATGATGTGATTACTCAGTGAAAGTGAACTCGTAAAAGCTACGTAAGATCAATAGGCGGAGTCAAGGTCGGATTTTTGGCTTTTGTTTCTTTTTACTTTTTTCTTTTTAGAATTTATATTTTTTACGGCCAGTGTCATGTCTAAGGACAACTTTTCTATTTAGCAACTTAGTGAGATAGTTATAGTAGTAGATAAGTTGTAAAGAAAATAGAAAAGTTATCGGTTAATTTCATTGTTTTGTATGAAAGTATTTGTTAAAATTTTCGAAGAATTTAAATTTTTATCTGACACATTCTTTTGTTATTTTTTCTTTTTACTTTGAGAATTTGATTAAATTTGTAATAAGATGTGGTTATCCTATAGGTAAGTTGGCATAGAAATGACAATTTCAATATTTTATCTGAAAGTTTTATATGATTTTTCACTATTATCCAACACATGTAACTTATAATTTATGTTTTAATGAATCTATTATAAAATGTATAGTAATAATCTAAAGTTCGAAAGCTCTATTTCTCTGAGTCGTAAAAAATCTTTTTGGCATTTGAAAGCTCAATACTGAAGAAAGGTTATACAACATGACGTGATGTTATGACCTCCAGATGTCGAGCAAAGTCAAGTGCAAAGCCACAACTCATATAATTATAATATATAAATATATGTATAAGGCTTACCACGAGAAACATTCTCGTGGTCCTACTAATAGGACAAAAAGGTAGAATTACGAAAAACCTTCTTCGTATTTATAAGCTCGATATAAAAGAAACAATTATATATTTAGAGACTAGACCTTCACAGGCTCTTTCTCTGGTCATATACAATCTTTAACATTAAATAAAGCATTTGAAAATGATAATTTTATTCAAATTCAATTGACATTACATGCTCTTTCGAATATTTTTCCTATAGAATAGAATAGAATAGAATAGAATAGAATAGAATAGTTATTTATTTTCTCTCCACAGGTTAAATATACATACATAAGTTTAAACATAATTTATCTATCATCTTCTATAGATCTTTTTCACTCAGATCGGATAATATTATGTACTACAGGATTGTCATACTGCGAACGTCCGCTAGTCATACTATCATAACACGCAAAAGTATATATACCAAAATATGATCGCTCTTTGTAGATTTATGGTCAATATCAAGGTGAAAATTTTATGTGAGGTAAACAAAACGATTTCATTGTTTACTTGTACGTTTCGTTAACTTTTACTCGTAAAGTTAGATTGTTTAAATGAAATACTTTAAACAAGTTAGCCAAAGTATTGATCTGTCTGAAGCGGGTTGCAGACCAAGAGCTAAACTAAGTCATTGCTAACTTAGTTTAGCTTAGTCTGCATAGCCGAAATGATTTTACATACTTAGGTGCTGACCACAACGCGTAATGGATGTAAAACTAACTGGAGACTTGATCTGCAACACGCATGATTGTCTGCATTTCAAGTCGACTATTAAAAGCTGCTTGATGAAAAGGGTAAATTATAAAGTGGACGGTTAAAATTATGTAACCACTTTTGTTTTGTAAATAAAACTTTTAAATACTTTTACGTAGTGTTGAGTTTCTTGCGGCACTTCTCAACTGGCTATTTACGTGGAAGTGCTAGTAGAATAAAAAAAATGTCGTACCAACGACTTCCTAATACACATGCAAAATAAATTTAATTTATATACCGCAGTCAGCCGATCATACTGAAGGCCTATGTCTTCCTATAGAAGCAACATTTAAAAAGAAACCGTTCACTCTTTTTTTTTAATTAGAAATCTTTCTCGGAACAGTGAAAACGTGTGTAATTACTCTCAAGAGTCACCAAGGCATTCCACTTGATCCAATAGGATTCACCAAATATGGTATAAGTATCCAGTCATGGCCACAGACGAGCGGCCGCGCACTATTGCCATTTCATGACAGGTGCTATGGTTCACTTGATTTGTTATCTCTCAAAGTTATGGTTTAAATAAACCTTTAAAAAATTTGTCTACGCTAGTCACATGCGAACACAAAGTGAGAACAAAATCGTGTATTCAGCTAGAGAGTAGGGCTACGCATTCTATTGGTCAAGTACCTATTACATAAAACAAATTATTTATTTAAACTTTATTATTATTGGGTACAAAAGGCGGACTGAACGCTAAAAGCATTACCAGTCAAACCTTTGGAAAGTGCAGATTTACATGAATGCGGTTTTAAAATAAATTAAATACAGTAAATAATAGGTTTTCCATAAGTTACTCTGTAATATCGGTAAAGCAAAATGATTACTGGAAAGAAGGAATAGAGAAAAAAACTCAAATATGGCCATTCTTGTCGGCTTTTTTTCTCTCCTTTAATTCAATTCTTCTTAAATCTCTTCACGCAATATTTAGAAAACTTAAATCATATTTACAGCCTTGCTCACCTCTTTCATTGTCACTATGTATTTTTTTGTACCACAAAGTTGGCAAACAAGCATACGGCCCGCCTGATGGTAAGCATCACCGTAGCCCTATATAGACGCTTGTAACACCGGGGGTATCACTCACGGACGGGCTCCGATTTGAGCGGATTATCCTTAATTACAAAGTTTCTTAGCGATGCTTACAATATTACCGTAAAATTGTTCTTCGTTCTCTAGGTTACCCTTTCTTGTGTTAACTGTCCTTGTATAACATTTCATCACTTTATCAAAGGTATATGAAGTTCTGTGTACTTCTGGATAAGTACGACTAACTCGGTCACGGTCGTGATTGTATTTCATACAGTAAATATTTATTTATCGTCACTTCAATGGTTTTTAAACTATTTTATTTAGTAACAAACGTTTCTGATTTTCTGACGAAATGTATTCTGCAAAAAATCTGTAAAATTTTGATTATAGATAGTGAATTTTGAAAGATGAGTTTTAGAAATAACAGGTTTCTAATAAGTTCCAGATAGTATATCTATCAGATGAATTGACAACAATCTGATATAATACTCTTTTTACAAAAAATCGGCGTTGTGTAATTTGTCCAAGAGTATTTATTTAATACTAGCGGACCGCCCCGGCTTCGTAAGGGTTTTTACTAAGGACCCCATTTTTTTATGAAAATAAAATATAGCCTATGTTACCCGGTGGTATATTACCTTTCAAACGGTAAAATAATTTTTGAAATTGGTCTAGTAGTTTTGGAGTTTAATCGTTACATACAAAAATACAAAATTTTCCTTTTTATAATATTAATATAGATTAAACGAAATATCTGTCGGTATATTAATATCAATTCCAGGAAGAAGGGTAAAGGAAGTAACGATATGATATTGCATTTCACTTTAGATCGATCAATCGATGTGGATAATGTCACTCGATAACAAGGTTGCATCTTTTAAGTAATTTTCCATTTGTCGATACTCGCAGACCGATGAAAAATTTCGATCGAGATGCTAGACACGCGATGACAAATTTGCGTGCTCGAAATTGTGAACTATTTTGTATCTTATCTCTCTGAACATTATTACAAAGAGGTAAAATTTGTGAGGTTGGGTGGGGTAATGTCTAGGAAACGATTTTGATTATTCTTTTACCTATAGAAAGTCACGTTGTTTGTGGGCTATGGTTATCCACGCAAACGAAGTTACGTGGATTTCTCTTGTTTAATAAACAAAGAATATGGTTGAACTAAAAGTTGTGTCACTTTCAAACTTGAATTATTATCTACAAGAATGACAGTATTCTGTGATGTGACAGTATTCTTAGCCAGATCTATGTTTATTAATGATGGATAAAGTTTATCCTCTTCTTGGTCGTAACACTCTTGACAGCACGGTCGGGATCGTCAAGTAGAGACTTGGCCAGGGGGCAAATGTAATGCGCCTCACGACATTTCGCCATTTCTCCCTGTTAAAGTTTATCCAGTGCACCGCATTTACGCACCGCTCTTTGATCTTCGATCGTCCTTCTTTCATTGAACTTTTACAATAACGATAAAAATATTGTTTATTTCATATGTTTACTAATAAACGAATTAGTATCAAGGTTTTTAGCGTAAATATCTGGAAAGTTTGGGTGTATGAAGGCGTGATTCATTATTATTGTAATAAATACTACATATTTTATTGCTTTCAGAGCCGGACTTTAGATAGGTATATAGATAGATAGAATATGCTTTATTTGCAACTAGCGAAACCCGCGCAACTTCGTTTGCGTGTATCCCGCTTTCCCGTGGGAATTTTGGAATGTATGATACTTTAAAACCTTCCCCTTGAATCACTCTATCAATTAAAAAAACCGCATCAAAATCCGTTGCGTAGTTTTAAAGATTTAAGCATACAAAGGGACAAAGGGACAAAGGGACAAAGGGACAAAGGGACATAGGGACATAGGGACAGAAAAAGCGACTTTGTTTTATACTATGTAGTGAAGCACAGAAAAATTTACAGTAGGTATGAACAATTTACTCACAAACTAGAGTAATTGGAACAAGGCGGCCTTATTGCTTATGCACTTTCTATGTTTACTAAAGAGTATTTACTCCAGGTTTACATGTTGGCCTCAAGCCAAAGCCACCCAATATGTATATCTAGAAAATAGAAAATGGCATTGGTTGGAGAGAGGGGTCAACGTGTGGAGCCGACGGCGCGCGGCGTGATCTGCCTATTCTCGTAACAAAAACAGTTAAAATCTAATCTCAATCTCAAACGCTATTTGGAAATAAGGCAGCCTTGTTGCAATTTCACTAGTCCGTATGTTGGCTATGTACTCGTATACTGTGTCCTATTGTTGTGATTTGCAAATAAAATAAATAAATTTATAGGGACAATTCATACAGATTGAGCTAGCCCCAAAGTATGTTCGAAACTTGTGTTATGGGATACTAACTCAACGATTTATATTTTATAACAAATACATAGATAAACATCCAAGACCCGAGGCCAATCAGAAAAAGTTCGTTTTTCATCATGACCCGACCGGGGATCGAACCCGGTAACCATTACGCCACGGAGGTCGTTACATTAAGCATATCTTACTTTCGCTCGTTTTATATTTGAGCAAAATAACGCTTGAGATTGAGACTGGGCCTCCTATTCTCGTAACAAAAACAATTTCAATTCAATCTCATCTCAAACTCACGCACTATCTCGTTTAATTCTTATTTTGTATGAGTGAGACAACGCTTGAGATTGACATGAGATTGTAATTGTTTTTATTACAAGAAGGGCTGGTTTAGAGCTAACACATTCTAACTCTGTCTTGTAAAAAGCTTGGATTAAGAAAAGTTCTAAGTTAGACTACATATATGTATATACGGTAGCATACTTTCAAAAGGTCAAATTTATATACCTATGACTTTCTAGAAAATACATAATAAAGGATTAGGGTATATAAGCCAAACAGTAACCTATCTAATATTTAGCATTATCGTATATATCGACAATCGCGCATTATCGCACACAATCGCACATATTCGCACACTTTCACACAATGACAACAGTTTTAGAACAATCGAATGCGTAGGCGCGCACGTATGAGTTACGTGCTCGAGGCTAGGGTTGTCCACATTCGTATTTCATTTAATAAAATATTTATGTATATGCGACGACGACGGCATATTTAATTCATCCACCTGGGTTGCGGAAGCACCCCAGACAGGAGTCGGCTGCGTATTTTGTACGTAAAAATACTGGTTAATGGATTTCTGGAGACCTTACTCACCGTAGGAACACAACGTGGCCGAGACCTATGCTATTTGGCAACGATCTTCTGTGAGGTGGAGGTCCTTCTCCAGACGGGCTGCTCCGATTTGAGCGGATTATCCGCTGTGCCCTACCTCTCTTTAAACCTTATTTACCTTTGTTTGTCTCGAGTCTTAGTGTTTTCAACGCATTAAAAGTATATTATTGTAAATATATTCTTATAAATACGTAGAAAATACCAAGACAATACATCCATTGTCTCGTACCCATAAGGCATTGTAAATAAATATATAGGGACAATTCATACAGATTGAGCTAGCCCCAAAGTAAGTTCGAAACTTGTGTTATGGGATACTAACTCAACGATATTATATTTTATAACAAATACATATATAGATAAACATCCAAGACCCGAGGCCAATCAGAAAAAGTTCGTTTTTCATCATGACCCGACCGGGGATCGAACCCGGGACCTCCTGGGTGGCGGTCTGGCGTGGTAACCATTACGCCACGGAGGTCGTCAAAATTCTTCCGATACTTCGGCCGAAGTATCGGATTTCCTCTGAGCCCTTCTGGACTTTTTGTCTTTGTTTTTCCATAAATGTACACAACGCCATCTGGTCGTTTACATTTACGTTACGTAGTAGTCCTCCTGTTTATGTGTCGAATTATGTGACCACTGGACCTGTCTTTGCTCGTCAATCCTTTTAATTATCACAAAATAAGAACCTGATTACTATATTCCGCAATATTGGCAACCCTAATCATATCGCGTTGATAACAAATGCTAATTAATATAGCCGAAGTTAAGCCGAACGTCAGTAGCTCACCACACGCCGCGCGAGGTGGACGCGAGTGCTAAATTGTGCTAGTGAAGGTTCATTAACCAATGGTGCATTAGGATTTTAATGTGATAATCCCAAAATGCCAGTCGTCATTTTTGGAAGGCTCCTCAATAAGATTTCTGTTGTTGTAAGTGACTTTTTTATTGTTTCGATTGATAAGTGACTAGCGGCGACAGCTTCACACGGGCTTATGTATGGATTCATATTTTTAAAAACATATACATATATGTAATATATGTTTTTATAGCCTATGTTACACGGGGGTAAGGTAGCTTCCCACCGGTAAAATTTCTCAATTCGGACTAGTAGTTTTTGAGTTTATTCGTAACAAACAAAAATACCCTTTCGTCTTTATAATTTTAGTATAGAAGATGTAGCGGAGTTCTATTTATTTATGTTATTACCATTCAAACCATTTCATAATGTTATGGTCTGTTTTGAATGACTGCGGTGACTGCTTACCATCAGGCGGCCGCATGCTTGTTTGCCACCAGTGGTAGAAAAAAAATTGTACAAAAGGTTGATGAAAGAACAAAGGTAACGATCCGATTAACATGTACGCCTAAAGATATTCTAGTATTTATTCTAGTAGTTATTTCTAGATTGAGTGAAGTTAATTCATTCCATTTGATTTCGCACCAAAATGTTCTCATCAATTCTTGTACTGAAAGTTTACCAGGTTTGAGATAAGGATTAGTACCAGTTCATGCCTGAATTTATCAGGACATGATCAATCTCAAAACGTAGCAAGATTAAAACTTAAAATAGGTTTCATCTAGATTAACAGCTTAGTAACGTAATGTCTAGATGCTAGATAATTATAAGATTATTCATATATTTGTAAGTATATCTAACCAGGTATGCTCTGATTTATCTCTCGATATTTTATATTTTTCAAATTGCTGTCTGTCACTCACCAATACTTCCTACTCCGACTATTGTGAGTTCCAAGACAGCTGTAGTTTTCTTCCCCGGGACGTCAATAAGCTTCATTGCTTATTGTCTATCTGAGGTCGCCGTTGTTGATCCTGGCTACACAGGAGACAGTGGTGGGAATGTGTGGTGGGCTTGTCTGGTGGGCTTGTCCCGATGTCTGTCACATCCTTACTAATATTATAAGCGCTATAAATTCATGCTACGAGTCAGTTTCCCAAAATGAAGATGACAGTCGTAAAACCAATCATTCAGTGGGCTTAAAACACTGGTCTCCGCCAATCTGCATTGGAGCAGCGTGGCAGAGTACGATATATGTAATCCCCTTTGGTCGAAGGGAGACCCCGTATCCACGTAGCGGGATGATTATGGGTTGATGTAATGAAGCCACGGGAAAAAGCCAATCCAATATAAACTCTGGTTAGTAATGGTAATAAAAAATATGACGATTCAACTGTAAATAGTACACAAAGTGTACCCACAATGTCTGTAAATGGGTAATGAATGCCAATATTGTTGTATTTTCCTTATTATTTCCTTTGAACTATGAATCAAATTACTACATAAAACTAATAATGCTTTCATATATTCGTGAAATTATAGGTAATAATGCAAAACTCACTTCACTTGAAATTCCATTGTTAGTGTTTCAAATTTTCTAAAAGATGAAAAGTTAGTTTGTACGCTCTAATCTCAGAAATTACTTGTAATGCATTTATCCAGGAAGGCGATAGGATAAATAATGCCATTACATAAATTTTTGTCCTTTGCGGGGATCGAAACCGTGCATGTCGAAGATCGCGAAGATCACTGTATCAACGTGCAACCACAAAGACTATCAATGTAACTCACTTGCTTTTGTTTCCGAAAAGGGGGTAGTTTATAGAGTAGCTTAAATAAATATAATATTTATATTTAATCCTATCCTATCCTACTAATATTATAAAGGAGAAAGTTTGTGAGGATATATATGTTGCTCTTTCACGCAAAAACTACTGAAAGGATTTTAATGAAATTTGGTATACGTGTAGACTATAACCTGGAATAACACATAGGGTACTTTTTATCCCGAAACGCCACGGGAACGGGACTAATAGGACTGCTATGTATAAATAAATCCACGCAAACGAAGTTGCGCGGGTTTCACTAGTACAGAATAATAATATGTACGACATGACAAGACAACCTGCCTGTGAAGGCATACCTACTCTCTGAATAAAAATTAAGACTTTCATACTAAAGTTAAAATTTCACTTTCATTTCCAACGCAGTGAAATTTGCGATAACGAAATGGCGCGTGGCACATTGAATCATTATAATGATTAATTATCGCCATTAATGACAGGCAAATTAACTTCATTTATAATGATAAGAATATTACATTTGATTGAGTATGGAAATTATTCATTTACAATTTGCATTATGTCCCTATGTCAGATAACAACAATTTTATATTACGTCGCTTTTGCAATAAAATGCCGCGTGAAAATTTTCGACAGCAATTTGTAAATGTAAAAACTTACTTTAAAAAAATATATTAATCAAAACTAAACTTATATTGAAAATGGAGAGAAATTGGTAGATGAAAACAAAAATATTCTAGACTTAAGTTCTTGTACACAAAACTGCGACAAATGGGACGCGAATTCGCGACGTAGAAAACTGAGACACGATTTGGCGACTCAGAAAACTGGGATACGAATCTGCGATATGGAAATTCATGGCGTCTCTCTTTCACAATTTGGGTTACCAAAGCAAATCATTCAAAAGTAGTGCGATAACGTAGATTTTTTGCGATGCGACGCTTTATGACAGTTATGTATGAGTTCTTTTTGATGTTGAAAACTGATGCTATTCCCAATTAGGACTGCATCAAATGACTAACAAGTACTGATAAGTTGTGTCATCATTTACTGGCGAACTTGTGGCATGTGGTTATTAATGTAGGTCATGTAAATCACTTAGTACCTAAATAATTATTTCGCAATACATTTCTTGTAATAAGAAGATTAATAATTAACTGTAGCTTCTGCTCTTCATTTGTTTGGCTTCTTGACATTATAAAGTCTACTTTAACAATGAAGAAACTTATTGTTATTTTACCAGTCGCCAAAACGGTTGACTCGCGCAGACGTAAAACGAAGTTCGAAAATCATTGTTATTACTTAAAGCATAACGAAAATTTATTTTCTATTGTTTTATAAACTGTGAACCGGAATTTTGGCGCGTACTATAGCCAAAACGGTTCCGCTACAAGGCAAAGGCATTATCTACCATAGAGCGGAATTATTTACAAGAGTAAGGTCCCTGTTCTTTGTCAAGGCCAAGTTTCGAATCTCATGTGTCATCTCGCTCACACAAGATATTTCAAAACCAGTGGGTCTATTCTCGTAAAAATACCGCTTATCTAGTCTTAATCTGAAGCGCCACTTCGCTCGTTTTATACATATTTTGTATGAGCAAGATAGTGCATAAGATTGAGACTAGATTTAACTGTTCTTATTGTTATAATAGACCCGTAGATAACAACTGTTTTTTTCAGAAGTTACGCGATTTCTCCTTGCCCATCATCCCTGAAGGCTGCCTTGGCCCATTCTCGTATTCTTCCACCGGAAACCCTTATTCTGGTGTCGCATTGTTATTCTAATATTGCATTGTGTTCGTTATGGCGTGTGCTTGCCATTGATGGGTTACCGCTCGTTGCTCAATGGTAAAGTGTACAGTCGACGACAATGAAATATGTATATTTTTATAGTTTGCCAAATTCTTTGTTAGATTCATATGCAATCGTCCTAGGATTATCACAAAGGCCAATTTTATCTAATTATCCTGCGTCATAAACAGATTTCGTGGAAAAACTGCATAACTTGACGTACTTGCTGCAACGGTAGTTTCACAATAACTAAAAAGAGACATTTGTTGGTAGAGGTTGTTGTGTTCTTAGTATACGTATATTTGTTAAAAGATGTAATTTGTAATAAGTTTTAAACTTGTGCATGTGAATTCTACATGTAAATTTGACAAGTGGTCTGTTACTAAGGGATATAAATTTACACTTCAAACTGATATGATAAATATTTGTAAAACAAACAAGATTAGTATAAATCGTTATCAAAATTATTGCAACTGAAAAATCTATACTTTCATCCGCTTATTTACTAAATATTATTTACTATTATATATCTACTAGGCCGTCGTCTAATCCTAGTTTTTAGTACTAATTATATATTTTTGGGAGACTGTAAATAAGAACTCAATGACGCATCTAAACATACTTTTCTGCTGAGACAAATATGCTAAAAAAACTTTTCCGTTTTTTGCACTTGCTTGTTCACAGGCAGGTTGCCTTTGCAGCCTTATTGCTCATAGAAATAATTATAGGAAGAGCTTATTACCTAATATATTGTCTGCTCATCCACCATCTCGCATTGGACAATCGTGGTGATCTTTCACGTTCTTCCTTCATAACCAGTTAATTCCTTATATTCTCCAGCCCTCTCCTCCACCTGTATTGAGGCCTTTTCCCATCAATGGGACTTAATCGGTACAATAAAACGTGGTTTGTACGACGGTCTATAAAGACCTCGTGATTGTGTTTATATTGTAATGAAGGGAAGCAGTGTATGTCCGTCAGTTCGGTTCAGTAGCGCAACGGGCGTGGTGACTCGCGGTCACGTACACATTCGGCAAATATAAATTAGTGTGGTGAATTTGTTGAAAATAGAATTGAATTTGTTGAAAATATAATTGAATTTGTTGAATATATACTTTGTGTTGAATTTAAAATGGTGATATGGTACATCACGGATCGTTCTAAGGAAGAGGTGAATATTATTTATTGAATTGTATGTTAATGATTATTTCAAAATGTAATTTTATATTTGCTATACTGAGCAAATAAAGCTTGTGCATTCGCCTCTTTGCATCACTGCCACACATTACTACTACATTGTCAACATTAACTGTTTATTTCTGTCATTTTGGCACCCAAACACACATGCAGATACAAATAAATTATTTTTCTATGCATACTGCTAAATAAATCAACCGCATTCGTGAATCCACTACACTTCCCAATGGTTGACTGGTAGAGAATGCAAAAAAAGTCCACCTAATTGTATCAATTTGTGGTCAATAAACTTTAATTAATTAATTAAAAGTCCAGTAGCCAGATGGGTGGAATACCTGGATGAGAATAGCACAGAAAATAGTTGACCTTAAAGAGAGACCTAAGCTCAGTAGTGGGCAGAAACGGGCTGAAATGATGATAAAAAATATATTTATTTATTTAATTTCAAGTTGCACAACATTACAGTAAATGACCAAATCGCAGTACAATGGAAAAGCAAAAAATCATTTAAGTTTAAAGAATAATAAAGAATAATAGAAACAATATATTTGTTTTATGTTGATGAATGCTATATTTATAAGGTCTGGCCTGGTCAACAGTCCGGTGTCTCAGTAAAGGGTGTCAGTACAGCCGAACTGATTAGTCCATACAAAAAAATACAAAAAAAACTGGCACAATGAAAACATGTCAGAGACTCAGAGAGGAACAATAAGCAGTGACGTCCACATTAACATGCCAGGGGAAATACTATTGTTTGTTTTTGGACTTGGAATTTCAAACTTACAGTTCATTTGTTTTCAAATTCTTTTACAATCTCTGTTTGTTAAACTGTTTGAAAAATTGCAAAATTATACATAACAACAACTACCACAGATTGAAAAGCAGCCGAAAATCTCATTGAAGTACCGGAAAACTACAGTCAACATATCAAAGAGAAATTATTTGAAATAAAAACATTACAGAAAAGTCATTGCCGTAAATATAGCGGCATTTCTTACATTATGCTACATAATAGACATAGCACAGGACATAGTCACGGTAATTTGTTTACAATATGTTCTTGGTTTTGAATTTTCGCATGGCAACAGTTTTAAAGTAGAGTAACAAAAGAAAAATTTAAGTTGCCTTGAAAAGATTGCTTTCAGCAATAATGGCCGCCTTGTTGCCAATACAATAGTGAGTTATTAATGTTTAACGTGTTATCTAGTTGTGTACATTGCAAATTAAGCACATTCTATTTCTATATTTGTAATACGCGTCAAAATAACTGGTTATAAAAATAAAATAAAAAATTTTCTTTTCTAATCGAAGAATTGAAATTGTATGTGGCCAGCTTCAAAAAGATTTTTATATTAGAGAAAATGTCAATAATAGAAATTATATCTGGCCAGTTAAAAAAAATGTGTAATGTGACCAGTTTTATTTCTAATTTTTTTTAAATAATTGACATTATACTGGCCGTTCTAGCCAGTTTAAAAAAATGTGTATGACCAACCATGTGTCAGAATGTAGTATATGTTATGTTCCCCTTGTGACAAGAGGTCAATTGTGTCGGCCTCGCGCGGCCGGCCCCGCCAACAGTTCTCGCATTCAACGCTATTCCTGTCTCATTTTCAATGAACTTGTCCAGAACTATGCGACATATTGATATTAAACAGCTTTATGTTGGTTTTCCTGTATGTTTATCTTTTAATATGATGACACATTAAATTACTGTCGCTGTCAAAGATTTAATGTGAAATTAAAATGCGTTTTTGCAGCCAGTTAACTTGGTTTAACTTTTCGCCTTTTTAACCGAAAATATAATAGCGCCCTTCCCCGGCTTCGCATGGGATTTGGTAGGGCTCCCATTAAAAAAAAATATAGCCTATGTTACCCGGGGATAGCGTAGCTTCCTAATTGTGTTTTTTTATTTGAAATCTGTTAGGCAGTTTTTGGGTTTATTCGCAACAAACAAAAATACTAATCTTTCCTCTTTATAATATTAGTATAAGATGTATAAATTATTTATATGATCCTATAATCTCTGGCATGAACTTTTCAAATATGGCATAAGATTCCATAAATCCACATTTAATAAAAATTCATCAGCAAAAATATTTGTGCGTACGAACATTCTAGAGAGAAATATACTACAAAAGAAAGCTATGTTACCTATTGTCTAACTAATGAATGACGCTATGCTATTGTTGCGGACTGAACGACACGTCTTTTTTGGCAGATTCGAAATTACTTAGGTATTGAAGGAACTGCATATAAAATCCAGTCCAGGTCAAAATTTATGAAATGGGAAAGTATCATATGGGCGTGAAATAGCATTTTTGTTTCGTTTAGTGAGTGAGTTTCTTTCGGCATTTTCATTTCGTAAATGGTCATTCCGAAATGCTGGTAATTTAATTAAGTGGCATTTGTGATCTCTTTCGTTAGGGGCTAGTGGTGATCGCAAAGGTTTAGGCTTCCTGTAGACGATGCCGGAGACGCGCTGAAACCGCACCGGCGCCGAAGCGCTAAATGGTGTAAACGAAGAAAAATCTCACTGGCGCCGCAAAAATGAGGAATAATCGCATATACACTGCAGAATTTATGCGGCGCCGGCCGGTGCGATTTTTTTTTCGCAAACACCTTTTTGCGTTCTGGCGCCGGTGCGGTTCCGGCGCGTCTCCGGCGTCGACTACAGGAACTACTCCTCACATATCACGAAAAGTTTTAAACTTTCAAACCTTAAATCTTTTGGGATCAAATAAGTTTATATACTTTGTACTTCGAGAACATTCTTCAGTATAATTACTGAAAATTTATTTACATAACATCAGAGGTTTTCCATACGATTAAACAATTGTAAAACTATTACATATCTCTTACAAGACAACAATTTTACGCCTTGTAATAATACGTAATGGAAGGGGAAACCCAGTTATGAATGAACACACCACGCCCGTCTTTCGAATTCTTATCTATGTAAATTGCATGTATTTACATTTAAATATGTTTGTGTTATCATTTTGTATCTGTCAATTAGTTTTGTGAGAATTCTCCCTGCTGAAAACATGAATTAAAAAACTATTTGATCTCTTTGGGAGTTGGCAGTAGTCCACTATACATTCCCTCAGCGCTGTCATCTGTAAAGCCAGGATTAGGCCGTGTCGTGACATGATAGAATATCACTATACATTTTTTCCCATGGGCGTTGTAGAAGGCGACTGGGAATATGGTAAAGAATGGGCAGCAAGGTTCTCAACTGCGCTAGCCAACCCGCCTGCTAAGCGTGGCGAGTATTGGGCAACCCTATCTATAACTAACTTTAGAGTAAGAGAGATTCAAATTATCACCCTAGGTTCGTTGTCCTTTGGGGTGCCAGTAGGCAGACCCTGTTACTCAATGTCGTAGCCAAAGACAGCAGTAGGTCTGGACTTTGCCTTTAAAAAAACCTGAGAGACAGCAATTTGAAACATTAAGAGATTTTAAATAATGTGAGTCCGCCCCCATATCTTCAATGGTTTTCCTGTTGCGTCGTATGGACATATATGTGGATTTGTTATCATTAATCTGTTACTATGCTTATCATATACGTCAGCGTCATAAAATTGTACTTTATGAGATCAGGATGCGATATGAGAATACGTCAAACGTATCCCAAAGTATGGAGATTAGGGAACCACGCGCTGCTGCTCTTATTATGACACGATTACGCGACTAGATAAACAGTTCATTGTGTTGATTAAAGTACTATCTAAGGCCGCGTCTACCGCTGCAGTTACTCGTCGAAGAACTCGCGGAAGTCATGCGTCAGTCTGTCGGGCTCTCCGCCTAGATATGATAAACAAGTGTGGGGCATACCGAGTAAAACCTGACTGTCTACCATCCTTTTCACCGCGTGTGGCAGGGCTGCGGGAACTTTTTTATTATGACTTTCGCTGCCCTACCGTTGGCTATCCTAAGCAAATCTTTTTATTATAAAACTCCTCTCATAAAGCCGAATATTTTTATTTAAATAGGCATATTACAAGCTCTTTCGAATCGTCATTTTCCTACCAGTTCAGACGGCAGATTTGTACTAAGAAGAACTGGTCAGAAACTTAGCACTTGCTCTTTTAAAAATGGTGGTACCTACAGAAAATCAGAAAATGCTTCAGATGTTGACATGACATGCCATTTCATCCCTACTCGTGTTAAAAGCAAGTATCGCTATAATCCCACTACTGATTCGGTCTCCCTGTATAAAAATAATGAATTCAATATTACCTACAATATCGTGTTATCGGGAAACTCTATACTCATGTATGAAAATAGTTGCGTGTATCGAAGGATTTGTGGTTACTTGTTTATAGGGCAAATGCTGCTGTGTTATTGCTACTGTACGTATTAGAAATATATACTTACCATTAAACTTATGACAATATCCATACTTTTATCATAATCGTCAACCATAACAACCTTGATACCGGGTCTCCCTTCAATTGATGACAAAAGAGAAGTTTTTAGAAGCTTACTATTTTTAGAAGCAACCAGAGTCTGTGAATGAATTTTGTAGTAAAAAATTATTTTCAAAAAACGATATTCACGTGTTTACGTTAATCTCTTTTCATAACATGTTGTTTTTCTGTATCAGATAAATATTAACTTTTACAGATAAATATCGATATTTAAGATATCAGAATATCGATTTGATAAGTTGAAAATACTCTCAATGATCGCAAAGTTTCTTTATTTGTGGAAATCTTGTAAAAATATGGAAAATTACAGTATTTTTAGAGGAGATTTTTCTTGCAGTTACAAAATTCGTCGGTAACTTTCCCGGGGAAGGTTGAAATGGTTGAAAAATGTTGGTTGAAGGGGGAAGACTTCCATCCAAACATATACAGATTCTCCCCCAGATCTACCCCTTTATATTTTTAGTATTGATAGCTATTTAATTGTAACAGACAGCCTTCGAAACGCATTTTACAATTAACGACACATTAAATGATATCTGTCACTATCAAACTCAAGAAGAAAAGAAGAGATAGCTTGAGACTGTTGACTTAAAATGCTTTTCAGAAACTGGCTGTTAGCTTTATAATATCTGTGGGTATTGATTACGTCGTAAATTTAATCCTCCATTCAACACGTCGTGACCTCAGGAGAAGTGGGTTAGTGACCATTCAATATATTTGTCCGAGAAGTGACATTTGGTTCAAAACACATCAAACCATTTATTTAGAATAGGCCTTCAAAGGCATTTTCTCTGGTCATTTACAACTTGTATTCTTAGTTAAATCAAATACTATAGAAGACTAATACGCACAGCTTCGGAAGAATTCGGGCAAGACGCGACACTAGCGCCCCTACGGCATGAGGGCGGCATGAGGTTGTTACGTCGCCGGGGAGGCCGGTCGACGCAAGCAAGATAGGGTAGAGAGTAGAGAGTGAGAAGAAAAACAAGAGACACAGAATATTAAGTTTATTCGTAGACTCAGGGTGTGGGCTATGAGAATTCACTTGCAATTCCTTGGGGGACACTTAGCTATGGGCTTCTTCGGGTGTTCCGACGACGGGCGTAGAGATCGGGAAGGGTAGATCCTCCCGGGAAGGCTGGCTCAGCAGACAGCGGCAGGGCGCGGTAGGGGCGCACGACTGCCTCTCACGCAGCGTAGAGTTGCGCAGCAAGTAGACTCCCGAAGGTGCCACGTAGAAGTGGTGCAGGGGAAGAGTAGACTCTCCCGTAGGTGCCACGTAGGAATGGTGCAGAGGAAGAGTAGGTTCTCCCGTAGGTGTGTTGAGACTAGGTTGTATCCCTAGGGTAGTTGTCCCAATCGGACAGCGAAATTACACTCACACGTATAAATTCTCGGTACTCACTACTTAATGTAATTCACGACACAGCAACAACAGAATGTGACGAGCAGTTCGGGCCACACCAATTTATAGACTACGTTCTTTCTCGAAACTTCCTAGCGGCAGACTACGACCGTTGACCGCGGGAGCCAATCAATACTGATTTAATCAAATATTGTAACGCCCCCTCCGCACAATCGCCAAATATGGACCTCGAGCGATGCACCGGCATGTCGAGGCATTGATTAGCCATAATGATCTTAATGCCTCAAGAAATACGGTCGAGAATTCTATGCAGTCACTCCCGAAATCCGTTAGCGTTTATTTATTAATTTTTTATAAGTTTTTAGTATTCTAATATAATTGATATAATTGATATATTACGTGTGAATCTAGTTCACAACGTAACAAGGTGAACGATTTCAAAACTTTTGTGCGTTTTGTATGCAAAATGTTATAGCGCCCCTAGCGGCATGAGGTGAACGGAGGTTGCCAAGTCATTGTATGAGAAACGTCAAGAGCTGTGCGTATTAGTCTTCTATAGTATTTGGTTAAATTAATATAAAATAAACTATTAAACTACCACCATTTCGGAAACAAGCAAAATGGCCACCGGTAAAAGAAATGGTAAAAGAAAACACTGCCTTTTTGTCATTTGACGACCTCCGTGACGTAATGGTTACCACGCCAGACCGCCACACAGGAGGTCCCGGGTTCGAATCCCGGTCGGGTCATGATGAAAAACTTTTTCTGATTGGCCTCGGGTCTTGGATGTTTATCTATATATGTATTTGTTATAAAATATAATATCGTTGAGTTAGTATCCCATAACACAAGTTTCGAACTTACTTTGGGGCTAGCTCGATCTGTATGAATTGTCCCTATATATTTATTTATTTATTTGAATTGTTAACATGCGAAAATAACGCTTGAAACTACATAATCTTATTCAAAATGTCTTATGTTAGGAACGAAAACATATGTAAATTTTATTTTAACATAATTAATTAGTTTTACTTCATTATCTGACTGTCACTGGTAGATTTTCATAACAGCCTGTCTATCAAAACCACGAGATGTAAGTAAACTCCAAGCAGACAGGCGCCGCGTCGCCATTTTGTTTTTTTCATACAAATAAATCGGACGTATTCTATTTGGCTCGGAAAACTGTATAATGTTCGGTATAGTGAGTTTATTTTATTGTAATATTAGCCCGGTTTAGTTTTGTGAGGGTGTTTGATGTTATTGTGTCGGATTTTTTTCGTGTCAGTGACATGTGCACGTTCATTGACTTATTTAATATTCACTAGCTGATGTCCGCGAACTCGCGAAATCCCGTCGTTCCCGGAGTGATATGGGATATAATCTGTACAGCCGTGAAAGAACAATACAAATTTTCGCGTTATTAATAGATAGAATAAGCTTTATTTGCAACACAAGTGATACAGTAAACAGTAAAAGTTACAAACTAGTGTATATGCAACAAGGCGGCCTTATTGCTCAAAGCAAGTTAATAATATCAGTAAGGATAGAAAAAAATTGAGCGTTAATCCTTTCCACTCTAGTGGATTTGTGTAAAGGGAATAGTGGCCCATCCTAGTGGATCGTCGCGGTGGACCATCGCGTGTAAGCCTTTAAAAGTACCATGCACCAGTGTTAAAACATCAGCCCCCTTACTCTTGAAAATAATTCCGCACGATCGCCATTAGATTGTTAATTTTAGGTACTCTTTACAGCTGAACTAGCGCTAACTAAATACTAAACTAAATGAAATCGGATTGTATGCTAACCAAATAGTTAGTAAAGTATAAAATTTCAATGGTGCGAATTAGGATTTGCTGTTAATTTTGCATTTGAAATTATGCAGAGTTGAAATTAAAATCGCGATTTCTATGCAGAATTGCAGAGTAACCTAGCAGGTGACCCGCTTGTTTGCCTGCCGTTAATAAAAATTCAATTAACATTAAATTGTAATTAAGCCTCATTACGTTGTATAACATCGTTAATAAAGATTCACCAGTGGCATCGTCTGCCGTCTACTGTTTCCCATTGTTTATTGTTCTTGTTTGCTGATACCAATCGAGTTGAATGTCCAGCCAGTACACTCAGCTGCAACTGTATTTATTAGTACAATAAAGGTTCCTTTAAAGGTTGTATTCAAAATTCAAAATTTTTTTTTTTTTTCAATGTATTGATTTTGATTTTTACATGTATTATGTTGAAAGAAAATGAAGTGAAGTTGTATAATGTGACTATAGAAAATTCTAACCAGGCTACAAACTCGACGCTAAGCGATTACTATAGCGGGACGGCGCGGCGAGCGGTAAAAACAAATGTACTAAATTGTTGAAGTCTTATGAGAACGCTACCGATTTTGGCGGGGCGTGGAGAGGGAACAAATGTATGCGAGATTCAATGCGCCACCACGACAGAGCGGCGCGAAACGCTGGTGATTGTTGCTAAGCTTTAAGTCAGACCAAAGGTCTGGTGTCAAGCCAAGGGTCTGGTGTCAAGTGACGGTTACTCGTATTTTGTTAACGAATAGATTGTAGATATAGAGTTACTTCGAATGTCTGAAATTTTGATATGCAAATATTTCCTGTTTATTTAAATGCACAATAATATTATTTTAAGGCGTTTCTGACTAATATTTGTTGTACAATTATATACTTAATTTAATTTTTCTTTGTCTCCAGAGCGAACAGACTTCGCCATTCCGCCGCTGGACCACGGGCAGCGGAGCAGGCAGCTCATATAGACACCACGACCATCGCAACATGTACAATAAGGTGAGCTCTCTCTTCCACGTTAGACAGGAGTGGTAGAGCAATTATTATGAAATGGGTTTGCTCGACCGGGGAAGTACCACCCTCTCACAGAATATCGACGTGAAGCAGCAATGCGTTTCGTTCGGTGAGTGAGAGATCCGGAAGCCCAACTCCTTCCCTATCCCCTCTTTTCCCCGTCTTCTTTCCCTTCCTTTCATCCAACTGCCTTGGTGGACAACGCATTGGTAGCGCCCCTGGTATTACTGATGTTCATAGGCGGCGGTGACCGCTTTCCATCAGGTGGCCCGCTTGCTTGTTTGTCTGCTGTATGACATAAAAAAACTTTAAAAGTTGACACATGTTATAGCTGTCACTGGTGCTTCTGTTGTACATTTAACTAGACTAAACTAATTTTGACAGGAACAAAGGTGTTGTAGTCCTTCCTTGGTTTACAATTAGTGACAAGGATAGCACAACCGAATTGGCACCACTGTCGAACTAAAGAAGACAAAGAGATAGCTTGAGACTGAATATAAATTAAAAAGCATTTCAGAAACTTGCTGTTAGTCACTTAAAACTTTAATCTTGTTTTAACAATCACAGCAATTAAATCATCAATTTTTTTTTGTATTATCATCACTTAGCAACCAGCCTGCCACCTAAAATGACAAATATAACAAATCCCTTTTTACCATTAATAATTAATTTTTATTAATTTACTTGATTCGTGTCCTAGCCCTGCCCACTCCATATTTAATTTTACTACCGTTAGGTATCCTTGAAAAGATTGCGTTCATTAAGGCCGCCTTGTAACAAGTTTGTATAATTGTCTATGTTCATTGTACTTTTACACTGTGTATTACAATACACAATAAAGCATATTGTGTCTATTTATCAAATCCCAGGATTAACCCAAATTTTTTTGTCCCCAGCAAATGAGCGAGGGTACGCCACCGATGCCCCCGACTGGTGCTTGCGGAGGCGTCGCCCGCTGGTCCCTGGGTCTGGACGAACTCCTGGCGGACCCAGCTGGTGCAGCTGCTTTCGCGCATTTCCTCTCCAAGGAATTCGCCGCAGAAAACATACGGTATGAATTTATGGAGAGAAAGAAGTCGTATCCACCGCTGTGTAGACAAGATTTGTTTAGGACTGCATTGAAGCTCAATGTAAGCTTCAATTTTTTGTTGACACGTATTTATGAATGATTTATTTAATTAAGTATTTTTTTATAAAAATATGCTATCGACCAGTGAAATTCGTATCAAAATTAGCTAAGTACCATACCATGTCCATAATTTATTTTTCATAAAAATAAAATATTAGTTTTATATTATTACTAGCTTTTGCCCGCGACTTCGTCCGCGTGAAGTTCCGCACCCGTTCCCGTGGGAGCCACATTGAATTTCGGGAAAAGCTATAGGTAGCCTATGTCACTTCCTGATAATGTAGCTTTCTACTGGTGAAAGAATTTTTGAAATCAGTCCTACTGGACTACTGTTTCGGAGCCTATTCAACTCAAACAAACAATCAAATCTTTCCTCTTTAAAGTATTAGTATAGATTGACCTACTAGAGAGTTAAAAAAAATGAAGTAGTCTCGCCCGCCGCTGGCCAGTAAAAGCCGGCAGCGCGGTGTGCTGTAGGAGCAAGGAGGCCCTTGCTCGGGAATTCTTCCCAACAGCAGCGTTATAATGTTTAGTTGGAATAAACTGAGAATATTTCTTTTAGTTGTGACACGTGTAAAATATAACCAAACAAATGTAATTAATAATTATAACGTGAACATAAACATTAAAATTTAATTACTATAACTAATTTTCAGTTTATTAAATAAAATTTTATTTGCAGGTTCTGGTGGTTATGTGAACAGTATAGGGCGACCGAGGACTCGGCGCGTCGCGCGTCAATGGCGCAACAGATCTGGCAACGCCATCTAGCGGAGGGCGCCTCGGAACCTGTGAATGTTGACGCGACTGCACGGCGCGCCACGGCCGCGAGACTGCACATACAACCAGCGCCTACAGACTTGTTCCTACAGGTACTAATTAAAATTCAATTTATTTATTGTCGTTTAACTCGTTTGCATGTATCCCGCTTTTCCCGTGGGAATTTCGGAATGTTATATACATATAAACCTTTCTTGGATCACTCTATCTATTATAAATATCAAAATCCGTAGCATAGTATTAAAGATCTAAACATACATGTGGGAGGTCGTGTGCAAATAAATAATCTTCAAATCTTATAAAATCTTATTTATTGTTAATTGTTACTCATTAAACTTTTCCACGTCTAGCTCACAAATCGCCATCTTTTTGAGAGGCCGTCCGTTCTATCTAGCAACATAATAAAACAAAAAAAAGAACTCTTAACTCATCAACCTAATCAAGCTTACCAACTTAATTAAATCATCCGTCTCATTTCTTTCACCTTGCTTTCCTATCTAATTGTCACTTTCACTCTTTTCAATCGTTCATCAGTCTCTTTTACACGTTTGTACTTCTCTTACACTCATTCCGTTCGGATACTTGCATACATTACACCATTCAAATCCCACATACATACCACAGCCAGACGGACTGACGACTTCATTTTATTCTATGTAAAGATCTTTTTCTTATATACTATGCATACAAAGTTAAGTAGGTAATAAAGATCTCTCATTCAGCATACCCACTACCGAACTAGGAATATACCTGCATTTTGGTTATTGGGGTGCTTCACGTAAGAGCTCACAGGTGTGATGTGGTACTTTACATAAGTATAATAAGAAATTTATAAGTAATGGATAAAATAATTGAATACAGTCAAACACAAAATTAAATGCCACCACATAAATGTTTGCCCCCCCGTGGGAATCGAACCGGCGCACTCTGCTTCCGAAGCTAGGAGTCACTACCAATGCACCAACATTTTATTTATTCTTTAACATTTCCTCATTTCACTAACACAAAGCAAGAAAGTCTATTGTTTTAATATATAAATTTATATAAAAAAATATAATATGTATATGTACAAGGAAGGAACAGGAAAATTTGTTAAACATTAGCAATACGGAATAATTCATGAGTTCAGTGGAAATAAGTGTAATTTATTCTTTAATAGAATAAACATTACATAAATTACTTTTAAGTTTATTTCAATAAAAAACTTCGTTAATACATATATGAATAATTTTCTTTAAAATACTAAAAGCTAAGGCCGCCTTGTTGCCTAGTTTGTAACTTTTACTGTTTACAGTATTACTTCTTTGTGTATTGTAAATATTATTCTATCTATCTATCTAGTCAGTACAGAGTTTGCAGAGGGGACTCCTTGAAAACTAGCCCTCGGTGCTCATCAAAATCAAATTCGTTTATTTCTGTGTGTAATTTCTTTATGTATTTTACAATAATTTTGAGGACCTCCGTGGCGTAATGGTTACCACGCCAGACCGCCACGCAGGAGGTCCCGGGTTCGAATCCCGGTCGGGTCATGATGAAAAACGAACTTTTTCTCTATTTTTTTCTATATATGTATTTGTTATAAAATATAATATCGTTGAGTTAGTATCCCATAACACAAGTTACGATCAATCTGTGTGAATTGTCCCTATATATTTATTTATTTAATAATTTTTGAATCTACCAGTATTTCAGAAAAAAATTACGACGAGAAGAAATACCGAATGAAACTCTGTCAATAATATAGTTTAACAAAAAACGAATGTATCTAAAATAGTGTAAAAATACCACCCGTGAAATAATAAATGATTATTTTAATAGCAATTTATTCACTGCCTCCAAGAAATTAATTGTACCGATAGGATATGTAAAAATTTTACTTATTAATGCCAGTTTATTGCATGTGGCATACAATAATGTCAAAGCAATAATTGACATGCATGGTCTAAACGACAGTCGCTTACAATTTTTGAAGGACAAATTATTGCTCCCACTTGCTTGCATGCAATTATTGCTCTTGACAACAAGAAACTGGCGTCGTCTAGATGGGCCTTTATTGGAAATGTAAATAAGACTATTATCAAAAAAAATATTAGATAGATAGATAGATCGATTTATTTGCGAAAATTTTTTACCTTAAAAGATGTTACAAACATAGTATTCCAACTTATTCTGCCCTCGCAGGGGCGTGCAAATATTTCTGTATTATACATTGTTTTTTGGTTTAACCATTCATAAATTTATCATTCAAGTATTCAGTAGTGTCATAATAAGTTTTAGTTAAGAGCCATTCATGCAACTTTTTCTTAAACAGTGAAAGTCTTAGATTTTTAAACTCATCCGGTAAATGATTGTAAATCTTAATTGCCATGCAATGCACATTGTCAGAATATAATGCAAGCCTTTGTTTGGGTATTAGGCATTTATGTCCCACTGCTGAGCAAAGGCCTCTCCTGTCTTTCTCCAACTACCAACTCTGCAGTTTCATCTTTGCAGTTGCTATTGAATTCTGTCAGTTCGTCTATCCATCTCTTTCTTTATCTTGTCTTATTATTATTATTATGTACATTTAATATCCTAATTAAAAACGTATCTCTTTCTCCCCCAGACACAGAAGCAGATCTTCAACGTGATGAAGTTCGACAGCTACCCGCGCTTCCTGCGCTCGGGCGTGCACGCGGAGTGCGCGCGCGCAGACCTGCGCGGCCTGCCGCCGCCCTACGCGCACGCGCTCGAAGACAGGACAGCGCACGACACGCCTTCCAAGGTAATATAATTTACTTAAAAAACTTCAAGATTTTGTTCTACCACTTTATTAGGATAGATAATATGTATAAACGTGCAAGTATTTTTAGTATTTAACCGTCTCGACATTAGACCGTGGACGAACAGATGAATATGACGAAACTATAAGGGTTTGTTTGTTTATTACGGAACCCTAAAAAAGAGGTTCAATTTAATACAATTACAAATAAAAACTGGTATTATTTTTTTGTATTACATAAAGACTATAAATAAAAGAGAACTGATAATTCCGTTTTTATAGCCTGAAACAGGAAATCCTAGTTCAGGTACATTTGGTAATAAAATTTATTTTTATTATAGTTAAAGAAGTCAGCAAGCAACGCGTCAGAGCGTCGCCGCAGCGGCGGCTCGTCCCTCCTCCCGTGGAAGCTGCGCGCGCCTTCGCGCGACCGCTCGCACGATAACGCGCAGGGAAACGCGCCGTCTGCGCAAACGACGCCTGTCACTGACGTAAGTATTACTTTTACAGACTCTTTCGGAAACACATTTTAAATATAATGTGTTCTAAATTGAGATATTCAATGTTTTGTATAATGTTTTATGATTTACTAACTGCTGCCCGCGTTTAATTTTATGCACAGCAGCGCCATCTATAGCAGACATTTGACCAAATCCTACGCAAATCACGCGATTTGCGATTTGGCTCGAAAAGTACGCACTTTTCGAGATAAAAAGTATCCCATGTGTTAATCCAAGGTATCAGCTACCTACGTACATAATATCATAAAAATTGTCCCAGCCATTTGAGCGTGAAGTAACAAACAGACACACAAACATTCGCCTTTATAATATTAGTAGAATAATTCCACATTAAGTCTCAAAGTATCTATTTTCTTAAGTCTCAAACGAGCCCAATGGCCTCGTCCGTGTCAAAGTGGAACGATCACGCAACTTAAACAACAAGAACCCTAGTATATACTTGGACGGCTTAAAAAAATTATCTATTTCCTCCGTGCTTCGGAGGACACGTTAAGTTGTTTGGTCGCGACTGTTGTCAATATGTACAGTCACCTCCATAAATATGTAATCACTTTAGTACCTTGTCACTATAACATTGTTGACATGTTCACTCAAATGTCTATTGAAAATGATATACGAAAGTGACAAGGTTAAGTGTTTACATATTTATGGAGGTGACTGTACCAGTCGTCAAGTCAGTAACCGTTAGGTGACTTGAAACCACTGATGCGAAGATACCCGCAGTTGACACCAATTGCGGGAAGCACACAAAAGAAGAAGAGTGTCTCTTTTCCTGTTTCAATCCCTTGATGCAATTTTTAGTAAACTTGATTCATACCTAAGTACACACTTCTGACGACCTCCGTGGCGTAATGGTTACCACGCCAGACCGCCACCCAGGAGGTCCCGGGTTCGATCCCCGGTCGGGTCATGATGAAAAACGAAATTTCTGATTGGCCTCGGTTCTTGGATATTTATCTATATATGTATTTGTTATAAAATATAATATCGTTGAGTTAGTATCCCATAACACAAGTTTCGAACTTACTTTGGGGCTAGCTCAATCTGTATGAATTGTCCCTATATATATTTATTTATTTATTTTGTTTGTTGACTGTACTATTCTTAATTTATTGCATCACATAAAATTATATATTTATAGGAATACAATAAACGCAGTGTTGTTGAAACTCGCGATAAACTCCACAAATATTTACTGAAATAGCTATTTATATAACTGTGTACATAACACAGAAACGTTGGTAGTATTTTCAATAATATAATCTATATACTTGCCTCAAGATTTCCAGTAAAATTCAAGGTATTTGTTGTGTGTTTTGTCGCAATAGTTATTTGTGATCGATACATGTCTATTTCACA
Organism: Endotricha flammealis; assembly: GCA_905163395.2. Classification (NCBI taxonomy): domain Eukaryota; kingdom Metazoa; phylum Arthropoda; class Insecta; order Lepidoptera; family Pyralidae; genus Endotricha; species Endotricha flammealis. Next base: position 13,717,118 of record LR990868.1, on the reverse strand, counting down.
TCGATTTATGTTTACAAATCAGACGCTTGTTTAGAGATTTTTGACAAATATTACTGAAACGGAATATCAATACAGATAATTTACATAATACAAATTTATTATATTACGCGCCAAAATTTGGGCTCACAGTTTCTAAAACATCTAATGAAACCCGCGCAACTTCGTTTGCGTGTATTTATTTATGCACAGTACCGCCATCTATATCAGACTTTTGACCAAATCCTACGGGAATCGCATACTTTTCAGGATAAAAATGTGTCTATCCAAGTATTTGACGACCTCCGTGGCGTAATGGTTACCACGCCAGACCGCCACCCAGGAGGTCCCGGGTTCGATCCCCGGTCGGGTCATGATGAAAAACTAACTTTTTCTGATTGGCCTTGGGTCTTGGATGTTTATCTATTTATGTATTTGTTATAAAATATAATATCGTTGAGTTAGTATCCCATAACACAAGTTTTGAACTTACTTTGGGGCTAGCTCAATCTGTATGAATTGTCCCTATATATTTATTATTATTTTTATTATTTATCCCTGTGTTAATCCAAGGTATCAGCTTCCTAACATACCAAATATCATAAAAATGGCCCCAGCTATTTGAGCGTGAAGAAGTAATAAACATACATACAACTTTCGCCTTTATAATATTAGTAGGATTGAATATCAATTGTTGTTATGCACTGAGTAATAAGTATGAGTTTCGAACGTTTTACGTCTGCGCGAGTCAACCGTGTTGGCGACTAGTATAACTTTATAATTCTTCCTTTAGCATTGAATATCATAGTATCATAGCGAGGTGTAGTGATTGCCTTTTATCTCGCTAATATGCATAGTCATGTATTAGTAAGAATTAATAAATCAACAACATGGCACATTAAACGTTAGTTGGGAATAGACAATATTTGAATACTCTCGTTGGGTTTTTGAGATAAAGCAAGCGGATAAAACTAGTCTGGACCCCTTTTTAGCGTCTCTGTTTCTCATAACTGTTTTGAACACCACACCTTATTCTTTTGCGCAGTTACTTTCAGTTTGACATTCAATATTTACTTATCTATTTGACATTACTATATTTGAATATAAAAAACAAAAATACCAGTTACTCATCGGTACATATTTGGCACTAAATGATTGTCACAAATTGTATATAATATAAAACCTATGTTTATGTTTGTGTTAAAAATTAACCGTCGCTTAGTTTAAGAACAAACAAAACGTTTAAGGCAGCCAAACAGGATTTACAGCCGACAAATAGAAACTTTAGAATTTTTTTATATCACAAAGTTGGCAAACAAGCATGCGGCCCGCCTGATGGTAAGCATCACCATAGCCTATAGACGCTTGCAACACCGGGGGTAGGTATCACTCACGCGTTGCTAACCCTCCCAACCCCCCCAAGAGGAGCTCTGGAGACCTTACTCACCGTAGGAACACAACGTGGCCGAGGCCAATACTATTTAGCTACGATCTACTGTAAGGTGGAGGTCCTTCCCCAGACGGGCTGCTCCGATTTGAGTGGATTATATAGATAATAGGTTATACATTACATTATTCTATTTTTCAGGTGGTAAAAACAACTCAAAACGTGCCAGGCCAGTGTTCGTTGTGCCGCGTGGTGTTACCCGACGGAGCCACCTCGGTGGTGGGAGTGGAGGAATCGGTCACAGTGAGAAGGCTGGTGGATCGGTTGCTACAAAGAAGAAACCTGGTGTGCACCACTTATGACGTACTACTTAGAGATACCAGTCAAACAAATGAGGTAAGCCTTTTTATATTTAGTTTAAGAATCAACAACCTAGAAGTAACCTCAGATTGAAAATAAGCAATGAAGCTTATTGACGTCCCGGGGGAGAAATAACAGTTGTCTTGGAACTCAGAACGAATTTAATCAGATATAAGATGGAGTATTGAATTGACTTCTTCTTAGCAAAGATATAAAAACTTTCGTTTGCTTTCGCTTGCTTTTCGGTGAAAATAATTGATAGCTAGATGCAGATAGTGAAAATAATTTTGATGAACTTTCGTGATTGTTTCCAAATTCACTTTTAAATTTTCAACCAGTTCTTATTTCTTAATACGTGCCTACGTGGTTATATTTTTGGTCCTTCGATCCGAATAAGTTTATTATATAGGTTTAAAGAAGAACTTTATTGACTCATAAAGAATACCTACATTCAATATGTTGGGGCCTGAACTACGTGGAATTCGGAGATTGATAGAAATGTCCACTTTGATAGTAAAATGTTTATTGTCACAAATGTCTAAATACTAAATTGTTAAAATGTTAATGAATTGTTAAAATGATAAATATGTTCGATGAGCGCATCCGGTTGTTACCACGGCGAATTATGCACTAAAAGCAAGAGTAGTGACCGCGCTTGACCGACATACTGTCAGGCACGTGTCGGCGCGCGTACAACTCATGTGTTTGGTGTGATTGCACCGAACACAATTCATTTATAGAGCCTAAAACTAATATTAAGAAAATAGTTATGTTAAAATTAATGAACGCTTATATATAAAATGAAAAACAATGTAGGAAGTGCATATAAAACCCTTTACAATATTTTCTCGCTAATATACTTTTTCAACCTCACCTTAAACAAAGACAAAGCATTTAACAACAAATATTTAACAACAATAACTTTTATTTTACAGGACAAAACTCAATTACAAACGATAGATCTAAATTCTCCATCGACGATACTGGGGGGTCGGGAAGCTGTAGTAGAGAGACGTGTAGTGTTAAGGGTGGAAGTTAACGGGCGCAGTGTGGCAGTACGTTGTCGACCTGCGCGTAGATTACGCCACGTACTCAAACCAGTGTTGGCGAGATTCGCAAGAGATACCACACAGAGGAGGGTGATGCGGGACGGCGTTGAAGTGCCACCTGATACATTAATGCAGGTAAATAATGTGTATTTTACTGACTTGTGAACACCTGATAGCAATGCTTAAATATTACATTTGTTGTAGTATAATAAAAACAAAAACAAAACACTCACACAATAATATTCGTATCATGTGAGCTACTGAGTTGTGAGAGATACTAAATATTTATTTATTTTTATTATTTTATTTAGCATCAGAATGCATTACATGGTGTGACCCACCGTGTACACGCAGTAATGCATATTTCTGACAGTATATTTTTTTATTCGGAATTTATTGATCTTTTCTTTTTATTCCGTTAAAAGATGAGTAAATCTTGGATGGGTACCTCTTGCGCGTGATGCTGTACACAGATTGTTTGTCAGATGACCCGTTTGCTTGTTTATTCTCTATCACAAATAAAATGTAATAATTGTCGTAATGTACAGGAGTTGGACGGCGCCCGTCTGCAAATAATCTCGGTGGCGGCGGAAGAGGGCGCGGGCGAGCGAGACGACGACGCCGACTCGCTCAGCGAGCTCGCGCTGCGGCTGCAGGACGACGGACCCGATGCCGAATCACAGGTATATAGTTTCCTGTAATAGACCACACCACAAAACAAATTGCCAATGAATCGTGGCAGCAGCAATGTAAAGCAAAGTTAATAAGGGCCTTAACCATCCGAATAATGTTATATCCTGTACTAGCGAAACCCGCGCAACTTCGTTTGCGTGTATCCCGCTTTCCCGTGGGAATTTTGGAATGTATGATACTTTAAAACCTTCCCCTTGAATCACTCTATCAATTAAAAAAAAACGCATCAAAATCCGTTGCGTAGTTTTAAAGATTTAAGCATACAAAGGGACATAGGGACAGAAAAAGCGACTTTGTTTTATACTATGTAGTGATAAGTAAAAAGAGAATTTATACTGGAAGGGACGCGCTCCAAGAGAAACTTTATAAAATGAAGTTTCTTTCTCTTTAAAAAACTTGTATATCTAAAAAAAAATAACTACAGAGATACACTAGCCAATGTGGCGCGATGATGAGTGGTGTTGCTTTTTTGGCTAAGAAATACAAACAAATGGCATAATTCCCAGCCGGTGCAAGTTTTCAGGTGGTTTTTACCTTTCACACTTTTTTCGTTGTTATAAATATGAATGAATGAAAATGATATGTTATGTTTGCAGAGTGGCAGCACCAGCAGCCTGAAGAGCAGCCGCGGCGAGTGGTGCGCGGGCGCGGGCAGGGTAAGGGCCGCGCTCAGGCCGGGGCCGCCGCTGCACCACCACCCGCCGGGTCAGTGCTGGAATGTATTCAAACTCCTTTGTGACCCTGCAAAAAAGTGGAGTGTTACTTATATCCTTGTTTCTTTCCACAGATTTCCTAGAGAATCTCCGAGAGACGCAGCGGCAGAGGCTGACGAAGCCCGAGTCCCCCGCAGCGCCGAGCCCCCGCTCGCCCCCGCCCCTGCCCCCCAAGCCCCCTCAAAGGACGGCGCCTACCGTCGTTTGACCCCACTAAGCACAATAGGGGACACAATTACAACCCTAATAGGGTACATTCCTTGTATTTCCCATGGGAAGGCACAAATGGGAATCAAAATGGTGGAATCCTGCTCGGTGAGGTGGAATTTATTTTCGCATATCTGGAATATCGCCAGCGTGGATTTAGTTGATAAATAGAAATTGTAAATTTTCTCAAAACTGTTAAGAAAGTCAGTTTAGTTATTAGATGTTATCTATTAACACATTACCTTTGTTTGCGTAACAATCGGTTAAAGAAACACATGCTTGTTTGCCACCTTAGTGGTATGAAAAAAGAAACAATGTAATATAATAATAAGCAAATGGTCTGAATGTATAATAGAAAATTTGTACAGAGCTTAAAAATGACGTATAGTTAATTAGATGCACTACACGAAAATATATTCTGAAAGATATAAATTTTTCTTTTAAATCTTATATTAAAATTAAAAAAGGGGATATAGAACCATAGACAGTGTCTATTTCTGTTGAATTGAAATAAACAACAATCAAAATCTTACTAAAAATAAACCCTTCAAAAAGTATTTTTCTGAAAACATCATTAGAAGTTTAAAACACTGACCTCCCCAAAGCTCAGCATTCAGCTGCGTGGCAGAGTACTCTCGAAACTTCTATTGAATGAAGAGCCATATCCCACACGTGGGATGAGTGGTCGTTTATGATTTTTTTCGACAGTCTGTCAATTAAATTAAATAGCATTTATGTGCACTAAAACGATAAGCAGGGCTCTTTTCACTATCTGCCAAATAAAATGACAGAGTTTTAACAGTATTTGGACAGTTTTTCATCCAGTGTCTCAAAACTATTTTTAAAGTTACTTGTATTATAGCTGTCACTATCAAACTAAAGAAGAAAAACAGAGATAGCTTGAGACTTAATCTGGAATTAAAGTGTTTTAAACTGGCTGTTCATCTGGCAAAATGGCTAACCGAAACTTATCTGCAAGTGGTGATAGAGACCCTTAGTATTTTTTGAAAAAGTTGTCATAAATTAGTGGAAGCTTTAATTATAGCTATAATATTTTGTAAGAAATGTTAGAAAAAAGTACAGATTATGTTATCAAATGGTTTTCTACTGTTAATTATTAAATAGAATGTAGTTTTGCGTTCGTTAAGTAATTAATTGTAATTATTAGTTAGTTACAATAAATTGTAAATTGAATACCTTTCTCACGGTATTCGAAATTTAACACGAAATTTCAAAATATTTTAAACTTTGCAACACTGGCATGTATTAAATGAATTTTCTACACTAGCAACATTGCTGTTTTTTTTATATGGTAACATTATTTAGCTGAAGTAGTGTTGCAAGATTATCGATCAATTGTTATCGATAGTATTGGTTTTGCCTATCGATTAAATAGGAATCTTTATTTATGTATTAATGTTTGATCTGCAATAAGCTGCTTTAAGTTTATTTTAAAAAGTCATATGTACAAAATATGCCATTTTCATTCCACGTACAGTGTCGAAATTATATTATATATAGTATTTTAATGTACATAACTAATTGATGCCTTCCAATAGCATATAAGACTGCTAACTATAATTAGGTGCCTTGTGGATTTGACCGACTGTTTGCTACTGATATGAACAGGTTTCGCTTTTTAGCCGTGACCTAATGCCTGAATTATACAGAAATGGCGTACAGTGAAGGCGCGGGCACGATGTCGCTTCAAAACGTTTTCATACAAAATGTATGAAAGCGACGCGGTAAATTATAATGAAGCAACGCAGCGCAGGCATGTCGTATGCCGCTTGGTCACCTGTCTGTCTCGCGCCTTCACCATACGCCGTTTCTCTATGTTTTACGCCTAAGGGTCAATTCAGCACAGAAGCGTCGTCAATCAGAAACGTAGCATTGCAAATTCACACTTAGATAAGCGCAGCATAAGGTTCGCGCGCACCAATCAGCGTTGGTCGCGCTCAGACGCGAGAATTCCGTCGAATGTGCGCGTCTTTTTATCTTATGAGAATATGTGCATTACGACGCGGTTATAAGGGCGAATTTGCTATGTCATATTCCAGTTTAACGCTTAGATGCGTTTCCGCTCTGCGCTACTATGAGTTGACCCTTAAATATAAGGTTGGGTAAATTTTTAATTCCATATCAATCTTTGGCACCAATTCAAATAATATGATTTTTTTAGGTACTTATTAGAAACTTTTTGATAATAATATCTTAGCATCACATTATGTTCTAACACTAAAAGCCAGTACATCACTAAAATACTAACGAAATTAAAGTTAAGTTAGGTACTGATAATAATAGGTAATTTATTGTTATAAATGATGATGATGGATATATGGGCGATTGCTCCGAGAGTATTGAACATCGCAATAAAATATATTTGACAAATTAAACTTTATTTTTAATTTTATCCATCGACCTTACACCATCTACAACCACAAACTTATCTGTACCGGTGGCCAAAACTAGAACTAATGAATACGCCTTGAACACCTTGACAATAAATAAATAAATATATAGGGACAAATCACACAGATTGAGCTAGTCCCAAAGTAAGTTTGAAACTTGTGTTATGGGATACTAACTCAACGATTCTGTTTTATAATAAATACATATATGTATAGATAAACATCCAAGGCCGGCGGATAGGATTAATAAAAATAGGAAGACAGCTGGTGTTTTACTGGACTTGAGCCTTTGACACGGTGAGTCATGAACTGTTACTAGAAAAATTGCGGTATTACGGAGTGTCGGGAGCAGCCTTACAACTTTTTCACTCATATCTGCAGAATAGGAAGTATTACGTAGAAATTGATGCTCTGGATGATGATAATTGTAAAAGAGGATATAAGTCCAAACTAGTTGCTTTAAAAGTAGGTATACCTCAGGGCTCCATCTTGGGGCCAATTCTCTTTACCGTATTTATCAATGACCTTATTGATTCCATGGGTGATGCTAACCGCGAGTCCTTGCAATTAGTCCTGTTTGCGGATGACACAAACGCAGTAGTATCTGCTGAAAACTTGGAAGAACTTGAAAGAAACGTTAACCAGACACTCCAACAGTTTAATGACTGGTTTACTGCTAACGGCCTTGTAATCAACGCCACAAAAACCAACGTAATGCTATTTAGAACTAATACCAAGATGCGTAATAGTTTAAACGTTGCACTAAATGGCAAAAAACTAAGTCTGGTAGAATCTGTAAAGTTTCTAGGAGTACATATAGATAGTCTTCTGAATTGGAAAGACGAGATAAAACACATTGAAAGCAAGATTGGCTCCGCATGCTACGTTCTTCGAAGTCTACGCGACGAGATAAGTCTCTGCCATCTCAAAATGGTATATTATTCCCTTATAGAATCGAAACTACGTTATAGCATATTATTCTGGGGTAGAAGCTACAGTTATAATATACAGAAAGCGTTTATTTTACAAAAAAGAGCAATAAGAATCATGACGCGTATTAAGCAAAGGGACTCATGTAGGGAGTACTTTATAAACTTGGGGATTGTGACGGTTCCGGGCCTGTACATCTTGGTGTTGTTGACACATTTCGCGAAGTACAGTCGCCTCGTGAATAGCAGGACCATCTTAAGGATGATTTTTGGTTGCAACATCCAACATCCTAGTGGACATGTGGCTCTAATAAACAAAAACCCTGTTTGGTAACAAAGAAAAGGACGGAGCTGACAAAAAATCCGCTTACAAGATGTGCAAGCGATTTTTTTCTAAAATGGTCCTCCTATCTTCGAGGCCACCGTACATACACCGGTATGAAACAGAGATCGAAAGGAAGTATAGGGAAAGCACGCGAAGAAAAGATATCCCCATGAAAATAATGCCGAAATTAAAGGTGGTTCAACACGGCTCTCTTTATCAGTCCATTAAGTTTTTTAATAAATTACCAACTGAATTAAAGGGTCTTGAATATAAACACGAATTTAAAGATAAGTTGAAAGAATTTCTGTTGAAGCGGTGCTACTACAGCTTAGACGAATTTTTTTCTTAATGTAGAATATGTCATTTTTAATTTGTAATTTATAATGTTAATTCTAAAATCTATTTATTGTATGTGCTGGATTAGTATTGAATTTTTTTATTTATATTTTATTTATTATTTAGTTTTTTTTTTCAACACAATGTATATTGTTTACTGAAATAAAATGATTTGATTTGATTTGATAGGGGAATTGTCGGTAGTACAGCCTAGCTACACTAACCGGCTAAGTCCGATGGACTCGCTGACCAACGACGGGTGTGGTCCTCCAGCATTTCGGGGGTTGTGCGGCGGGTTGACACCTCGCCCACGTAAAACCAATGTTGCTGGTGAAGCGTATCCCGTTAGCGCTTCACTAGCTTGCACAACATTGTCAAAAAAAAAACATCCAAGGCCTCTTGGGTGACGGTCTGGCGTGGTAACCATTACACCATGGAGGTCGTCACAATTACCTTAAATAGATTCGATACTATCCCCCGCCATCAGCACAGATAAGTTACTGGCACTGTATAATAATCTTAAAAAGGAAACAATCACTATCAGGCTCCTTTCATTCTGCAGCGTGTCGCCGGTCGCGTGCGGCGCAATTTGTATGAAGGTTTATAGAGGCTTTCATAGTGCCGCGTGCGGCCGGTTGCGACCGGCGGTGTGTTTTCGACACACCCCGACCGGCGACACGCTGCAGAATGAAAGGAGCCTCAGAGGAGCTTGTCAGCGTCGCTGTGTCGCACTCTAAAATGACCACGTAAGTTAAGCAACGTTGACTACTGCTAGTGTTTGGATGGGTTTCGTTATGTCGAGCTCCGTGCTTTGGAGGGCACGTTAAGCCGTAGTGTGTTCAGTCAACGTTGGCGAGATAGGTGAAGCGGATGTAAATTTTCTGCATTGTTCTTTCGCGCAGATATCACTATGTCTTATTCAGTCGCACAAAACGAGCAATTTTTTTGCTGTTTCATTCACTCTTGCTGGAATGGGGCGTGTCTATGTCGCGCGCGTCGCCGTATTTTCTTGTTTCAAACTGTTCTATAGTCTCATTTATTTTGCAAGTAGATTTACAAGAAATACACGAGTACCAGAATCGCACAAGACGCAAAGCGGTTTTGACCTCGCGTAATAGCAATGGGGTCTGTACACCTGACAATATGTATACAAATTTTCAAAATGATTGGCTGCTTAGTAAAGCCATGAAGAAATAACAAACTCATTTCCTCATTTTCCAATATTAAGTCAGGTTTTTTTAAATTGGAATAAAAGTCTGTGTAACAATAAAACTATTTACTAAAAGGAAACACTACATACACATCATTTCTCAGCTATTTGTTTGGTCTCTTCTTTCGCTTCCACCACTTCAGGCTCTTCGGGTTCAGGTTCAGGCTTTATCCTGGTTAACTTTGAGGGTTCTCTAGGCGGTGCCCAGTCTGGTACGATCTTGTCATGAATTCTCCAAGTTCCATACAAGTTGGATAGATGTTTCTCGAAGACAACATACTCTAGGACGTCTTTGGCCAAGATTTCGGAACCATGGATTAGTCGTCCAAAGCGGTCATATACAGCTAACTGCTGACGCGTGTGGAATCGGACTGTCACCTGGAATTTAAAAAAAACATTTTATATTTTCATAGTTTAAAATGAAGTTGCTTCTCGTTGTCTGTCACTATGTACGCTTAGATCTTTAAAACTACGCAACTGATTTTGATACGATTTTTTAAATAGGTAGAGTGATTTGAAGAGTAAAGTTTATATGTATAACACAATCCGAAATTCCCACGGGAAAGCGAGATACACGCAAACGAAGATGCGCGGCTTTCGCTAGTTTTGTGTAAAGTTGTAGATTCCTGCGACATAATGTCAAATAAAATCTTAATAATAATATATCAGTGCTACATAACCTTTATTCCCAGTAGTTCAATTCGATCATCAAACTGAGAATTCTTGTTCTCATTCGTTTCAAGCAAGGAAATTTTACGTTACGAAGATACAGAGGGATTACTGACTGACCTAATAAATTTAAGTGTGTGTACATTAATTAATTACAATACAATAAGTTTTGTTGTATATTCTATTTCCATTACTATATAATTTTCTTTTTTGTTAAATTAGTTCTCTTTTGCCCAAAACACAGGAATCTCCTAGCTCGGGCATATGTTTTAATTTTATCTTAGTATATTTTATCAAATGTTTATTTTAGATGTAAGTTTTATCAATATTTCTTTTATTATTATTTTACTAAAGATACCTTCTAATAAATAGGAAAATTACCTGTCCAAATATATTCTCTTTATTAACAACATCTGTACAGCGTGCATGTACAACTCTTGGCGGCTCAATCGAGTCAAGGAACTTCCATCTGATCGTTTTAAGAAATGAGTTATGTCTGAACTCAGGATACGCTTTCTCTGTGACGTACTGACGGAGAGCCAACCTGTCACCACTGACCAAACTCTCATGAGCTTTAATATACACATTCTGGACGATACCAGGAAACTCTTTAGAGTCAAAATCCTCCTCAAACGATTTTATTTTACGTATTGCCATCATTGATTTGGACTTCTTTTCTAGTAGTTCATATGTTTGTTTCGCACGAGTTGCTGATACGAGGGATGCCTTTCCGTCGCCTTCTGGTGGGACGTAGGGTTCAAATACTCCACCTGTAATTATTAAAACATAATTTGGATATTTAGTGTAACTACTTTCTTTGGAGGTTATACAAGTTCTTAAAACTAGCATGTTTTCTATATTAAAAATATATAAATCAAAGTCAAGTAATTAAAAAAAGCCATTAATTTCTTGAAAAAAAAAACCGTTACAATAAACCTTATTCTAAAACAGAACCTAGTTATGCATAACTAGGTTAAGTTTAATTATTCTTTCTTGTTGATTTTCTGCAAGAACCCCTCCATGGGTCGTCACACATCATTGGAGGAGGCGGACAGTGAATCAAAGTCAAATATTTTTATTCAAATAGGCATATTACAAGCTTTTTCGAATCGTCATATTTTGTTTCCTACCACCAGTTCAAACGTAGGAACTAGTGGGAACAAAGTGGTATAAATGTAGAAACATAGCACTTGCTCTTATAAAATGGTACTGATAAAAGTTACAATTACAATATATAAAAGAAAGAAAACATTAATGCAATAATAATAAAAAATATTTATTTATTTATTTAAAAAATAAATCTTTAAATATTTAACATAGGTAGTTATAATCCTATCTGTCATGCATCTTTCTTATCCTCAGTTATAACGATCATAATTTTGTCACACATTCCCTCTTGGCAAACACCTAACATTCTCCAATGATGATGTAGAATACTTAGGTTTTAATTTGAATACAAACTATTATTATTTATTAAAATTATGACAGCTCTACAATCTCACAAAGTTGAATGAAGTTAGAGGAGAAAGAATAAGAAAAGAAGAAGTAGAACGAAGAGTCTGTCCATACTCAATAACTCTCAAAATCATGAGACTGTAAAGCTGGTGTAATAGTGTACAGACATACCAGTGGCAGATATGTAGAATGGTCGTTCCATCCATTGTCTGGGTGGCACCAGTCCCTTCTCCTTCATCTTCTGACGTATCCTTTCTGGAGACATTGAGCTAGCATCCTCATTCAAGTTAGGTAGGTCAATTTTCATATATTTCTGGGCCCTAAGCTTCTTGAATTTAGGATTCCAATGCTTGGATGTTGTAGTACGAGAAGATTGCGTGCATACCACTGCTGGTGTAAGCCGCAACGCTCCCATCTGTATTTATAAAAATAAATTATGAAATGGCAAAGGGATGGTTAGCCTTGCAGTAGGACCATAAAGGCTAGTCATAAATAAATAGTAAGGTGAACAAACCTTAGTCAATATCGAATTAGCCATGATTTTATTCTGTTTATATCAATAAAATTAATCCTGCTATATTATTCCTTTTACATTACAATATATCCGTGACATATAACCTCAATCTCAAATCTTTCTTCGGTGTCATGTCAAAGTCAAATGTCATTCATTTGTGACATTTGATTTGTCTGTCAATTCAATATGTTTTCTGTTTGTTGGTCAACTGCCTCGAACATCTGCCTGCCCTGCCATTGGTCGTCAATTTTGCCAATCGCAGCAAATTAAAATACGTTCTGCAATGAAGGTAACAAACGATATTGTATTTTTAGTCAAATTCTAATTTATTTATTATTAAATGTTAGTCAAATCTACCAAAATATTTAACTTTATATACAAACGTTCTTAGCGTAATTTATCATGACCATAAGTTCATTATTTAACAAAACTCAAATATAAAATTAAAATAAATTTGAACACGACCAATGAAAAATTCAGTGTCTATGGTCATTTGTTTTTTCTGCCATTTTATTTTTTAGTCAAATACTTACCATTCTATTTCATTTTTCCGTAAATTAATTCAACATTAATCAAATTTGTTCTGGTGAATTTAAAAATACTTTAAATTATATTGATTAAAAGATTTTCTACATTTAGTGGTTTTCCAAGAACTGTAGTGGTTTTCTAAAAGACTTAAATTCTAGATAACGCAGCGCTGCAGCGTGTTCTTTTTTTGTTTTCCATATATATTTTTTTGTTCCTGATCTAAAAAGTTTTTGAAAATAGTTTAATTTTACTTGAAAATTATTCTATAAACAGAAATACGCTTGCACCAATTTGAATCGATCGCCACAAAATCACCGGAAATCCGGCGACTCCAAACACGTTGTCTCTAGCCCCAGGGAATAGAGATCGTCGTAGCGTTTCTTTCTTTTCTGAACAGGCGCAGTCCAACAGATCTCGCAAAAGGAGTAAAAGGCTCCTACATAACCTGTCACTACGTAAGTACCGCACACATAACTAGTTTGCGCAGCGCGTTTACTTTGCATGTCAGAGGGCAATCGAAGTCCTTGCTGGGTCATATTGTGATCATCTCGTTTTGGGATCGCGTAATTTCCATCGCAAGCCCTCTCAATTCTCGGCGGAGCCGTCAATTTCACAGTGAGTAGCGCGGAGGGCCGCCATGAGCGGCGTCGAGTGCTCGAGGACGAGGGAGCTGCGTGGCGCGGGCGACGACCCCGCGTAACGGGCACCACCTTTCATGTCTCGCATTATCCTAATTGCCACGTGTTTTTGTTTCAGCAATATATTGTATGAGTCAGAAGGTAGAAAAACCAGTATTATCGGGTCAAAGGATAAAGACCAGAAAAAGAGGTGAGTGCTGTAAAATTTTTTTCTAGAAATTTCTTGCATAATGTGTACAAACAAGATGACGAGAAATAGTTAATTCGATTGACGCACTTCGACGGCGCCTTGACCGTGAAGAGTTAGAAGACCTCGCTTCCGAGAAGTGGGTCAACACGTATATTCTGCATTGTGTGCTATGATACGAGTTCTTATGAGTCAACCTTTTTGTTCAATTACTTACACATTCATTTTAATAATTTTGGTTTTCATTATATGTAGGTATGCCAAATAATAAATATCTATCTACCTTTCACCCACAATTTTTGAAAAAGTTTATCTTTTTTAGAACACCAAAGTACCAGTGGTTAGTCTTAAAGTAGACCATTTATATCAAATAAAAAACATTATTGATTTGTATCTTGTATCATCTCATTGTAATTTGTTATTTGCAACAATGTTCACTAAAACTAATAACTTTGTGTGACCCACTTTTGCTTAAAACTAAGAATTACGACCAGTATTGCTATGTATGCTCACAAGGTCCAGATAATATCTGTTGAATAATTTGACAGTTATCTTTCCATAATATTTATCTAGCAGATATGAGTTATCGGGACATTTTGAAACTATTAGTAATGAACTCTTATATTAATCTTCACTCTTATAATGACAAAAATAATAATATATTCTGGTAATTATATCTTATCTTAATTACTAAGAAATTGATGTCTTGTTTTCAATTTTAATTAATCTTAACGTTAATGTATCATACAATAATACGACGACCTGCATGGCGTAACGAACTTTTTCTGATTGGCCTCAGGTCTTGGATGTTTATCTATATATTATTATGTATTTGTTATAAAATATAGTATTGTTGAGTTTAGTATCCCATAACACAAGTTTCGAACTTACTTCGGGGCTCAATCAAATGTGTGATTTGTCCCTTAAAGTGTTATCTGAAATGATTCAGTTGCATTAATCATAATTTAACCTAACTTGTGTGTTGTCTAAATTTTGATTATTTAATTTGTTGATTCATTATTTCATTTGATACCAAACTGTTTTAGTTGTACTTGCAATAATTGTAAGAAATACAGAAATATCTGATGTCAGTGTTGTATTTCATTTGCATTTAAGGGGAGTAAGTATATACATTTCAACATAGGAGATAGGGTCTTAAAGAGAACAACAATTTTTATTAAATGTCAGCATTGTTATGAAATTTTGAAAAATGAAGTCTTATCAATGAGGGTTTTCTGAAATGACACCCACTAGGCGGCAGCACTGAGACGTGAGGTCCAGAAACCTGTCAAAAGTGTCATAGCGCCTTATGTTCGTGTCAATTTTTTTTGACATTGACGCTTTTGACAGCGTGGATAAGTGGAATATTGGGACCTCTGGCCTAAGTGGCGCCAACTAGTGGCGTAAATTGTCGTAAAAACCCTCATTATCTGTGTTGTCTGTGTTACTCTATAAACTACCGCCATTTCGGAAACAAAGCAAAATTACCACCAGTAAAAGAAATGGCGAAAGAAAACTGTTTGCAGCCTTTTGTGTCCATCAGATATTTAATTAAAAGAAAAACAATTTGTTTCATTGATTTATTAGTCTGGAATTTTGAATATTATGATCAACTAGTGAAACCCGCGCAACTTCGTTTGCGTGTATTTATTTATGCACAGCAGCGCCATCTATATCAGATTTTCGACCAAATACTACAGAAATCGCGTATGTACTTTTCGGGATAAAAAGTACCCTATGTGTTAATCGAAGATATCAGCTACCTGCATACCAAATATCATAAAAATTGACCCAGCCATTTGAGCGTGAAGAAGTAACAAACTTTTCGCCCTTGGCATAAAATATTAACAATTTATAATGTCTTGTTCATAAATAACATTATGACTTAATAAACTCATTTAACCGACAACATGGTGTAATTTGCACCAACATATGGTTTGATTCACATTACCATATGCTGTATGGAACTTGCTAACAGGAAAATTTCTTAGTTATTATTCCCAATGCTAATTAAAGTCTAGAATACCATGTTATTTATAAAATTGTGAATCGATTTTAAGAATTGACCAGCCTTGAAGGAATATTAGATTTTGATAATTAAACTTCGAATGGAGAAACTTTTCACTTATGTAAGTGCAAAGTTAACAAGTTTCGTCAGTAATTGTGTATGTAACTGTATACTAGTACGCACAGTTACATTTCTTTCCCCAGTGGTCATTTTGCTTTGTTCCGAAATTGTGGTAGCTTATAGTTATAGAGTAGCTTATAGTTATAGAGTAGCTTATTTATTTAATACAGATTCATTGTAAGTGACGTGTCTAAATGCCCGCGAGGGCCCATAGAATAAAGTGTTTTTGATTTGATTTGATGGGTAATCATATGTAAAAATCTCATGTAAGTGAACCCTGTTCTGTATCTATCTATACTGACGGACGCACAGCCTAAACCGCTGATCGCAGAGACCTGAGACTTGGAGGGTGGGTTCTCGTGTATGACGTAGGCATCCGATAAGAAAGGATTTTTCGAAATTCGCACGGGAAAGCGGGATACACGCAAATGAGACAAAAGATTTTTTGTTACAGGGATAGTTTTAAAGTCTGTAAGGCGACATAGACTATGGTTTTTACAGGGAAAAATGTACACAGTTCATTGACTTCTCCTAAACCACGCAAGCTATAAATTATATTGTTAGTATAGAATATATTTACGGTGAATGCAGTATTACGCTGTCTAAGTAGGTACTAGGTACGGTACCAGGTCCCCACTGTACCATATAATCATTAACCTTTCCAAATACAATGGCGTTTGGTACCAGGCCAAGCGACGTGACCTTTCGCCACGGAAGGCAGAAACATCTACGGAATACATTAAAATTGTCTCTCCGTTTTATAATTCCGCATTAATCCCACTTTAAACCTTGCATCTGAAAGAATAGTTTCTGAAACGCATTCTATTTTTAATTATCTCTTGCAACTTCATTTGTGCATTTTCTTTATATTCTCTTGAGTCACTCTATCAATGGCAGAAAACTGCAGTAACCTTTTCACCGTCACTGGCATTACTGGCAACCACTTGTATACAAGTTCGGGATTTTCGTGCCCTCCACGTCAGTACTTCTACACAAGTAACTTTAGTACTACGGTACGTTGGCGTACAGGGAGAAGATCTAAGCAAGGGAACAGACTGCGGAAGCGACGTAAAGTTTTGAAAAGAGAAATAAGGTATCTCTTTTTACTTCTTTAGTTTGTCAGTCAAAGAGGTTTGAGTACTTTGAGCAATTTATCGTAATATGTAAGGCTAGCATTTCCAAAGTACATACCTACAGGTCGCCCACACTCGAGAGTCGTGGGCGAATATCGAGTTGTCCCCGAGGTTGTTGATTTTATTTTAATAGACATCCTGAACAAATAAGACGTCATCAAGTTGGTGAACCGCGACTCCCCCGCATGGAAATATAGAATTTTCCAATATTTATGCGCATTTTTTTAAATTGCCAAATATCTACAATTTCAATGCGTTGGATAAACTAAAAATCGGGAATCGTAACACCACTGAACCTGGGAGAATATGGTGTTATAACACTTTATTAAATTGAACGCGCACGTAAATTGTCGTGATCACGGCATATGCAACTCGGTCGAAACGTCTCGTCGGGAGTAAAAACAAGTAAGGTTTATGTGCGCGAAGCCCCGTTACTAAAATGTTTTATTGTGTTCAAAACGCGATAGATTAAAATAAATAAGAATGTGACACGGGTCGGGTAATACTACTACGAAAAGACGCGCGTATAGATGGAATTAAAAAAAAAATTACGTACCACTAAAATATGTATTGTATGGAAGCTAATGCGTGTCCTAGAAAGCGGCAGATGGTGAAAGCGTAATTGTTTATGGTCTGATTTTATTCTCACAAATTACCATTTCACATTGTACTGTACTGTTAGAAGATCATTAGTCGGTTCAAATTCCGTCGAAGATCCACAATCCACAATGTCTCAAAAAATACAATAGACGGCCCTTTTATGTATTTGGGACTCGACAAAAGTCGTAATTGTGTCGTATTTTTTATAACGAAATTCAATGTTCTGGGACTACCTGAGCCCGAGACCCATTCTGTAAGTTGAGGCACTGACGTATGTCATGCCGAAAGGAAATGGAGACACGGAGTTAAAAGACAAAATAATGTAAAGACGGAGTTGGACGAAGAGCCTCGACACGCTCGTTTTTGTTCAATTTTACGATAGTGTAAAGCCGGCATTAAGGGCCTTGGCCGGTCCGTTCTGAGAAATTTTCCGCGCGAAATTTTTTACGATAATTTGTAACACATTACATCTTATTGAAGTATCCGCACGGCGATTTTTTTCGCAGAGCGGCCATAGACTGATTTGATATTACACATAACTTTCGCGCGAAAATAAATTCGCACCGCAAACGCGGAAAATTTCGCAGTGCCGACAGGCCCTGACGCCCCTGACGCTATCTCACGAAGTTGAGCGAAAACAGTGTGGACAGCGTCTCTCCAACTTCGCCCTTAGTTTTTCTTTATCTCCTGACTTCGTGTCTAAATTGACTCCGGTCACGGTAAGGATAAATTTTGTGGTCACAGCAATTTGGTCCTTTGCACTCTAAACTTATTTTGCAATGTAAAAAAAACTTTATAATACTTTTATATTATACTGTTCATGAGTTAAAAAAAAAATACAAAAACTCTTAACTGATGTAATTCTTGCATAAATAATCACCTATACTTATTTATCACATGGCTTTGATGTATAAATAGACAATAGTTAAAATAGTTTATCATGCAACATCATTTTATCTTATCAGAGACGAGGAAGTGTTAATTAATTTCAAAGTCAGCTGATAAAAATTAGAACGTAAGCTTCAGTGACTCATTTTCATCATGTACATAATTTGTTACGGCATAAATTATGACGATAAAAAATTTGAAATGTATTGTTATATGACAAAAAAGGCCGTAACTGGTTTTCTTTTAGCAGTGCAGCGGTAATATTTTTTTTATGCCACGCTTGCAAACAAAGGTCTGGACGTTTAGGAAATTGCAAAATTATTACAGATAACTATTTGTGAAACCGAAACAATGTTCATAATCCCGTCGACCTAGTTATAGGGCTATTTGTAAACTCACTTGTTCAAACTTCAAATATTATTACAAACACAAGTGCTATAATGTAATGCTACGTTGCGAAGGTCTACCAGGTAAATACTGATTAATATTCAATGTGTTGTTTTGTTCACCACTGGTATTAATAGTGTTACAACTAGGAAAACATAAATAGATTAACGTTTCGATCCAAATCAATATCAACCCGTAGTTATCTCACTGCAGGCATACGGGTCTCTCTTCAATCTGATTGGCCTGGGTCTTGGATGTTTGTCTATAAATATGTTTACATAGTATAAAATGAAAGTCTCTTCCCTGTCTGTCTGTCCCATGTATGTCTCTATGTATGCATAAATCTTTAAAACTACGCATCGTATTCAAATTCCCACGGAAGTTGCGCGTATTTAGCTAGTTATATTTATAACACAAGTCTTGGAACTTACTTTGGGGCTAGCTCAATCTGTGTGATTATTCCTTATACCTATATTTATTTTTCAATCGAAGGTGATTAGAGCGTACTCTACAACTCTACTCAAAATTGGAAAATATCAGTAGGAAACTACTCTGAATCCGTCAATAAGTATGACGATTCCCCGAACAGGATAAGGAAGACGCTATTGTTCGTTATTTGCGGATCGCTAGCCTTGTGGCTCATTGATAACATTGTGAGAATTGATTTCGCATAAATTGTGTGATGCGATAAAAACATTTTACCCTGACTTGCGATATTTTGATATTTTTTCATTATATGTATTTATAAATATGGTAAATAGCTAGTCTTGGGACATGCCTAGAGGTGACCGTACCTACACATAATTTTCTTTCGGATTAAAAAAACAAGGATGCGATTTTGTGATAACATTTTTTTATCGACGAACAGACAATGGTGCTAATTCTGTTGTACATTGAACTAATTTTGACAGGACTGCAAGTGTTGCTATCCTTGTCACTAATTGTAAACCAAGGAAGGACAAGAACACCTTTGGTCCTGTCGACATTAGTTTAGTCTAGTTAAAGGTACAACAGAATTAACACCAATGTGAACTAAAATTTTAGTTTATTTTTATTTATTAAAGTCTACTAATAGGTTCACATGGTTGAATAAAACACAATATTAAAAATTATTTGATTTATGCATAATTTGCATTGCCAATGTATCATATGTCATGTAATGACGAATAATCGTTATCTATAATAAGTTTATCTTATTTACTGAGAAAGATGTGTACCTAAGTTAATTAGCTCGCATTACATGTAAACCGTAGGTAGTTACGAATACCCAATAACTTTTATATTTTGTTTTAATTATAGAACTTAATGTAGGTAATTAAATGTGTACATGAAACTTCACGTAAATATTAAATCAAAATTAAACTTATATTAAGTAATTAAACAGCTCCCTATGGTTGTTGCTCCCATTGTTGATTAGAGATTACATGACACGTGAAATTGTGGTTTGTCTTGTCCGCAAGCAAATCTATATAAAGAAAGTCGTGGTAGTTACACCATTTATAACTCAAGAGCGGCTGAAGCGATTTGGCTGAAAATTGGTGGAGAGATAGCTTAGAACCAGGAGCATGACATAGGATACTTTTTATTCCATTAGGGTAGGGTAGGGGGTGGTTGGGTAGTTGGCCGGGTCACCTAGTGAAATATAAAACATGAATGCAATTAAACAAGGGATCATTATCATGTTACACATGCCACAAGAAGTTTACCGAGGAACCGAATTTCCAGCATAATAGCTTTCCCCATACGTTTCAAGTATTGACAGACTTTGACCGGTTGGAAGCTGTTTGCAAGTGAACTATTTATTTATATTTTTTTAATTCAAATGTATTTGTTTGTCACAGATGAGAAAGAGAAGTACGACCCGAACGGGTTCCGTGACGCGCTGGTGCAGGGTTTGGAGCGCTCCGGCGGCGACCTCGACGCCGCGTACAAGTTCCTAGACGCGGCCGGCTCGAAGCTTGACTACCGGCGCTATGGGGAGGTCATATTTGATGTCCTCATCGCGGGGGGACTGCTGCGTGAGTACATCAACATAGACATCGACGTACTAGTCTCGTTTTTGGCATCTGTCGTGTTTAGGAGACAAACTACAATTCATACTTTTATTGTTATATACGGGTCCGGCAAAAAGAGAATTGTTTTTGAAAGGTTAAGTTTCAATGCTTTGCCCAACAGTGGGAAATGACTATTAAAAAAGTTATAACAGTGCGTCAGTTCTACTTTTAATTACCAGTGTTACTTCAATAGAAGAAATATTTCTTAGAGCGCCTCCTTGCAATATTATAAGCGTTTATAATAAAAGCGCAAATTTATACTGTTTTTGTTGATGGAATTTGGCTATTATACAAAAAACAAATCTTTTAATACGTCAATGTATAAAATGATGAAACAATTGGCTAGAGTCCTGAAATAAATGTGGACAAAACTTCGTTCGTTCATATCTGATTTGTCTATTATAATATTTTTTTTTTATCTGTCTATGATCGAGAATTGTCTTCAACTTATTGGCAATCCGCAGTTCCCGGCGGTTCGGTGTCTATGGACGGCGAGACGCCGAAGACGAATACTTGCATCTTCTCCGCCAACGAGGACATGGACACTATGCGCAACTTCGAACAGGTATTGATTGATTTATTATAATTTATTTATTTATAAAGAATATTGCAAAGTTATCGTGATGGTGACAGCTGATGAGCAATGGAAAAAAAAGCCGCACGGCAGTGGGAGCAGATTAAGGAGATAGCTATAAGTGCGAATTTTTGCAAAATATGCATTATCATTGAAAAAGTGTTATATTCACTAACTCCCTAAAAGTAGTGTTTTATGCATTTTATATGCACATGCATAAAATCTGCACTACTGTCGTAATAAAAATATAAATCTTAAAAAATCTAGCAGACAGCACTAAACTTTTTATTACGTGAATATGCGCTCAGCTCTATTACTTGTAGAGTCGGGCGAATGAAGCAAGTGATTCGTTAGTCTAGAATTAAAATGATGAAAAAAATGGCTAGAGTCCTGAACACAAATGTTGAGAAACCCTTTCTCGTTCATTTTATACTGAACACTTTATAATTGTAATTTTATTATGATTAATGATCAAACATGTTTTAACATAGTTTTTTGCCGTTTACAGGTGTTTGTGAAGCTGATGCGTCGTTACAAATACCTGGAGAAGATGTTCGAGGAAGAGATGAAAAAAGTGAGTTTTAATTATTCATTTATTTTCTGAACAATATGATATTGTTTTGAAAATTACATCATATTATTAACATTACAATAAGATTGGCGATTTTTTAAAGGGCCGACATACTTACCCCTTGAAACAGTCTGATGGACTTCAAGCTGGAACTGTACAGTACTGCACAGTGAACTACAGACTTCTACAGTTGTCCTGTAATTGCTCGAACCCTATGACATAGAGTCGCCGTTTGTTTCCCAACGGTGAAATTTTTTTTTAAATCTGTCCAGTCGGTTTTCAGTTTATTCCTTACAAAGACACTAATCTTTACTCTTTCTAATATTAGTACAAATAAAAAGTAATATAAAATGATGATACCCGATGACGAGTCAGAGCGTCGCGAGTCAACGTCGCGGGCGCGTTCGGACCGAGTCTTTCGGTTCGCTCGATGCTCGCGGCGAATATTCGAGACGCTATGTCGACACGGCAGCCTGATTTTGCAAATACACTATTTTTTAACACATTAAGTGTATAAAATAATAAAGTTAATAAAATGTCTATATATTTTTGGTTGTTGTAGGTCCTGGTGTACCTGAAGGGTTTCGAGCCAATGCAACGTATCAAGCTTGCCCGCATGACGGCCCTATGGATCGGTATGTACTTATTGTAATTAATAAATTAAATTACAAACAAGATTAAAAAATTCAGACTCAAAAACGACCATTAATGTACTACCTATGTTCCATGAATAAATAATATTTTGTACTTGTATCTAATTTAAGAGAGGTAGGGCACAGCGGATAATCCGCTCAAGTCTGAGCAGCCCGTCTGGGGAAGGACCTTCACCTTACAGAAGATCGTAGCGAAATAGCATTGGTCTCGGCCTCGGCCATGTTGTGTTCCTACGGTGAGTAAGTCTCCAGAGCTCCACTTGGGGGGGTTGGGAGGGTTGGCAACACGTGAGTGATACCACGGTATTGCAAGCGTATATAGGCTACGGTGACGGCTTACCATCAGGCCGGCCATGGGGCCTGTTTGCTACCTTTGTGGTATATAAATAAAAGCTTGTTATGTAATTGTTGTTGTTATGTCCAGTCAAGCCACTAACGGTCACAGAGTAGGTATTTGAATACGTCAATGTATAATGATGAAATACTTGGCTAGAGTCCTGAAATAAATGTGGACAAAACTTCGTTCGTTCATAATATCATATCTGATTCGTCTATAAATATAATTTTTTATATATGATCGAGAAACTGTCTTAAATATAATTTTGCATTATGCAGGCAACGGCTGTGTGCCGCCATCAGTGCTTCTGGTGCTTGTCAACGAGCACCTGCTGAAGGACAACCTGGCTCTGGAGTTCGTCCTGGAGGTGTTCTCGACCGTGAAGCAGGAGCGCGGCGTCACTTCGCTGGTCACCGCGCTCAAGAGGGGCCAGCTTGAAGGCAGGTCGGTGCACATTCTCATTTATCTTCAAGTCTAAAATACTTTATTCTGTGGCAGAAGCAGATTATCACGTTAGTAATATGTTATGGAAAAGATTGGAATAATTGACAGTAACTGTATAAATTAGCAATATCTGGGTTTGAAATATTACCAAAAGTCAGGTCCGGTGGTCGAGTACCAAGGGCCGCGGGTACGAATCCTGCGCAAGGCAAACATTTGTGTGCATGAACATGTCTGTTTGTCTTGGTCTGGGTGTTTTCTATGTATAATAAGTATTTATTTACAAAAAAAAGTATTTAAGTACACTTATCTTATCAGCAATCGAGTACCCATAGTACAAGCTTAGTTGCTTAGTTTGGGACTAGATTCGTCCAAGAATATTTATTATTTAAAGTGTCAATACTTTGTTACTATTATTATTTATCAATACATATGTTAAAAAATGATTGGCATTATAAAACCACCGGTTATTTGTATAATAATTTTTTTGTGTGCATTTTTCAATATGTCGTACTGTTGTAATATAGTCCCGAATTAATTGGATAGATATCTATAATTTATGGAAATCTCAATATAGTTTTGGGGCAGAGTGACGCGGTGTGTACTGGCTCCCCCGTACTGTTGCGGCGGAGTCATAAATGTCGCTACATTATGGTTTCTCATTATTGCGTTTACGGAGGGTTAGAGCCGTGGTGGGGTGGAGTACCGCCCTCTCAAAGAATATCGGCGTGAAGTAGCGATGCGTTTCGTTCGGTTAGTGAAAGATCCGGATAAACCTCCTTTCCTATCCGTTTTCACCCTATACTTTGTAGCGGATAGCGCTCTGGTGTTGATGTTCTTAGGTGGCGGTGACCAGTCCATCAGTGGACTGCTCGCTTGTTTGTCTGCAGTATGTCATAAAAAAAATATACAAATATCTTGGCAATGTATCTCATGTTATTTCTGACAGGCGTTTAGGTTAATATTGAAGTTGATAAAGCATTGTAAATATTTGTAACGAAATCAGTGAAGCCGCAGCTTTGTAGACTGGCAATCCCGATGTCTTCGACATTTTGCCGCCATATGCCGGCACCGCTGTCTTTAGAAAACTTGAGAGTTGTGATTACGTCGCAGGCTGCTGGAGTTCCTGCCGCTGAACCGGCGCAGCGAGGACGTGCTGGCGGCTTCGTTCGCGTCGCGCGGGCTCGCCGAGCTGCTCAAGCTGCACCGCGCACAGGCATCGCAGGTATACAACTAAAATAATAATATAAACTTGTTCAGCTGTATTATCCATTTAAGAGCACGTGCGCTTTATTTTTGAAACCAAAGCACCAATTAATAAATTTATATGTATGTTGTACTTTAAATTTAACATTTTCAATTTAAAACCGAGTTGTTTTTGTTGCGCTGATAAATAGTGAATTGTATTAACGTTATTTAAATTACATAAAAAATAAATGTTATTATTAATCTCGTACCTACGAGTGTCGAACCCGCGCCCTCTGGTGCCTAAGGTCTGTCAAGGCGCCTCTCAAAATTAGATAAACTACTGTATAAGCTAACTCCCATTTCTGAAATTGGGCTACATAAAAGAGAAATGTCGTGTGCAGGAGGCGCGTCGCGAGCTGACCCAAGCGCTGCTGGACGAGCTGGCCGACGAGAAGCCGGTGCGCGACCTGATCCAGGAGCTGCGCGACATGGCCTTGAAGCATTCCATACCCGAGCACGAAGTCGTCGCTATCGTGAGTATATAGCATCCTATCTCCATATAGCGTCCTAATAGAACGCGTTTTTTTTCATACGATTATATGGAATAAAGTACCAGATAAGTTACCACTAACTACAACACAAAAAAATTACCACCAGTGACGGAAAGGGAAAAAGCTTTTATTCCTACTAATTCCCTTTATTAAAAATTGAAAATAATAATGACGTTTTGTCTGTCAGCAAATTTTACGTCAGTGCCTACTGTTTACAAGTTTGCTACCTAGTAGGTACAGTAAATATTATTACAACTAATAATAGCAATCACTTCAAGTCACTTCATGGAATTAGAAATCTGGATAACAAACGGTAGAAGAATATAGTAACAATGAAAACGCACGAACATTAAAAAAAACACTCAAAATGATGATACCCGATGACGAGTCTGAGCGTCGCGAGGCAACGTCGCGGGCGCGTTCGGACCGAGTCTTTCGGTTCGCTCGATGCTCGCGGCGAATTCTCGAGACGCTATGTCGATATGGCAGCCTGATTATGCAAATACATACATTTGATTATTACACATGTTAAGGTGTTAGATACTGATGGTACCTGTATTTTAGATTTGGCAGTGCGTGATGTCCCGCGGCGAGTGGAACAAGAAGGAGGAACTGTTGGCTGAGCAGGCGGCTAAACATCTCCGCCATTACACTCCATTGTTGGCGGCTTTTGCTCAGTCCGCCAAGGCTGAGATAGCATTGCTTAGCAAGGTAAAATATACAATAATATTTTTTCATTGTTCCTTAAAATCTAATCGAGTTCAAAAATGCATTAAGAGTATGGTTCTATAGATATATTGAGAGACTGGTGTGCAAGCAGAACTTGTGGCACAGTGCACCAGGCCTCCACAAAAACTATATAACAAATAAGTGTTATCTTCAATCTATGGAGATAAAATTTTGAGTTCTTGATGTAAATTGCATAATGCAATATTTTTAAATTCAAAAGATTTAAAAGTAATCTAATTGCTATTTTTATGATTTGGCTTAGTTAAAAATATGTAAACGCACACGATTAGAGCCGGTCCGCGTTTTTGCGCGGTTCGGTGTCGAAGTGTGCGATATTCACGTGTGAGTGAGGATTTGATCGTCGAATACTATCGGCTATCTTTATGTTACCCACACTACAATATAACTTTTAATATATGTAAGGAAATGCGCCAGAAACAGGAGGAATCTTATTTCATTACTGCATGCCGTAAGTTCAGTTTATAAGGTGGAAAACCTAAAGAATGTGGACCTCGTTCCACATTGCTAGTGGGTGAAGCATCATACATTCATCATTTGACCACAGACAGATTTATCGTAGCAAAAGCAGTGCTTAAAATCAATTTATTAATACATATATATATTTTAATTTAAAATTATACCTAATATATCTTAGGAGATAGGCAAGGTTCCAAGAGACTCACCACATTAATCCCTATATTTATGACTGGTCAGGTCCAAGAGTACTGCTACGAGAACATGAGCTTCATGCGCGCGTTCAGCAAGCTGGTGCTGATGCTGTACAAGACCAACGTGCTCTCGGAGGAGGTGATCCTGAAGTGGTACCGCGAGCCCAACTCCAGCAAGGGCAAGGTCATGTTCCTCGACCAGATGAAGAAGTTCGTCGAGTGGCTGCAGAGCGCCGAGGAGGGTGTGTATTTATCTATACAACTTTATTGACCACAATACCTAAGTACTTATGTATGTTCTTATGTAAAAAAGGCGGACCTTGCTCCCGCACGGCCCGAGAAATTCAAGTTTTTAATAAATTGCAGCTCAATTTTTCATTCATAAGAATTGCCCATTCATAAGAATGCGATTCCAGAATATATATAAACACAACATATCTACTGAATAATCATCAAATAAGTTATAAATAGTAGCGCTTCTCTGTATTTTTGTGACAAATGCACTTTTTCTCCTATGAACTTGCATTCTTTTGAGAAACGATTGAGACACCATTGAGAGTCAATTGGTGCATTTGTGTTAGTAGAATCGGGCCCCTGTTAGTTCTTGCTAGCTTACAAAGAGGAGAGCTGCCCAGGAATCTATCACATGTTATTTGTTTATATTTGTTTTTACGCACACGATTAGAGCCGGTCCGCGTTTTTGCGCGGTTCGGTGTCGAAGTGTGCGATATTAACGTGCGTTTGTCATCATCGGCTGCGACACTTGTTGCTGTCAATCAGACAAGCACACTACACAATTTATCATGTACTAGTAATTAATTAAATAAATAACGTTAATTTTATTACTTATTCCGAAAAAGGTTACAATTAAACTTTGTTTAAGTTTTCTATAAGAAATCTTTACAATATAAAATGAAGTCGCTTCCGCTCTCTATTCGTTTTTCACACTACTGAACGGATTTTAATGCGAAGAATGTTCATATTATTATGTATAATACATTCAAGAATTTTCCTACGGGATACAAGGATGTTGCTTGGGATTTGCTAGTTAACAATAATTGTCATGTCAACGAGTTATAGTTTAGTCCTCTCAGAGATATATTTTTCGTGGAAGTTTAACATTTTCTGCCATAGATAAAATTAATTAAAATAATGATGAAATAAATGTTTTCAGAGTCCGAGAGCGGCGAGGAGGAGGATTAGTTTAAGCGCAGCGAGTGAGACTGACAACCGCCGCAACAAGTGTACTTCTTACCAAAATCAAATCGTACCTTAACCCCAAACCCTAGATTTCACTGCACAGCAAAATTTATGTATGTAGTGTGCATGTTCACAAAATGTTAAGAAGGGTTTATAATTTAATTTTTGTGTAAATGTATGTTCAAATTTTTGAATCATTCATTTTGTGATTTTGACAGTCTATGTTTGTTTGCAATGATAGCATAATATTGTGGTCTGGCCAGCGATATATCAAGCTAACGGCTGGACTGCTTCTTGATAGTGTCTCAAACAGTGTTATCTATCAGTAAAGAGTAATGTGCACGAAATTGTATAACTGGTTTCTCATCCATAATTTTTTTAATTGACAAACCCTACAGATACTGCTCGGTGCACTGTTTGAGACATTTCAATTGAACATAATTAGTAATAATCAGTAAGTTAATCTATCGCAAAAAAGGCAGTGTTTGCCAACAAAAAAAATGTATAAATGTATATTTTGTCTCGTGTGCAGTGGAATAAAGGTACAATCCGTGAAACACAAAAAAAAAGGAATTGTGCAGTGTTATTTTGAGAAAAAATACAAAATAAACGCCATACATTTGGCCGCTAACTGCCGGATACTATACAGTGTAGGGAAGTGCGATTTGGTCTAATAATTAAATAATAATGACGCACGCAAAACGCTCAGTAAATTTCTACAACTGTGTAATATTCATTTCTAAAATAACATGTTGATGAAATACAATATTTTTTATTCAATTTTTTTAGGAAAATTCCAATAAATGGTGGTAACACGCATTTGTTGTTTTTTATTTATTTATAAACCGTTAATATCCTATGCTTAGATAGAAGCCAACCCCCCTATTCTCGTAAAAAAAATAGATTCAATTCAAAGTCAATCATTGTCTCACTCATACAAAATAGGGAGTTGAACGAGGCAGCGTATGAGTTAGAATCGAGAATTGTTACAAGAGTACTTGGGACTTGGGAACGAAGCGCCGCTTTGCATTTTAGTATTTTTGATTCAATTCACTATTTTGGTCCCGTATCGGTCGTGGTTCACCTGCTTAGTTCACCGGGGTGAACCACGGACCCTAAATCTACAGAATTGTTGAATGTTGAAGGTCAGCTGCTTCGAGCTTATTTGAAGTGCAGACCGCACTAGATGGAAGGGAATCTAAACAATTCTTGATTCCATTTCTCTTTATGTAAACTATCAATGCTTGATGGTTTACCACATACTGTCCGTTCACAGGTTATTTTACCTCTGACATGTAAAAACAGGTTTATCATGACCGCGCGTTACAAGACTGAAGTAAACGGTGACTATCGTCAACATCCTTTATTGCCCTAGGTACTACTGCGTGGCACTATCAGTAGTGTCATGGGAGATTTTTCTTTCCCGTGGCTCTACCGGTAGTGTCATGGTAAAATTTGTATCTCCCGTGACACTACTTTGAAGCCCCGTATTGGTCGTGGTCCACCTGCGTGGTACACCTGGGTGGACCACGGGCATTTTTTCTTGCCCGTGGTCCACCTAAATGATTTGTAATAAGAAATTCAAATATTCAAACATTACTCCGACCCGCGCGCGATACATATGCCATCATGTTCGCGGTACCGCGCGGTCGTGTCAGGAATAAAGGTAAGACCGCACTAGGCGACGCGACACAACAGCGGCGCGGCGCATCAAAATATTCTTTCTTAGAAATTGTATGAGCTAAACCGCACTACAGCGTCGCGACGCGCCGGTTTAGCTCATACAATTTTCAATTTCGCTGCTGTGCCGCGTCGCGTAGTTACGCCTAGTGCGTTTCGACCTTATCTATCATCAGAAAATATTCCTCAAGTATGTATGTTGTTATTATTGAAAAAGCAATTTAACTTATTACTGGCCGAGTATCTAATATGGTAAGTCACTATTACGGGGCTCGGGTTCTATTCCCATAGAATCTACTACAACGGTCATGCATGATCAAGGTGGGTCAAGATGAAATGAATTCCTCGTGGACCAACTGTTATGCGAAGCTGTCAGCTCCTTTGCCGGTAGTACACTTTCTCGAAGTTAACCGGAGTAACGTGAAATTAGGCACGAAGTAAACAGACAAAAACTAAAGACGAAGACGCCGTCCACACTTCGATTTCGCTCAACTTCTTTCCGACTGGGGAAGGACGTCCACCTTACAGAAGATCATACCCAAATAGCATTGGTCTCGGCCATGTGGTGTTCCTACGGTGAGTGAGATCTCCAAAGCTCCACTTATTACAGGGTCGGCAACGCGGTAATGATACCCGCAAGCGTCCTTAGGCTACGGTGATTGTTTATCAGGCGGGCCGTATGCTTGTTTGCCATATCAGTGGTATAAAAATACACTTCGCGAGAGTGTAAAGCCGCCTTCTGACATGTTTAAAACCACCATGATGATGATGGATTCGCCAATGCCCAATGTTTGCTCATTTCTCAGACACTTTTTACATAGATTTGTATTTTGTATACATTTACAATCAGTTTCTGAAACATATTTTTATAGTTAATGACACATCAAATTATAGCTATCATTGTATGAAAAGAAGAGATGGCTTGAGACATAATGGAGAATTTAAATTAAAATGCCTTGCAGAAACTAGCTGTTAGTCTATACTTGTTTTAGTTTTAAGCGGAAAATGCAGCTTTTTTGATATTTGATAATGAAAAATATAGAAATCTGTTAAAGAGACAATAGTCTATTGGTAAATTTACTCGTTCTGTATGCTATTAACACGTAAAAAACTAACATACCTATTAAATCGTGCCATTTCTTTACGACTCGAAAACTATCAACTTAAAAACGTTGCATTATTATAAGCAGCACATCTGCCAACGTTTTTGCTAAATCCATTGTGTCAGGCGTGTAACATGGTCTAGATTTTTTAAAACGCATTCACAAATCCAGTTTACGTAGTACAATAACTTGAACACAACCGTCGCTGATATACACAAAAAAACGAAGGGTCGCGGGCTTCCGGAGCATTCAAAGACTTGTATAACGGCTGTTCGCCCCTCTGCTCTGGTCCAAGGCCAATGTACCAAGGTCATATCCTAAAATACTAAATAAAACTAGGCGTAATCTAACTGTTGGTTAGTTTTTGAAGGTAAAATTCGAGCAGCTGCAATGCAAATTCGTTTCTCAATAGGCGAACACCTGCGTTTTCAATGCGCACACACACATAAGTTAACAATGATCTGGGATAAAAGATCTTGCTGTTAGTGATACCCGAGTATAAAAAATCCCTTTTGAGTTACCTATCTCGTACTTACAAGTAGGGTATTCAATCATTCAATGGTCCCTTTTGCCAAGGAAGTTTTGCTCTACGCGTTTTTTTTTATATTTTGATTTTTGATGACAAATTAAATAGGAATTGCTAACTCACTATCTGCTAATGTTTAAAATAATGTTTTGGCGACAGATTAATAAGAATTGAAAGTTTAAAGTCTAGGTTGATGAATGTTGTACGTACAGGATACAATCATAAGACAACTTAAATTGTCGTCCCGGACAATCTTAACAAAACATCTTGGAAACGAACAGAATATCTTTTCTGCTTTTCATTTTATTCATAAAGTTAAGAATACTTATAAAGTCCTATATTCTAGTAGTTAAGAGAGGTAGGGCACAGCGGATAATCCGCTCAAATTAGAACAGCCCGTCTGGGGAAGGACCTCCACCTTACAGAAGATCGTAGCCAAATAGCATTGGTCTCGGCCATGTTGTGTTCCTACCGTGAGTAAGGTCTCCAGAGCTCCACTTCCCCCCAAGTGGGAGTTTGGGAGGGTTGGCAACGCGTGAGTGATACCCCCGGTATTGTAAACGTCAATAGGCTACGGTGACGGCTTACCATCAAGCCGACCGTATGCTTGTTTGCCACCTGTGTAGTATATAAAAAAAGTAACGAATTGAACGAAAACTATCTAAAGGTACTCCCACACCGGTGTTAAATAACGTTATTGAACAAATTATAATATTAGCTGAGTATGATGATAATGTATGTAATAAGTAAGGATTAAGTGTGGTTCAGACGAAATCACGGGTCATAATATATTATTTGATCATGATTTCCGCTCGCGATGCTGACTGCCTCTTATCTGGAGCCCGTAACCCGACACCAGCTCACAAGAAAGCGAACGCAGGGGTCAATGAGTCGTCAGTAGGGTTGGCACAACCAACACACAGCACAGATGAACAAACAAGTCCAATGAACAAACAAACTCGTCCTAAGGAGTTATTCGTGAAGTCGCGTATGAAACTCGCGAGCGCGCGCGTGATGACACCTTCCTGATTTTACTAAAAAAAATTGTCGGCTTGGTAGCTATTTATTCGAATCAACCACATAAGTAGCTGTTGTTTTTGTTGCCTATGATAGTCCGGACAGAAACAGACATAAGTTCGATCTATCCTAAATAATTGCCAAGACATGTAAATTGAGAAACAAACGAATCGAAAGGGAAGGGTACAGTTGGGAAAAGGATGCTAGACGGGATAACTGGGAACTGGTTTAGAATGAAATAATGTCGAAATAAACTTAGAGTAAGCAGTTACCAATTTTTTTTAATAGGTACAGTCAAGAGCAGATTGACCTTTACATATTGGACTTTGGACCATTCTTAAGTCCTATGACATAAGAGTCAAAATTGTACTGAAGTATAACTGTACCTGTTGTAGTGTGTATGTGACTGTACCTAATTTAAATTTTATTACGCATTCATGAATTTCTGTATTTCCCATAATCTAAATTGCATTATAGAGAATTAAGTCCACCTATTGTATCAGTACAAGTAATGTGGTCAATCAAATTAACTTAATACTTAAATAAAAAAACTAATATTATTTATATCTGCGAAAGTCAATTTAGGCTTGTGGTAGCCCTCGCTTACCGTTACCATTAAGTTACCGTCCATTTTTAGTATATTTCCAATTGGGATATAAAAACTAATAAAGTTACGAAAACTTTCCACAAAATATTTGTGAAAAAATGTTAAAAAACTCGTATCCGTTTCTCCGCTTAAGTTCCGATGACCTTCATCTAAGTTATTTGTGGCCCTTTACTTTAAATAAATAATTAATTAGATGTTATGTTTAAAATAATTTGATAGTAGGCCGATCAAGATAGTAATTCGAATAAAGAATTAATTTCTGAAAAGAATTGAACAATTTTTTTCTTACATAGAGAGATTATGTTTGGAGAGCTCAGAATACATTATATTATAATCTATATTTTGAGTACTTAACGTGCTAATATTCGAACTATCTAAGCGAATGTGTATGTAATTAATGTGGAATCAAAATATAAATGCGTTTCAGAAACCGGCTGATAAACACATCAATTAAATTTTTATTTTATTTTACGTATTTGAATCTTAATTCCACATCAAGTCTCAAGCTATCTGTTTTTCTCTTCTTTAGTTTGAACAGTGACATTTTAATTTATAAACATACCATTAAAGTATCTTTCTTTAGTGACAGCTACCTACAGTTTTTGTGACAATAATTTTAAAAAATCGTTTCAGAAACAGGCTGTTGACGCCTTGATTTCTCGGTACCTGCATGTTCCACTCGAAACAAACACTTGAGAGGTTCGGCCTCATCACACAAAGCAAATGTTTGTGTGACAGTACTCATAAACAGAGGTGACCCAAGTCCCAACTCAAGCGGAATATCGGTCACAAATTAAGTAATTTAACGTACAGTCAGCAACAGAAGTAGATTACTTTGATACAGTCAACTAGTGGCAGGGAACAAAGAACAAAGATTTTTATGCTAATAATGTACATTGGTACACAGTCAGCACATAGTATCCCATAACACAAGTCTCGAACTTACTTTGGGGCTTGCTCAATCTGTGTGATTTGTCCCTATACCTATATTTAATCTAGTATTGATAAATAAAATTTCGGGTTTATCCGTTCATATAATATTTAGAAAACTGCTCACTTTCATTGGCTGACTGTACTAAAGTGTTAATCTACTTCTATTGCTGACCGTACATACATAAAGCATAATAAGCTGGTTTTGTACTGAGCTAAGACCGCACAAATTCGTAATTTAAATTTACAAAGAACTAAATCCAACCTTTTGTTGAGACCCAGGTAAAGCACTCAGGTAAAAGATGGGTATATACCTGAACGGAAAATTGACACGTGTTTATATTACATAAATATAATGAATTATGTATTAATAGCCGTTACCGGCGCCGCCAAGACGAATTTTTCGGGTTAATAATGTACTACTCACAAATAACATTACTTCTATTGATAAAAGAATTTACAAAATCGGTTCAGTGTATCTAGAGATTATCCAAATCACAGTATTTGAAGAAGTTTGTTATAATATTACATCGAAAATATATTAAACTTTTATTTTATCACACTAAACATATTAATATAAACAAATTATAATGAACCTAAAACTAAAAACCTTAAAAATTTTAATAAAATAACTAAAATATATTATTAAAAGGAGTCCCTTTAGGCAAGGTTCCGAAGATACTGGCAGCGTTCCCCCTTTGAATAGCTAGACTAATTCTTTGTCCGAGGTAGCTGCCAGCTCTTCGGTCTCCTGTGATGTCGACTAACCTTTTTGCAATTTCCTTAAAAAGTCTTATAGCACAAGGACCCCACGGACCAAGGGTCTCGACACCGAATGGGACAAAATCATATTCGGAGCCTAGACCCCTGTATTTACAAGCCTTAGCTTTTTCAGCCGCTTCACAAGCCGCACCAGCTCTGTTGTTGGTTCCATGTAGATGGGAAGGGGCCTGTGTGTCTGAACAGGTTGCATCCCATACCAGCACCTGGCCCATCTTCCATGGAATCAAACTCATACCGTCCGGTCTCTTGCCATCGTCTCTAAATATATTTATATTCAAATCAATTATAATAATCATATAAATGTTTGTCACATAAGGAGATGGAATACAGAACTTCGTCAAAAATACCAAATGAGCCATCGGGTATTTGAAATTGAGTTATCTATCTGTCGCTGGAGGCATTTCGCCTAAACTTTCATGAGACTAATTATATGTCTAGACGCCGCACACGCTATAAAGTTTGTTAACGCAAATCAAATATAATTTGACTTGAAAACGGGATTCTAGATCATTACGTCACGCCTATAATATATATGAAGAGGTAGGCATTACAGTCGTATGATGAG
This sequence comes from Endotricha flammealis, assembly GCA_905163395.2. Lineage (NCBI taxonomy): Eukaryota > Metazoa > Arthropoda > Insecta > Lepidoptera > Pyralidae > Endotricha > Endotricha flammealis. The sequence continues at coordinate 13,682,218 of LR990868.1, read as the reverse complement.
GGAAGGGGGAAGGAGGATCGTAACAACCGATAGAAGAATATTGGAATTCAACCCATTTCACATCTCCACCGATTAGCTCGATGGCGTCATTGTGTGTGTGTGTGTGCCTAAACGAACACTCAAGTCAAACAACGTCGGCCTAGTCAGTGTTAGGATTTATTTCGTTATCTCGAACTTCTTCGGAGGGCACGTTAAGTGGTAGGTTCCGGCTGTTGTCGAAGTATGACAGTCAAGTCATCATCTTCAGTAGCCTTCAGGCAGCTGGAAAACACAGACCTCTGTCAATCTGCATTGGAGCAACGTGGCAGAGTACTAAGCCACTTCGACTGAAGGGAGACCCGTATCGCATGGATACGAGTCTCCCTTCGACTGTCTGTGACTTTCGACCTTCAGTCGAAGGGAGACTCGTATCCATGCGATACGGGATAAGGCGTGGGATGATTATGGGTATTGATATCTTCACTCTCCACCGCTGTGAATCCAAAAAAATTGAAAAAAAACCCAGCAAAATCCAGCAAAAACAGGAATTTTCAAAATTCTTTACCCCTCTTTACTCTATCCTGCGAAATATCTAGATTTAACGTCCTAGACTTACACTTTTGAAACTAAGAAACGAAAAGTGGGACGAGTGTGGTATTTAAATCAAATGAATGAGACTCGACATGGAAATAATAGAATACTTTGTATCGACTTTACTTTCTCTAAAGACTCGATAGACATTTCTCTGCATTGTTGAATATCTCGTACATCATAAAAATAAAATAATCGTAGGCTTTTCTGTTTAGTTGGTTCCGTACAATATTTTTTTTGTTTTTTTAATAGAATTCGTCGCTGTTCGTGCGTCGAAATGAATTAAAATGAACCTTGATAATTTTGTCTTTTAACCATAAATGGTAAATGAGTTGTTCTTTTGGCATTAAGTTTTTATTGTGTATCTACCAAATAAACAGTTTTACTTTATTTCAATCTTTTGACTTTTGTGCTATTCATAGTAAATATTCCACTATGTTCATAGTCTGCCACCAACACTTACTTCACTCGTGTGGTCAAAGCGAATTGAGAATACGATGCGCGCTTTTTTCCTGTGGGTAACTTTTTATCCCGTGAGATAAAAATAAACTAGCATCTCATCACTCATTTGACTACGTAAAAAAAATATTTTATAAATTTTAAGTCAATCTCTCAGAATCAAACATGTCACTTTAAAAATGGTTTCGAGCAATTCATCGTGAATATTTTACCACGGAACCCTAAAAATTCTGTAATACCGAGGTAATACAACACATACCGACAATAGTTCGTACCTGCACTTCTCAGAACAAATAGACACCTTTGATGTAAAAAGTTGGGACCCAGGGCCCTTTGTGCTGTTTCCGGGGCCTTTCCAAATTACAAACAGTAAACCTTGTCAATTTATTCCCTTGTAAAAATGTTTTAAGAATGTTTTTAAGAGGATAGTTACCAATAGTTACCGTAACGTTTTCTAAGCGCACCTATGATGAGTTTAACTATTCCCAGCTGTTACAGGTATAGCCTACGATATAGCCCATAACTTTCACAGACAACGTGACTTTCTGTCAATAACCTTCATTGCTTATTGTCAATCTGACGTCGCCATTGTTGATCCTGGCTACACAGGAGACACATCGGTGGGAATGTGTGGTGGCGGTGGGCTTGTCCTGAGTGACTTTCTGTTGGTAAAATAAATTTCAAAATCGGTTCGGTAGATCTAGAGATTACCACAAACTTTACCTGTTTATAATATTAGTATAGATAGATCATACGAAAGCGCTACAGCCGCTTTTTTCAAAATTACTATGGGAACACCTCTCTCTGGTTTCATGCGCCATACGGCGCGTGCGGGCCTCGAGTTCTCACTCCTTGCCCGGGATTCAACTCCGGGGATGACCATCCCCGGGTACTTTATATTTCCATTTATGGGAACACCAATATCGAAAGTGCGTTACATTGTGGTGGAGAGAACTATTAGGAAATTACAACTTCGTTTCTTTTTTATGCCACAACAAGGTTGGCAAACAAGCATACGTCCGGCCTGATTTTAAGCCGTCCGTCACCGTAGCCTTTACACGCTTGCAATACCGGGGGTATCACTCACGCGTTGCCAACCCTCCCAACCCCCCAAATGGAGCTCTGGAGATCTTACTCATCGTAGGAATACAATATGGCCGAGACCAATGCTATTTGGCTGCGATCTTCTGTAAGGTGGAGGTCCTTCCCCAGATGGTCTGCTCCGAATTGAGCGGATTATCCGCTGTGCCCTACCTCTCTCGACTCGTCTTACTAATTTTACTTCAGTTCAACTTTGAATAAATAGCTTGTATGAAAGGAAACAGGATAACTCTAGGTGGAAGAGGCCAATGTTATGATGGGACAAATCAAAGGCGTATTCGCGTTAGTGTGCAAGGCCAGGCATTAGCATATGCAGCTGGCACGCTCCATTACACACAATTACGAAGACGTTTCAAGGAACTCATCGATCGGCAATAGCTTATGAATACAGAATTGTTTGATAACAATGGTTCTACAGACTTAAATGATATTTTTTAGCAGCCATTTGTGGCCCACTGCAGCGTAAAGGTCTCCCCCCCCCCAAATTTTCCAATTTTCTCTCAATTGGGTCTTTTCGGGCCAATCATCCGCTTCATCCACTCATTCCGCTACGCTTATACGAGGGCGTAATGTGAGCCCACCTATCCCAATAATTCCCAAGACATTCTTTCCACGTTTTTCAGACCAGATCATTATCATAAACAGGTCTGGTGGTCGAGTGGCTAGCAATGGTCACTTTATCTCGAGGGCCGCGGGTTCGAATCCCGCGCAAGGCAAACATTTGTGTGCAGGAACATGTCTCTTTGCCTTGGTCTGGGTGTTTTCTATGTATAATAAGGATTTATTTACAACAAAAAAAAAATAGTATATGTATCACCAATCTAGTACCCATAGTACAAGCTTAGTTTGGGACTAGATGGCGTTGTGTGATTCGTCCAAGAATATTTATTTATTTATATCAATCCATAATCATCCCACCGCGGCGATACGGATCTACAATCGAAGGCGATTGTAGCATACTCTGCCACGCTGCCCCAATGCGGATTAGGGGAGACCAGTGATTTTTGACTGGTTTTGGTTACGAGACCTACATCTCTCACTCTCACATGTGAGATAAATCTTAAAACGGTTGACCTTTGTTGTCAAAGGCAACTTTCACATAAATGTCACCTAAACAATTAATTGTTTTCTATTAAAAAAGTAGGCTTTTTCTTCGTATATTTATAACTTTTATTGATTTTTATATAAATACATACGGTATATTTTAATAATTTGATTGTTTATATGACGATTGAGTACATTATGCTAAAAGTTTATCGTTAAGGCGCGGCCATCATTCGAGGATGAGATTTATTGAATTATTTTTTTACGATCAATGAAAATAATCCTTATTAATAAATGGGAATATATGTTTGTTAATCTTACACACACAAACAGATTAACGGATTTGCTTGTTTGGTACAAAGTCAATTTTTTTTTCAAAGAAAGAGTCAAAAATATTTTTTTAATCAAATAGAAACGGGCAGTAAAAAATAGATATTTTAAAGAACCGATTAAAACGATTTTAAGGGAGGCATAGCAGTGGTGGAGGTCCAGCTTAGGATCTTCTTCATGGGTCCAGCAGTGGTCTTCTTGTGGCCAAGATGATGATGTTAATTAGTTGGTTAAAAATAGCGAAGTATGAATTTACTTATATTATTATAGATAAGTATCTAAAAATATTTATATTTCAAATAACAGTTATTGGTTTGAACAAATGTGATATGTTAGAAATAAACTCGTTTATTGAACATACTCGTTGTTTATCGAACCCGGAACCTCGTGAGTCATTCACTTTACCGCTCGGCAAACGGGTCATGGTTTTTTTTGTTCCAAATTGCATTACGTAGTTACGCGTCATTTGGTCTCAGAAATTATGGGGGGGGGGGGGATATTTTATTCTCATATTTCTTTCTCACATGTCTTTGTTTCCGTTCTCATGGCAATTTAGAAAATAAATAGGTTATAGGTTAAAATATACTTTTACTACTGGACAAGCCCACCAGTACATTTCCATTCCCACCGATGTGTCTCCTGTGTAGCCAGGATCAACAACGGCGACCTCAGATTGACAATAAGCGATAAAGCTTATTGACGTCCCGGGGGAGAAAACTACAGCTGTCTTGGAACTCACAACGAATTTAATCAGAAAGAAGATAGTCGGAGTACGAAGTATTGAAAGGACTTCCCTCCTTAACAACTACGTGAGAGACAGCAATTTGAAACAAAAGGCATTATACCCTAGAGAGATGGCAAATCAAGTGAGGCTCGATTGCCGAGCACCACGGTCTAGTATAAAATATACTTTTGAATTAAATACACCTCTGTGTATTTTTCCATAAAAGACATTGCAACAAATAAATGGTCACATTAAGTTATGACTGTCACTGTCACCCATTACAAAACAAAACTGATAGCATAAGATGTAATGTGGAATTAAGATTAAACTTGCGTTTCTGCAACTGACTGTAAGTTAGAGTTAGTAGAATTTTTAATTTAACACAAAATAAAAAATCTTTTCAAATAATTGACTTCTAACCTTGTCTAATATACCACATTTTAAACATAAATTCAGAATAAATAAATAAAATATTGCAACATCCATTGCAAGTACATTCTCACTGTCCATTTAAAAAATATAGGGTTGCTTTTGTTATAGGGTTGATTAATGGTGTCTGATTTTATGTTAAAGCATATAAAATAATGAAACCACTTGACCTTATGGGATTATGACATTAATTTGTCTGCTCGACAGCCGGAATGTAAACTAAACGGGTATTACGAGCTAACTGTAATTTTAATATGGCTTATATTAATAAAATAAGGGCCTGATACACGACTGATAAGTTTCGCTTAGGCGTTATAAACAAAAAAAAATGCATGTATTTTTTTTTTAATTTCACTAATGTGGCCAACAAGCATACGGCCTGCAGTCACCGCGCAGCCTATTAACACAGAATAAATAATAGTTCTACGCGTACAGTCAATTTACATATTGGACTTTGTACCATTAAGAGTCAAAATTGTACTGCAAGTGTAAAGTTTGACGAGCACCTGACTGTACCTATAGATCACCTCTAGATCATGCAATAGTTGCAATACCGGGGGTATGCCGACCCTATTAAAAAGTGGAGCTCTGGAGACCTTACTCACCGTAGGAACACAGCATCGCCGAGACCAATGTTATTTGGCTACGATCTTCTGTAAGATGAAGGTCCTTCCACGGGCCGCTCCGATTTGAGCGGATTATCCGTTGTGCCCTACCTCTCTTTTCTTCTTTTAGATTTACAGGTAATACTTTTTGCAAGTCAATATTTTTTATCCTACAATGACATCCGACGTAAATGGCGTAGAGTTTGTAAGTTTTAGTTTCATTTAAAACTAGTTAATGCCCGCAGGTTTTATCTATCAAAATCCCCGTTCGCGGAATGATATATGGGATAAAAATACCGTCAAACTACCTATGCGCTGTGTACCAAATTTCAATTCGAAAAGAGTAACAAGCATCCACACATGCAAACTTTCGCGTTATAATATTACTTAGGATAACTACCGAAATGATCACATTTCACCATTATTCCCATGGGAATTGAAACATTGAGATTGCACGGAATGTTTACTATCGGTCTTTGCGTGTACTTATAAGTGATTTATCGTATCGAAACACTCAATTAAAAAGAACAAAGAGTATACATAACCACTACGTATGCATTATTTTATTAATATAAACAAGAAAGTTATTAGAATAGTGTTTACGTTAACTGTACTACGTACAATGATGTATTAATTATATAGACATGTTCTTTCATTAATGATTTTGATGAAATATTTCACTAGGTGGCAGCACGGATTACGTTCGTTTAACTATACGCTGATAGGTACACCACACGGACATACACAGGATTTCTTGATTCTTACTGATACAATAGGCGGGGCGGGCTTAATGCTGTTAGGAACGAGTGGAGATAAGACCCTGGTCAGATTGAGTTAGGGAGGAGAGAAGCACCTGCCTCACCAACCCTGTAGGCACCTCGCTAATCGCTATGCATAAGGGTGGGTGGGGGTACTGGGGGTGCCCAGAAATCACCAAATACATGAATTCAGTATGTGACATCACAATATTAACACTACGATGTGCGAAGGGCCTATTTCATAATTGCCTACTAGGTTATCTGTCAAAATCTTTTATTAGTATGTATCCTTTTAAAAGAACAATTGCTAGTGTTTAGTTCTTCTTAGTACTTTGCCATCTGAACTGGTGGTAGAAAAAAACTATGACGATTCGAAAGAGAATTTTGATTTTGAAAATAAATTGACAGTTGTATAAAAATTTGACAGTATTCATCTGACATTATTAGTCTATTGGAACTTAACAGTAAGTAGTAAAACAAATTATGAATTTTGTTCTTAACATATCTATCTCTTATTAAAACATCATTAGTGTAAGGTATGTACAGTTGTGTTTGAGTGTGTTATGCTTTAACGCCACAGCTTAAAGATAACCGGTTGGCGCACTGCAGTTTATGATCAATTTACGAAATTCAAAATTGTATGCCTATATAACCGTTTTATATAGTTTAATTATTGGTTTAACTGTTATAGCTATTGCATAATTAGTATTATGTTTGTAATATAAATATTTAAAGATCAGCTATAAAAATATAAATGTTTGTTAAAATTAACATTTATGTACCCAGTACAGTCACACAATTAAAGAGGTGAGCAGGGCCACGTCGAGCAAGTACAATATTGATTCTTATGACATAGAACTTAAGAATGGTACAAAGTCCAATATGTAAAGGTAGACCTGCTCTTGACTGTACAAAATACCAACACATTTGGACAAACCCAATGGACTTTAACAAATGAAGGGCTGCGTACATATTCGATGCGAATAACCTAACTGTAACAATGACATGACAAGTATGAAGTTTGTTGGCATAGAGATAGTTTCTCGCACGCGACAAAGCTTCTTCGCCAATAGAAATGCCTGTTTTGTCTACTGTAGACATAACCGAGATAAGCTATTGGCAGAGCGGAGCGAGAAAATTTTGTCGCGTTTGTCATGTCATGTTAGCTAGGCTGGAGGGCTGGTGTGAATCAATAAATTTATTGCTGAGCTGTGTCATTCTTTTCTCGCGTACCTACTCTGTGGCAGTCGGCTGTCACCACAGTCTGTGATATTTGACCCTGGATCAAAGAGGTCTCATAGTTAATAGTTAAACGAAATGAACCTTACGTAATAAATTAGAAACTTGAACCGTTTATAACAAACATTGACTGGTTCTCATCACCGAATAAGACCACTTTGGGAGTTGGAATTCTAAGGGTTATTTTATTTGTAAACTAGAGAATTCTTTGAGAGCTCCAAGAGTTTGAAGACCATTTTGTAAAATACTTTTTAACAATTTCAATTGATTTGTCATTTGTGTAGGCCTATAAATAGCTATCTTTCAAATAGATGGATAGAATATGAAATCTTCTTCAGGTCAGATTATTACGGAATACGGATGATCGGAATTTGTAAGAAAAATTATAATAATAAAAGAATAGTATATTTCATTACGAGTGCGGAAAGCCTGTCATTGCAAAGAGTCCCAAACGATACGTCCCTGCAATACGCCACTTTTTGAGCAACTGTATTAAAAAAATATTGAAGAAGTATAAAGGGTAATAAGTTGTGAAAAAAAAAACTTAGCCATATAAAACATAGATTAAAAAATGTAAAGGTGTTTAAAAAAAGAATTCGATTTTCCACACAGATCTTCCCAATTTTTTTCCTTACCTTTAACAGAAAGAAGTTTATCTTTATCGAAATGAATCGATTCTTAAGGAAATGGTTTGATGGTCGAAATGGATGAAAGTGTGTAACATTTGCCGTTGGCACGTGGCGTGGGCCGCGTAACGGTCGGCCCGGTTCAGACCGGTCCCATGCAGACGCATCGGTTCCCGGCGGGGAAATCTCCGAATTGCCACTAAACCAAGATGGTGAAACAGGGAACTCTGCTGATATTTTATGGTTTAAGAAATTTACTTCTCATAAGAACTTAAATAACAATATGTTCACTTATTGTGGAACTAAATAATTAAACTAAGTATATCACTGAATTTATAAAGCGCACAGGCTCAGCTCACACCATCTAATCACTATAGTAACGAAATATATTTGACAGTAGTTATTTTTATTAAAACTTATATTTATTGGAAATTGACCGGTGAATAATTTGAATTTTTATTTAAATCGTATTTTGCCCACTAAACCAAGATTCATCAGGAAACTCCGCACATATTGTATTTTTCTTTTGATATTTTACTAACGAACCCCCTTCTTCGTTTGCGTGTACCTCTTTCCTGTAGGAATTCCGATTCTTCCTCTATTTGAAATCTTATTTTTACATAAACCCTTTTTTTCTACACCCCACAACTTTCCCTTTTTTTTTATAATCCGTCTCTCCCCTCCCTATACCCTTCCTTGTTCTTTTGAAGAAGTGGTTACCATCGTCTATGAACATTAGTTATTTCAGAGGCTCTACCTCTGAAATAACTAATGTTCATAGACGATGGTAACCACTTCTTCAGGAGGCCTGCTTGCTTGTTAGCCTGCAGTATTAATGACATAAAAAAAGAAAAACTTATCTAATAGATTAGTTAGTTGGAGATTTATGATCAGTACATCGACAGACACACAGAATTTCAAGTGAATAGTGTAAAAAGTCAGTCACAATATATTACACTATTGAAACCCGCGCAACTTCGTTTGCGTATTATCCCGTTTTCCTTTGGGAATTTCGAAAAATCCTTTCTTAACGGACGCATACGTACGTCATATAAAGATTCAGCCTCCAAGTTTAGGATCTCTACGTTCAGAGGTTTAGACTGTGCGTTGATTGGTTGATTCTGTGAGTCAGTCGTTCAGAACAAAGCATTTTGTAATAAGTAAGTATAGATATAGGGCCTAAAGGGATAAAGGTAAATCAGTGATTTACAGATTACATATAAATAAATTTAAAAAGTAAACAGAAACTAAAAATTTTAAATATGGAAGGAGCTAAAGAAACCCTGTCATACGTGACTGAGCATGTATAGTGCATACGCAGGTCACATGATATAAATCTGTGGTATACAGATCACAGAATTCACAGATTATAAATAAAAAAAGTAAAATTTTCAAAAACTAAAACTTTTAAATGTATGGAGCTAAAGAAGCGCTGGCATACTGCGTATGTATAGTGCATACGCAGCTGCTTCGACAGCTGCGCAGGCAGATTGCGCCGACCTGTCGCGCCAGCCCGCAAGAATATCAGGGATACTTCATCGATTATTCTGGGTTGTACCATCCAGACAGATTTGATAAAGAAAGAAAAAATGTTTAGTTGGTTTTCCATACAATTATAACATAATTATGTATTTATGACTTCTTAATATCTACCTATCTACATGGGATGGGATGTATGTAGTTACAAAATTTTTTTTTTTTTAATTTACTATTTCTACAGCTATTTCTGCAAGCTGTGCAATTTTTTAATTATTTTTTCGATTGACTTACCACAAAAAGAATTTTAGTCAATGATTTCCAGTTGACCTAACTAACAATTTGACGTTTTTTATATAATTCTCCAAGACTTGTTTGTATTTTTCATGAATAATACAATCAAATATTTTATACAGAGAAAGACGTTCACGACATCTTTAACATAACATTAAATAAAAAATATAAAAAACTTATAGAAACTGCCGCCATTTCAGAAGCAAATTGACCATCAGTAAAGGAAATGAAATGTATTAGTACAGAAATTGAGTATCACGAACACTTTTTGAACACGAATGCGTTTTTGACAACGCGAAAGTTTTCTCGTCTAACCGTGCCCTTAAAAAACACCTTGTAGGTACTTTACTCTATACAGAGACAGACACTACCTATGCTACATGCTATGATGAATTTATAATAATGATAATGAATTTACTAACCATTTATGACTCATAGAGTTAACTCGTCTTTCTCATACAAAAATTGAGTCATCAGAATTCCCATTCTGGTGTTAAGGAAACACATCCAGAACGGGAAACAGCATGTAATTTGGCAGATAAGAAAATCGCGCGTGTAGTGCAATGTGAATGTATAGACCGTCGTCCGAACCTCGTATTTCGTACAGTGAACCAATGAAAGAGGTGGTTAATTTCTGTGTTTCAAGGTTTGATTCATCGTATTGAATGTGATACAAATGTTGGAGTTTATGATCACGAAATAGTAAAAGTGCATTGCGTTGACTTCAAAATCCGCCTGCTCTGAAGAAATTTTGCCGACATCTTTCTTGGGGCGCGGCCGGCCGGCGCGGCGGCGCGTCTTGACTCCCAAAACTGTATACCGTCGAGATTCGAGATAACACATTGTATACGCTGCTTTGAATGATACATTATCATATTACATGACTCTGGCTAATTGCAACGTAAAAGAATCCAGAAGCCATAACTTAAAATAAAAACTCCTAAAAAAGTAGGTACGATTGGTATGAAAAACGAGGATGGGACGGCGGTCTACAGTACGAATATTAAAGTTACCCAGCGCAATAAATGTTTGTTGAGGTTGCAACGAGTTGAAAATTACACATTTTATTTTCATTCCACAGAAAACATACGGTTTGCGTTGAGGAAAATTATGACAGATTTTCGCGCCATAATTTGACGTTTAACACTCGTTTTTATTTTTGTTTTTTTTTTATTATTTAAGGTGATTTACATGTGATTTATTTAGTTAATTAAATATTTGGTTAATTATGAAAAATATTTATAATATTCTACATAGGAAGGTCTTTGCAGTTTAGGCAGGTTTAATAAAGTCATATTGATGGTCAATGGTAATCATCAGTCTCTTCTTGACTGGACTGTGCCTTTCAAAAACAAATCAAAGTCAAATATTTTCAAAGCTAGGCATATTACAGCTTAAAGCTCTTCCGAATTGTCACATTTTTTTCCGACCAAACAATTCAGAATCGTTTAGAAATCAAGTAAATACATAATTAAAATGAATCTTTTCTATATTAAATCGTGATTAATATCGTTCAGAAATCAGGTAGGCAGTATTATAAAAACACAAAGGTGCAATGGAGGCTCACATCACACAGCACGCGTGAATCTGACGCGTGCGCAGCTGCGCGCCCATCTGCCGGCCCACACCGGCCCACCGGTGGACATCCGTTGTTTAGATGGATTATCCATAATTGAGGAAGGCATAATTTGATAAAATAACATGAAATTGAAGTTACATTAATGTGTAATAGTTTGTCCATTTTGGCTTTGTTTAAATCGTCTTTGTTGGTATTTACATACGTCTCGTACTTGTGGTCTTGGTAAATTTTATGAGGAGCTCGATGGCGTCGCTGTTTGTCGTACGTATATGAACATGCAAGTTAAGCAACGTCGACCTTAGCCTGTGTTTGGATGGGTTTCACGGCTGTTGTTGATAGATTACAATTTGTGAAGTCAAGTCGATGATGGCTTGAAGACACTGCCTCGGCCAATCCGCGTTAGAGTAGCGTGGCAGAGTACGATCTAATCACCGACCACCCAAACTCCCTACACTCCACCAATACACCCAGACTCGAGCACAATCAGAAATGCAATTTTTTTTTTTACGATTTTGTGCAAGCTAGTTAAGCGCTAACGGGATACGCTTCACCAGCAACATTGGTTTTACGTGGACGAGGTGTCAACCCGCCGCACAACCCCCGAAATGCTGGAGGACCACACCCGTCGTTGGTCAGCGAGTCCATCGGACTTAGCCGGTTAGTGTAGCTAGGCTGTACTACCGACCATTCCCCTATCCGCCACCTTGGGGACGCTCCCCTACGCTGTGGACAAATGCCATTAAGTTCATAATTAAAGTTTGCCCCGAACGGGAATTGAATCCGCTACCTCTGGTGCTGAAGGTACTACCAACGCGCCACCGGGCCAAGAAAACGTCATCGGACGAAACCTCATACTAGCTAATATCTTGATAATGTTAGTCAGCATAATGATGCGTGTGGCTTAGTGGCCATTGAAGGTTGGCGAATCAGCGTGGTTATAGTCTAAACATCCTGTAGTGGCGACATATTCATTGCTCACTTAGGTCTTACTTACATTCTTAGCCGTTGTATTAAAAAATGTTTAGATAGAATAATCTAGAGCGGTACAAATCTAGAAATATACTTTTATATCTTATCAGGGTCGTCAACGCGCGAGTTACTCCCGGTCCCGGTGTCCCGGTGTTGCAAGCGTCCATATCCATAGGCTACGGTGACCGCTTGCCATAAGCTTGTCACCTTAGGGGCATAAAAAAAGTATTTCTGCCAGTTCTATCCATTAGGATCTCATGGTTATAACGTAGCTTATACAATCTAATCAAGTAAGACAAGTATAATAAGTTGTAAATGACAATAAAAGATCTGTGGAAGCCTAATTTCTGAAATTAACATTTTAATTTTCAAAGCGAAAACATTTTAAAGTTAATGACACACGAAGATGACACATTAAATTTATGGGTGTCATTAAAGATGAAAAAAGTGATAGCATGAGAATAAAGGGCGCGTTTTGACGACATTAGCGGAATATTAAAATACGTTTTTGCAACTGGCTGTCAGATAAATAAAATACTATCTCAGATTAGAAATAACAGGGTCCGTTAACTATGCGAAAAGGAATCAATAGTCTGGTTTATTATTTTAAAATTCTCAATTGAAGACCTTGTAGGAAACAAAAAATACAATTTGTATGTATTGGAGCAATGTCTTCCTCTATCATGTCATGAAAATATAAACAGAACAGGTGACACATCACAATACAATCATTATACATAATAACAAAATAAATTATTTCAATTTACATGTTTTGTTTATTTCGCGTTGCATCAAGCAGCAAGTTTCACACAATTTATTATGCATTGCCGAGTTGCAGTCATTTCAACATGAGGTCAAACATTTAAAAGCTCAATGTAGTACGAAACGCGAAGGCAATGTAGAACGGGGGTATCAAAAATACTCGTACATCCTTGAAAATGGAATACACTTTTGAAATAAAATGGTTTAAAAAAAAATTGTTTATGAACAATGAAAATTACACCTTGCCAGTACTCAATTCACTTATCAATAGAAGAGGAAACTATAAACAAAGCATAGACGTTTTTTTTAATTTTACAATTTGGCTACAAAGCATAGACAAGTTTTAATATTTTTGCCGAATGTCTTCCGAGCGAATTTTAGAACAAAAGAAAGGGTCCTTATTTTAACAAAATTATTATACAACTATCGAAATTGAATTTAATCTTTATTTTTGTAAACATAAGGTTTAAGTTTGTTTTCGTTGATAGTAAAATCCGGTCAGGTACAAAATGGCCTCGCTTATTCTGAGAACACATAAAAGGTCCATACCATTGAAATTTTTGCACACAAGCCATAACTTCCATTGTTGGTCATATAAACGCTTTGCAAAATTTCAAATCATAATAACAAAATATATTTTAATAATCTAGTTTTTACTTTATTATAAAACTAGCTGTTGCTCGGTTTACCCGCGGCCTGTGACACTTACAAATGAGGTGGCTTTCTATTAGTAAAAGAATTTTCAAAAGTTCAGTAGATCCAGTTATATTACCCCCTAATTAAAATATCTGTGCCTGAATGTAAGTATGGACAGATAGTCTTCATACAAGCGCTCTGTCTAAAGTGGAGACTAAACGTTATTATTCCAAGTGCCCCCTAAAACCTCATAAACTTACCTCTTTATAATATTGTAGCTTAGAGGAGGTGATACAATTCCTAAATAGAAAACCCCACAATAAGGGGGCCAAGAAAGAAACGCCATGAAAGAAAATTCCGAAAATACGGAGTGACGTTTTGGACATTTTTATATCCTACAAATCTTTATGAGTAAAAAAAAAAGTGTTAGCCACCCGATAGAGAGATAGTGATAGTTTAGAATCAATTTAGAATAGTATTTATAAATATCCTCTGAAATCTGGAATACATAATTTTTGCGCTGGTGCTTGGGTTTGTTTTGGATCACCTCTTTTTAACCCCCGACGCAAAAAGAGGGGTGTTATAAGTTTGACGTGTGTATTTGTGTATCTGTGGATCTGTCTGTGGCATCGTAGCAACCAAACGGATGATCCGATTTTGATGCAGTTTTTTTATGAATACGCGTAGCTCCATAACTGCCAAGTTCTAAAACGCATTTTTTAAGTTAATGAATGACTCATTAAATTATACTGTCACTGTCAAACTAAAGATAAATGTTAATGTGGAATTAAAATTAAAATGTGTTTTAGAAACAGGCTGTAAGAATATTAAAGTGTTAACATATTTATGCCGGTAAAGATGTACAAACGGCAACATACTTAATGATACACATTTTCTCCTGTCATATATGCAGGAATGAGACTCGCATTGGACGTTGACAGTTATGAATCCTAGCCAGTGGCTAAGTAATTTAACTTAATTTCGTCGGGTTTTCGAATCGGGAAAATTCGGTTAAACCTCGGCCAAACCAACGCGTTTAGCTCGTGTCCGCGGTGGCGATCAGCAATACGTCCTCTGATTGGCGTCCACTCACGTCCAATCAGAGTATGTATTGTTTTATATTTTACGACCTCCGTGGCGTAATGGTTACCACGCCGGACTACCACCCAGGAGGTCCCGGGTTCGAATCCCGGTCGGGTCATGGTGAAAAACGAACTTTTTTTGATTGGCCTCGGGTCTTGGATATTTATTTCTTTTCATTTACCTATCTATAAATGTATTTGTTATAAAATATAGGTATCGTTGAGTTAGTATTCCATAACACAAGTTTCGAACTTACTTTGGGGCTAGCTCAATCTGTGTGATTTGTCCCTATATATTTATTTATTTATATATCAGATATTTTCTTTGTTACCGTTTTATCGACTATCATAACATATTCTAAATAAAAACGAATCATTTATCATCATTATTATTTTATTTACATTATTTTTATTTTATGTGCAACATTGTGTTCAATTATTTTACAATATTTTAAGTCAATACGCCCCATTCGGTAAAGCAGCCAATCTGCTAATTTGTCTTCGAATAATTCAACAACGTGGAACTCGCTGCCAGCTCACGTGTTTCCATCTTCTAATATGATCCCGGGTTTTTCAAACGGAGGGTGAAAAATCTTTTACATAGCGTTCGTTTCTCCGCCTGTATAATATTTTCCGACCATCCTTATCCGACTTGAAAGTCTTTTCGTCTACAAATATGACTATATTATTGATCCAGTCATCTCAGATCCAGCTATTTGTCGTCCTTGTGCGCTTGGGTGAGTAATATTTTTCGGGCCGGTATGTGTCGCTGCAGGCCCCCTTCATTTAAGCGACGACGCACTGTCTGCATTGAAATCTGTAACAAGCATTATGACTCAGTAGATATAATCTCAATTGAAAAAAGAAACTACAAGATACACAAAGATGTCATAAGGAGTGCAGTGAGTAGCTAGCGACCATGGCAGCATCTTCAGCCTCCGTTGTAACACGTCCTCGTGCTTCACGAGGACGGTCGCGTAGGGCTTCATCTCCGCCTTCCTCATGCCGTCGTAGCCACGTGTATACCGACCGTCTCTAAAAACACTATCAGTGCTGTTAAAAACCAGAATCAGGTGTGTAATCATCTAAACATATACTTACTTAGACGAACACGGAAAAACACTAGAAGTAAAATTTGATAAACTTACGTGCACATTTAGTTCCCGGGATATTTCGGAAACTCTCATTCCCATTTCTTTAAGAATAACAATGCGTATTCTTTCAGCAAGCGTGAGACGTGCGGGCATTTTTTGAGCAATATTTTTATTAAATTTGTATTAAATTATGCTCCGGTGTCAGTTAGACAGGAAAAATGACAGAATATAGATTTTTGACTTTTTACGAGAAAATATACTTTTTCTGTTTTTTGTCTGAGATAACCATGAAGAATTTATTTAAATAAGAGTTCGAATAAAAGTCAAGATTGTATCGAATCATAGTTATATGGTTCTGTTTGAGTTTTCTTGTTGAGTGCATATAATTTTCTAGTGGAGAGTTTAAAGTCAGACGACAGTTAAAGATATACGAACTGTTTGATATAAATTAAGTATAGGTAGTGGAAAACTTTTTATAGTGAAGAATTTTTAGAAACCAATAATCTTGTTATAGCCATTAAATACTTAAATAACAAAAAAATCGTTAATGGTGTCCGTTGCTAATTTGAATCTAGTAAACATGGTTTTTAAAATTTATTGTTGAACCCTAAAAAGGCTAAATAGAATAAATTGTTGCTTCGGCAATTCATGAATTTTTGAGGGTTTTCTGAAATGACACCCTCTTGTCAAAGTGGCGCCAACTAGGGGCGTTTTCATGAAAACCCTCATCCCTATTATACGACCGAATTAAGAATCATTACTTTGGATAACTTGAAACTACATTGAAATTGACAGAAATATCTCTATCCCTTTCGAACAGTAATATTTTCTCTCAGTTGCGTCTTTAATGGATACACAGCTGTGTCCGCGTTTGTACAGTCAGGTGCCAGTTGAGCTTTACACTTGCAGTCTTGCAGTACAATTTTGACTCTTAAAATATAGAACGTAAGAATGGTTTAAAGTCCTGATATGTAAAGGTTAACATGTTCTTGACTGTACAACAATCTTCAAACACAAGACCACTCACATTATTAGTAGTTAGCAGTTGTTGTTTAGTAATATGTAAGTACCATTAGTACAATGTTTCAATGCATAAAATATAGGTTAATGATGTTATTTAGTTAGTTTCGGTCAACAGGATCGATTCCCGAGGTCGGACATGACATGTGCGCAACATATGGTATAACTAGTTTATATATCCGCATTATTACATAATCCCATTGTTCCCGTTCCCATGGGAATTTGAAAAACTTTATGTTCATCGTTTTACAAATGTTTGATGTTACCTGCGGTCTCCATTCAATCACAGATGATTTGAATATTTAGATCTCTGCCACTCTGCTCCAATTCGGATTGGCGGAGGCCACTCTTTTCACGCCGATTGAAAGCCATCGATTTGGCTGTATAAGCATAGAATAAGTAATAACCCGAGGTAGAATGGACACTCTCCGCCCCGCACTAGATCGAGTTACCGCACCCGAGGAGCCCTCGAGGAGCCCTGAGTCGCAAAGGTGTGCGTTTAGTGAACGAATGTACGTATATACGTGTGTGCGTGTACAGACGACATTAGTGGCCTATGTAGCAGTAATAGGTGATTATTTCACGCGCGTTATATGGAGTGTCCGGGCTTTGGTATAAGTATACTTACTGTATAGGTACTTATAAAGTCGATGTCCACAACAGCATGTATTTAAATAAATGACACAAAATTAACCACGTGCTGGAATCCAAAACTAGCCGTTCGTCAAATATTTTCATTTAGAAGTTTGCTCTGCTGTGTAGGAATCGAAGTCGAACCACAGAATAACTACTAGTAAGTATACTAGGTACGTAGTCGAACCTCGCAAGCGTGTACAAACTGAGTGATAATGTGAGTTGTTGATACGGCAACAGAGAGAAATAAAAGTGTCGACGATAAAATGGTGACCCAAAATCGACACGTGTCCTCCGTAAACCCTTTGTTCATTATTTTAACGTGTATTTCCTGCTGGTAATAAATAGAAACTGTTCTATTTGATAAGCATAAGATTAGACGTAGGAAAAGAACGGTGATAGCCCTGTGGGGGGGTTTTTTCCCCCCCCCCTCTTGTTACCTACGACTGGCTACGACGTAATCGGAGTTTTTATCTATCCTCTTTCAAACCCTCGCTCGTTTTCTTCTCGTACTTTCATTCTACATACTTTTCTTTCTTACATTCGTCATCTTTCTTTCCTGGTTATTACTGCCTTATCTAAATGGTGTTGGAGGTTAGCCCAGTGGGTTGAGACCAGGGTATTAGCCAATGCCTGGTTCAAATCCTTGTTGTGGCACTTCAGCACAAGAAAGACTACCAGGGTACCAGACAGACTACCTATTACCTATGAAAGAGGTGACCTTGGTGGGTAAAGAACAAAGATTTTTATGCTAATAATGTAAGCATCATCGATAATGATACCTTGTATTAACATAGTACAGTCAAGAGCAGGTTGACCTTTACATATTGGACTCTGTACCATTCTTAAGATCTATGTCATAAGAGCCAAAATTGTACTGCAAGTGTTGAGCTCGACGTGCACCTGACTGTACAATAATATGTAATACCTAATAAATAAATATAAAATGGACAAATCAAACAGATTGAGCTAACCCCAAAGTAAATTCAAGACTTGTGTTATGGGATACTAACTCAACGACACTATGTTTTACAAATACATATACATATAGAAGTACCTAGATAAACATTCAAGATCCAGGACAAGTTCGTTTTTCATCATGACCCAACCGGGATTCGAACCCAAGACCTCCTGGCTGGCGGCGGTCTGTTTAAAAATATATATATATATATTACAAAGGTGGCAAACAAGCATACGGCCCGCCTGTTGGTAAGCATCACCGTAGCCTTGCTTGCTATCTCCCGGTATTGCAAGCGTCACTCGTTGCAGACTCACGCGTTGCCTGCCAACCCTCCCAACCTCTGCTCTGGAGACCTTTACTCACCGTAGGAACACAACATGGCCGAGACCATGCTATTTGGCTACGAATCACGATCTTCTGTAAGGTGGAGGTCCTTCCCCAGACGGGCGGATTATCCGCTGTGTCCTACCTCTCTCTGGTATGGTAACCATTACGCCACGGAGAGGTCGTCTTAACAATATCAAATAGGTACTAGTTAGTGATAAAAAAAATCGCGTAAATTTTTACGCAATATTTAGAAAACTCGAATCATATTTAAGGCCCTGATCACCTCTTTCATTGGCTGAATGTATACATACATATTTCTTATCCATTGCTCGGCTATAAAAGAAAACATGGTGAAGAAATTCACATGTACAAATTTTATTCGGTAAGACATAATTTGTGATCTATCTATAAAACCACATCATGTGTTTACTTACCCATCGAAGTTGATGGTAGGACCGTTGAACTTACAAAGTTATGGACAAAAAAGTTTTATTAAAAATTAAAAATGCAACGTCATAGTAGTTACTGGTTTTATATAAAAAGGCATTTTGTCAATCATCTGTTCGAAATTTAAAAAAAAGTTACATCACTACTTTGGGTTATAAAAAATATACATGTGACCAATGCGTGGTTACATTCTATAGGGAATTTTCCTATAATATGCTCCCATGAAGTTACTAAATAAAATGTGTTGCAAATAAAGTTTTTTTTTTTAAAGTTTATCTTTGGACTATGGTCTTGTATTTTTTGTTGATAAAATTTTCTTAGTTGTCTCAAATCTACGAAGTTGAAATATCCATTATAATGATTATAAAGACCTAAAAAAAGTATTTTTGTAGTTTTTTAAAATCTATTTACTAATTTCATTATTATAGAATATACTTACGTTCCGTTTTGTCCGTATTAAATATTAAATAAATAATTATTATAGAACAAATTGTCATCAAAATTCGAATGTAATCTAACTTGACCAAGATTAGCGTCATTCAAAATTTTATTTTTTATTTTATTTCCGACACCTGAAATTAACCATAGTGAGGTTAGCAAAACTGGTTTATGGTGGATTAATATCGCCATGATAAAGAGGGTAGTTTCCACAGACAACAAAATAAGTTTATTTTATTTATTATTTACATATTATAATTTAAATCTACACTTACAAATTAGTGTCCATATCCAATCCAACCCACTACCAATCTATTTATTTAAGTATATTATAATCATTGGAAAGAAGTTATTTTTATGCGAATCGAAAATGACCCTACCTAAAAATAAAATGGCCTCGTGGTATTAATTCGTGGGAAAAGTAATAAATACTATTTGGAGCGTGGCTTTTATGTCCTTCTGTAGATTCGTAATCTATGGTCCGATTGTCGGCGCGGGCGCAGGTAGTGCGGGATGGACGGTTTGAATGTCGAACATCGTGGGGTTGCTAGTGTTGAAATTTAATTTACCATTTAAATTTTGAAATTGGATAGTAGTAGTTAATGTCTTCTAATGGCCATAATAATTATTTATATCAGAAATACATCCATAACTTGTAACATGACTATATTCATAAGTGAAAAAATTATAAAAATTGAAAAAAATATTTTAAAAATATGTACATACTTTCATGTTATAATTTTACGAACATAACCCTTAGTTATCCAATAAATTTTTACCAAAGAGACTAAGACCGAGAAACAGCAGGCCTTCACAAGTATACAATTTAATATAAATATCAACGGGTCTATTCTCGTAATAAAAACAGTTAAAATCTAGTTTCGATCTCAAAACGCTATAGATAGATCTCGCTTGTTTCATATTTCTATGCGCTTGGCATTGATATTAGATTTGAACTGTTTTTGTAACGAGAATAGGCCTTCAGTTTAATACATAAATATTTAATTTGAGTATTTTTATCAACAACAAAAAAAGATATTTTTACACCACACAAATATATATATAAAATAAATAGTATCCTACAACAAGCCATCCTACAATTTTGAATGCATTTTAATTTTAATTCCCTATTAAGTCTCAAGCTATTCCTTTTTAGGGTTCCGTAGTAAACTACAAGGAACCCTTATAGTTTCGCCATGTCCGTCTGTCTGTCTGTCCGTCCGCGGTCTAGCGCCTAGACGCTTAATGCTAGAAAGCTGTAATTTGGTATGTATACACACACATATTATTAATGCTAACAAAGTGCTGGAACAAAATTTTGAAAAAAATTTTTTTTTGGGTTGCCTCCCCTACATGTAAATTGGAAATGAAATTTTTTTTTCGCGCACACCCCATGTTGTGGTGTATTGTTAGATAGGTCTCTTCATCATTCATGAGGTCATTGAGGGTGTGGAAAGATCATTTTTCGATACAATGATCCATTTCGGAATTATGTATTTACATTTATCGTGTCAATTTTCGTTTAGCACGGTGTTCCCCCATCTATCTCCGAAAGTCTTGTGTTTAGAAATTAAAAAAATCATGGTAGTAGTCTATATGCTGAACCTTCAATGAAAACTATAACGGTTAAGTAGGCTCTACTCGTTACTTCTTTGTGAAAACTTACAAATGTGATAGAATTTGATATTGGACTCAACTGAAGGCAAGCAAAGCGCAGCAAATACGGAACCCTACATTGTACGAGGCCCGACACGTAATTTAATGTGTCATTAACTTTTCTTAAATTTTATTTATTTAAACATATTTCAATTAAAATCGTTCCTATTGTATAAAATCGATGTCACAAAACCTTATGTTTTTCTGTACAACTTTAAACATGTGTTTCAGTGATTATAAATTAAATATCTAAATTATGACTGCAATTATGTAAATTAAACCTGTACAAGTAACAATAATTTCTGCACAGTAATTCAAATGTACAAAAAAAAACTAGGTTGAACAAAGAATTTACAATATGTGTATTTAGTAACTGAATTAATTTATCGTTAAACTGTCGAAAAAATCAAATTCAAAATATTTTTATTCAAATAGGTCTAATATAAGCTCTTTCGAATCTCTTGTCGTCGATTACTTATCCAATAAATTATAAATAGATGCTCAGAGTTACGATACAAAGAAAACCAATTATATATTCAAACACCCACGTGCATTTTACGTAGTATTCGCGTAAGTTGAAGGTGTTTACGTCATTTATTTCTCCCAAAACAGTAGCAAATTCAAGTAACATAATATTGTTTTTGTAAACTGAACTATGGAAGGCTCCAAACACAAGCTTTGACCATAAACTCCTACGATACTTTATTGTATTTTTGCTGATTAAAGTTATTACTTATGTATACATTTGAATTTCTATATAAATCTCCAAGTGAATGTTTAATACCCTCATTATAATGACGAAAAAATCATGACAATCCTATTTCAACTTTCCAATAGTTGAACTCGCATAAACCTCAGTTAAAAACACGTCATCGATGTAAGTAGCGGCTTTATTATGTCAAGGATCACAACTTTCACAAAAAGATTTACTTTATTCCATATTATTGTTATGGGATGGTACGCTGGCAACACAGTCGGGAAGCTCAGGAACCACTTCCCAGAAAGATAAAGGGCCGGGAGGGGTGGCAGGGGACGCGGGAGGGGTCGAACGGCGCGACAGCTGCGCGCGCGTCGCTCTCCCCGCACCGCGCGCCATTCCGTCGCTGTTCGTCGCGCAGTGTGGACGTTGTTGCGTCCTCGTGAAGTACGCGCGTTATATTCCGTTGGACTCGAGTGCGTGAGTTCATTATAGTTTACGAACGAGCCGTGCGTCGTGTCGACATGAAGACGGCAGCCAGGCGCGGCGCAGGAGCGGCTCCTTTGTCCGGGGGGCCCGTGTGGTTAGGCGGTGACTGGCGCTATATTCGGTTGTAGTGCGATATTGCACCAGTCCCGGCCTATCCAAGCGGGCTCGCGAGCACCGCTACTCAGGCGCAGCATCCGCGCGGTCCCGTTACACGGCCGGTCGTTCACAGCGGTGGCCACGCATAGGACGCGGTCGGTGTAAACGTTGTGCCTATCGAATCACATTGCACCAATCCCGGCCTGCCTGTGGCCACCGCCAGCCGGACAGGTTTGCCGTCGCACGTGGTAAAAAATCAGGTAACCGGCCCCCGAGTGCCGATTGTTTGCGAATAACTCCTTTAACGGCTCCTCTTCCGAGTTGAATCCACATTCTCGGATATTTTTGCAGGAGTGCGAAAGCTTAGCTCGCCCGTTCGAGCATTCTATTCTTTGTTCTCATACATTGTAAGTCGCAACGACCAGTTAAGTAGTCCCTAATGTAACATTTCGAACATTATTGTCGGTAGTTTGTACTTTTTGGCAGTTACTAAATTGTGGGTAGTTGCAAGTGACAATGCATTTTGTAAATCGAAATTGTAACTTTCTGTATCAAATGTCAAAATTGTAGACTCAATGTTATTCTAAATTTGAATAAGCCATTTATAATAAATGTCAATGAAACAAGTCCGTTATAAATTGGCTGTATGAAGTACTGGCACATTTCGCGTGTCATCTTAAAAAAAGTTAATATTGTTTATGGTCAGCCGAATAGAAAGTTCGAATATCGAACCACCGTACGATTAGTTTTGTCGAAAGTTCAACATTCGTATCGGATTGATGTAGTAACTCGGTCGCAGTCTGCAGAGGACCGGTTTTCTTGTAAATCGTAATATATACATGCACATGATACATCGGTACCTACCTATATGTCGTGGCTTGATTACTGAAACTGGTCATGATATAAATTATCCATTTTATGAATCTGGTGAAGTTGTTCCACGTCTTGGGGTTGCACTGTACCTATATAATACAAATTACACGTGTTTTTATTGATTGTAAACGTCTAGAAAATTCGAGAACTGTGGATTTGGATGACCATGACTTTCGGTCTGTCACTTGATGAAATTGGGTCAACTGTTTTTGGGACATGGCTTTTTAGTTTCTGACACGCATTTTTAAAGATAATGACACGTTAAATTATATACTGTCACTGTCAAACGAATGACCATACCAAGACAGTTGAGTTTTTTTTTCTTTCGTTTAGCAATCGGACTTCAGACGAAGATTCCATTGTGCCATCTTCAAGTTATATCTACTTGTGTACATAAATTTAAACCAGCGTACTCATGCTATCTCGACTCGGTATACAGTCTCTGAGTCAAGACGCCCCGAAGAAAGATAATAGCAAAATTTCTTCAGAAAAGGCTCATTTTGAAGTCAACACGATAATGCACTAAGTTTCAGATCATAACCTGCAATTACTATGCACTTTAACCAATGTTTGCTTTACATTCACTATCAATACTATGAATCAAACGTTGAAACACACAGAAATTAAATTTTTAATCATGAGCCCAAGTGGACGCTATCGTAGTTGGCGCCAAAATCCCGACAGTTGGGTTACTTTAAAGGTTTCCTTCCTGGTATTCGACCTGGCTATGACCATTGCAATTTGCACTGCGTGGTTTCCCTAATTTCCACATGTTTGTTTGTCCATCCTAGTTCTATATGTAATGAGAAAATCTTCATTTTTAATCATTTTTTGATTTATCTATGTGAATGTCAAAGCTTCTGGTTCCGGCTGACAGTTTATATAAAAATTGAAAAGCGATTGTCGTAATGCACTGAGTATGTATGAGTTCTTTTGTATGACTGCAGAAGTGCAGACACGACACCAGGAGAATTGGTGTTCAGTATAATAGATCATTTTTTACAGGTAACATTATTTTCTTACCCTTCAATTCCCACCAACCGGAAAATGACAACTAAAATTTTCGACGTTGGATATATTTATATTATGACTAATTTCAATAATTACCTCTCGACATAAGTAGACCGGCAAAACGAAGGACAGTTTTGGAGAACGTGTGATAGTTTGGTCAAGTTTGATAAGTTTTGAGTGCTTGAAAAACCGCTTGTATGGCCTTATGTCGTATTTAAATAGCGTTGGGTGTGTTTATGTATCTATCGATATGCATTGTAAATAAGTGGGGTAGATAGTTTAAACAATGTTACATTTTTGACGACTTTACATTTTGATGAATTATGTTTTACTACTGTAGGGCCAAAATAATAGATGACATTGTTTGACACTTCATCAAAATTCATCAACAGCTTTTTATCGGCGGGCAGAAAAAATATTATGTTTTTTTAAGTAAGAAGTGCAAAGTTAGTTCACTTTTTACATCTATTAATAAATTTTTACTGTTATATTGAACAAAATACATTGACGCTATTAAGTACATATGCGACTGACATATTTATGTCAAATCTATTATCTTGGCCCACCTTTAGCTAAATCCAGCGCAATATCTTTGTATGCCGTGGGAATTTCGTGAAAATCCCGTCTTTACCCTTCTCTGTGTTATTTCAGCATTTTAGGTCCGAAAGTTTGGGCTGAACATTGTTGAGTCTCCTCTGAGATACCCCTGACTGATTAATCTCAGTCAGAACTCAGAACTGTCATTTTTTTTTAGATAAACTAACTAGGGTAAATGCCTAGTGTTGGGACGCTTCATTTTCTTTTAAAAGAACTACAGTACGCGCCAACAACTCACAGATTATAAAACAATGAGCAGTTATCTTTTAGGTATAATCAGTTGGTTTTTAAAATCATCAAAAGATGGCGCTAGCATTATTTTTTGGTATTGTTGAGGCCAAATATTTAGTCTGTGGCAAGAAAGAAATGAGCAAATGTCAATTTGATTAATTTCTGTTTCTGTCATTTGTCATTTCTGAAGCATTGATTGAAGTTTTTTTGTATTGTATGAACATTATAACCTCAAAAAGTTGTTATTTGTTTACATAATTTAAATAATAATACATTGTAGTAATACTTTCTTCAAACTTTTTTTAAAATGTTGAAATAAATGACGACTTTGTAGCAAAAAGGTCACTCCACCCTGCTCTTTTATTGCCAAAAGTGCCAGGCTGCGCCATCTATCGAGTGTTTAGGGAAGCTATAAAATAATTAAAAGAAAACTTCTCATTGAAAATCGATTTCGTCATGCAATAAATAATAAGTGTCAGTTTCGAACTTTGTTTTTGTTAAACGTCAGCCTTGGTGAGGACTAGTATAGGATTGGATTTCGTAATTACTATTACGAAGGTAGAAGATAAAGAAAAAGTGAAGACGAAATAGGACGAAACGTGAGAGTAGAGAGAAAGCATAACAGAAGAAATAGGAATGAAATTATTGAATATTAATTAAAAATGGAATTCGTGATACTAATTTGGATACCGACGTAATATGACGTCAAGCGAAAAGTTTAAAGACGTCACAATTTGGTTATAACAAATCGCATAAAATGTATTATTATGTAATAGTTATTTTTTACTTTAATTAATTCATTGTAGATTTTCGTTTGTCGTTTTCTTATTTTTTAAAAAAAAGGAGCATTTATTAATTTAGGTTATAGTTAATAATAATTAAATTAATTTAGTTCTTTAATAGTTCAATCCATTTACATATTTAAATAAATAAAAATTATAATTACATAAGTTCTTTAAAAATGAAACTAAAATAAAAAATATACTAATAATTTATCATAAAGTATTGACTTCCCAGTTTCCCATCCAAAGCAGCCTGTTCGTAACAGTTAATGTTATGAAAAAAATATATAAATCGAGCGACATGTAATAAAATGATTATGTAGTCTGTATTCAAAACTTTTATTCGAAGCAAGGCCAATCCTCATTCAGATCTTTCCTGTGGTACTGGTTATGCAGCTTGCGTTGTACCCTTTGAGAAAAAAAAATGGCGGGTAAAAAGCCGAGTACCTCAATAAACGGGCTTCCGGCTGCCAAGTACAAGCTACCTGCAAGATGTGCGCTCATACCACCTTTTGTTCGACTTGTATTGTATGGTACCATAGAGTTTTTGAACTGCTTTTCAAACGTTCGAATATCGGTGGCATCTAGTTTAGAAAACAGGAATGCAGATGCCATAACTACAAAAAAATATTTTAAAATTAATTCTGGTTTTTGGCGCCAAATGCAAATCGAGCTTAAGATTAAAATATTAATTAAATTAATACGTTAATGATTTTTCCTTGACCAGCCTAACTTGGAAGTCTTGTAACGAACAAGATGCTATGTAAAAGTTTTAACAAAAAAAATATTTAAGGAACATTAATTCTGAATTTAAAAATTATTTTAGAATTTACAATGATTATTTTTTTACTGAATCTCAATTTTAAAATGGTGAAAAATCCACTATTTTCCAAGGATTTGGATGTAAAGTGAGAATATGACATTGCACTCATCAATCATTGCTTGCAACAGTTGCAACAATGCAGTACGAAAAACGGAACTCTAGTACCTTAATACGGAACCCTACGGGTGCGTGGCCCGACACACACTTGCCCGGTTATTTACTTTGACAGCTATAAACAATTTTAAAGCAAATCATTATAATGTGACACTAACTTTAAAATTGGTTTTGAACATGTCACCATAAGAATGAAGAGATCATTTGAGACTAAAAGAATTTAGTTTAAAATGTGTTTGCGCAACTGACTGTTAGAATATCTTTAATGTTTAATTAAACATATTCTAAAACAGCTGATTTGTCATGTCATTCATTATAGCAAACTCATTGCACTGGAATTATTTCAGCTTATTTATTATATTGCTAATTGCACACTTTTTCCTTAAGTTATTAATAAATTTTCTATTTATGTTATGAACCGTAATAGCCCAGTAAAAATAGACATTAAATTCGCAAAGCGTTCTGCATTTCTGCGAGAACGAATTCAAATTTGCAATTTCGAAAAACCTGTGGAAACAGAAAATTTAGAAAAACTTCGAAATTTTAGGTCCTATTTCACTATGTGCTCTGCTCTAAAGGCCTAAATAAAGGTATTAAAGGTATAAAATTCATTACTTCAATATTGAATGAAAGAGTTTGAGGGTGATGAACTCTCGTTTACTTTTTTTTTAAGTTATGGCTTCTGCATTCTTGTGCGTTGCAATTAGCCAGTGTCATGTAATATGATAATATTATTCAAAACAGCGTATTCATTTTGTCTCGACTCAGTATACAATCTGGCAAGACGCCCCAAAGAAAATTATAGCATTTCTTCAAGTAAATCCTACATGCAAAATTTTGAAACCTTGAATCATATTTACGGTGACCGCTTTCATTGGTTGTACAGTCGGGTGCCAGTTGAGCTTCACACTTGCAGTACAATTTTGGCTCTTATGACATAGAACTTAAGAATTGGTACAAAGGTTGACCATGCTCTTGACTTGTGTCAATGGAAGATGTGAGCAGGGTCTTCTATATGTTTCAACTTTTCTGACTATTGTGTGAAGTGTGTGGGATCAATAGTATTCATTCACATTAGAAAATTTCCTAATTGTATCAACAATGTAGGTACCGCCAAAACCGAAGCACGATTGACCAAATCTTCCTGATCAAACAGTTTGATGGAAAAAAGATATGAATACGCGCAGGACATAGGTATACATAATCTTTTTGTAGACTTCTCGAAATCATATTATGACCTTCATGATTATGACAGTGTAGACCGGAAAAGTTTGTACCATATTTTGAAGAACTACAAAATACCGGATAAGCTTGTCAAAATGATCATGGTTGCCACACAAGAGAGTAATGTTAAACGTGACGTGAGTGTAGGTGGCGAACGTACTGCACACTTTGAGGTGGTCACAGGCCTAAAGCAAGGCGACACTTATTCACCAATGGTATTCAACCTAGCCCTCAACCACGTAGTATTCATAATGAACGTAATTACAAAGTTTCACGATGCTTATATTATTAGCATAAAACTGTTCTTTGTTCTCCACCCTGCTCAACTCTTTCATTGGTCGATTATACACATACCTAACCTATATACTTAAATATTTAAAACACATGGTGTGAAATAAACTAGAAGAATTTCACAGAAATTAAACACAGTAAGCAAAAATAAAAATGAAAAGAACGTGGAATTGTCATAGGAATATTTTATTAGACTTAAATCTTTTTAGATACCGCACGTCTGACACCACTCTTCTTCCACAGTATACATATATTTTTTTAACAGACTAGTACCTTTTATGGATTGCTATTGGTCCACATCATCATTGACATTGGTTGCGATTGAGAGCGTAGCTATTGGCTGATACAATGACCCATCTCACTCAAATGTGCGGCAAGGGATATAGGTACTCGTTTGTCCCTTGTTACCTGTCGATAGTCTGTTTCCAGTCATATCGTTTTACTTGAAGTCAAAGTCAAGTACATATTTTTATTCAAATAGGCCTAATACAAGTCTGTCGAATCATCTCGAACATCATCAGTCGTTTCATCATTCTCTGCTTCTATCATGCCGTCCATCATGGTCATTCCGCAAACATTTTTAATTCCACATTAAAAGTCTTAATTTTTTTTTTTTGTTCTTCTTAAGTTTTAAAGTGACAGTTATATTTGAATGCGTCATTTAATTTTATATTTTTTATGTAAGAGGTTGACAAACAAGCATGCTTTAAAAATGCGTTCGACGCTTTCTCATAAAAATTTGACTTTTTTTTGTCGATATTAACTTTAATTCCTAGGCATCTATATAGAATTAAGTCTTATGCCAAGCAAAGCAAGTAATCGCGTCGGCGCATAGCATTTACATACACAAATCTTTAGTTGCGAAGTTGAATCAGGCGGAAGATGATTCATGCGCGCCCGAGAGGCGGACCGTTACGATTTTAAAATTGCTAAAGGAACACTACACATGTCAGGCATGCGACGCTCACTGCGTGCGCGCATATTTTAATTATGACGAAAATAAAATGTAAATTTTACAGCCATATTTTAATTTTTATTTCACAATTCAAAAGAGCAAGTGCTAAGTTCTTTACAGTTCTTAGTACAAATCTTTCGTCTGAACGGTAGGAAAAAATTGATTCGTTTCGAAAGAGCTTTTAATTGAATTATTTGAATAAAAATACTTGACTTTGACACTCAAGCTTTCTTTTTCTTCTTTAGATTGATAGTGACAGCTGTAACTGTAATGTGTGATTAACCTTAAAGTTTAAATATGTGTTTTAGAAACGGCTGTTAACTTATACATGCAATCCCTACCTTTATTAGCACCTTTGAAGGAATCAGTGAAACTTTTTGTCACAACCATGAAGAAGATACTGGTCCCACCCAACCATAGTATAATAAATAGTACTAACTAACTAGCGTAGTCCCATAAGTCCCTATAAAGATTCTAAAGGAACTAGTGAGAATATTTAGTTCCTTTAACTAATATTTAGTTAGAATATTTAGAATATTTAGTTTTCCTGTGGATGGTGTTCCGAGATTTAGATTTTGGGATGAATTAGGAATGGATTTGGGGTGAGTCCGGTCTTTACATTTTAAATACTATAATCTCAAGTTAAATGTCATTCAAAGTTACGTTCAAAGACTTCTAAGTAAAACCGGTTTTAAAACTGTTACCTACCGCACTGACAATAACGGTGCAAACGTAAAACCGTAAAAAAATATCGGAAACGACGAACATTAATGCTAATTAATATTAATTTTAGTGTTTTTAAATATATAAAAAAAATGTATATTTGCAATAATTATGTTGTTTTGTTTTACTTAAAATAGATCATTGCATATTTTAATTTGTGTTTTGAGAAAACCAAAATACGGTGACACATACGCCAAGTGCAAGAATAGTAAGATATTCTGCATGTACAGTTAAGAGCAGATCGACCTTTACATATCGGACTCTGTACCTTAAGTTCTATGTCATAAGAGCCAAAATTGTACTACAAGTTGTAAAGCTCGACGTGCTCCTAACTGTACTTCATGCATGCATGTACTTCATTACATCTGCAGAGAAACGTGAGAAACCCAAACGAAAGAATTCGGTTTTTTAGGTAACTCTAATTATATTTCAACGAAATTCATCGAATACAAGATGTAATCAAAGTGCTCATCCCCACTACGTTGATCTCTTGGTGTCCACGCGAAGGTTCGAAAGAACGTTTCTCGCTCGCACTACACGGATGTGGAATGAGATCCCAGCCTCTGTTTCCTTCGGACTATGACATGGGACTATTAGAGGTACATTAGAGGTCTCGTCAGAGGTGGGCAACGCATTGGTAGCGCCCCTGGTGTTGCTGATGCCCGTAAACGGCGGTGACCACTTTTCATCAGGTGGCCCGCTTGACTGTTTGTCCGCCGTAAATATAACATTAAAAAAAATGTTGTTAAAATGTACATTTTTTATTAATTTTCGTTTAAATACATTGAGAGTTAGAGAGAGAAATATGAGAAAACTTAATTTTTACTTTAACGTTTCTCTACAGCCAGCAGTACCTACTTGTGTTATATTTTTATGTCATTTTGTTTAAATATTGTGATTGAACGTTATCGTCTTGTGTCACATGTGCTGTAATTAAGTGTTTTCTTTTTTTCTTTTTCTTTCTTATCTTCTGTTCTGTCTGTCTATAGATAGCAAAACAGAGTCCTACTTCAAAAAAAATTATAATGTGTTCTGCATAAATAATATGTTGTCATTTTAGCACGTCTGTCACTTTTGTTATTATCATTTTAATTGAGTACCGAAGACTTTGAACATGCGAACAATGTTATAGTGACAAGGTACAAAATGATAACATATTTATGCCGCTGATAGTACTGTAAGTGAGTACCTACCTAATTAAAAATTGTAAATACACAACGCTAATTGTAAACTAAGGGCTTCCGTGGAAACCAGCTCCAAGTGCTCCAACTAATGATGAAGGAATCTTCGTTGAAAGTAAATCACAGGTAAATTACATTTATTTTTTTATAGTTTTAATTTCTCACCATAGCGCAAGATTCAGGCAGGCTCGATGGTCGAGTGGCTTAGTGATGGCTACTTTATCTAAACAACGCGGGTTTCGAGAATCCTGCTCAAAATAAAATTGTGTGCATGAACAGTCATGTATGTTTGTCTCGGTTTGGATGTTTTCTATGTACAGTCACCTCCATAAATATGTAATCACTAATAAAATAAAATATTGTCACTTTCGTATATCATTTAAATTACTTATGAGTTAAGACAAACAATGTTATAGGGACAAGGTACTAAAGTTACATATTTATGGAGGTGACTGTACCTATAATAGAAGTGTTTATTTACAAAAAAAAGTAATTATGTACATATTATCAGCGATCTAGTAATACAAGCTTAACTTAGTTTGGTTGGTACTAGATGGCGCTGTTTGATTCGTCCAAAATATTTATTAAAAAAATCAAACCTTTGATTCACAGAGTTGACAGAGCAGGTAGACACTTTCTTTAGTCAAAAGTACATATACATCTGTAGCGTAGATTTCTTAAATAAAACCGCTATTCAGAATATTAATTAAATTCCATTAAAATAGTAAAAAAACATGACGATTGAAAAAATATGTGACTGGGTCACGTTAAGACCGGTCTACTTTTTATGGGAAAAACTTATCAAAATAGCTTGCATACTAAAATATCAACGGTTTTCAAAGTGTTGTGAAAGTGAAAATAATGTATGAAAAACTAGCTTAAGCCCGCGGTAATGCCCGCGAAATCCCATTGTTACGGCTCTCGGACTATCCTGTTTTCGTACAATAAAATAAAATTGTGTTAATCTTATGTGTTAACACAATTCTATTATTACATAAATAAAAAAAAATTCGTACAATAAAATAAAATCGTGTTAATCCTGTGTTAACACAATTCTATTATTACAAAAATAATAAAAAAATATCAATACCATTTATTATTTTATGCACAGCAGCTCTATCTATATCAGACTTTTGATGAAATCGTATGATTTCATCGGGACGGGAATCGCGTACTTTTCGGGATAAAAAGTACCCTATGTGTTAATCCAAGAAATCAGCTACCTATATACCAAATATTAAAAAAATTGGCCCAGCCATTTGAGCGTGAAGAGGTAACAAACTATCACACAAACTTTCGCCTTTATAATATTAGTAGGATAGTAGGATTCACAACGCCTCTAGCGCTAACTTTCTGAACTAATAATAAGTACACGTTTATTACGTTAACTATTAGTTACGTACATAATATTATAGATTTTTACGCAATCGCTTGCAAACTCGTGCACAACTCGATATACATTTCAATGAATTCCCACGCTGTTTTTATTAAAAATAAATAATAATTTCTAGATAAAATTATACAACGCTCACTCGCGTGATCTATCATGAATTTTGAGTAGAACCCTCGGGTTTTTACTTATTCTATGGTAGAACCCCACTCCATATCTACAAACCACCATTTACAATAGTACATTTCTTTTTGGTAGTATAGGGTTGTTTCCAGGGTCAAAATAATTACATTATATTGAGTAGTCCGTATTTTAGATAATAAAAAAATATTGGACACGTATTTTTGCTTTTTTCGATTAAACAAAAAATAACAAAGATACACGGCATAAAAATTTAGGACGTCACACGTAACTTTAATATATATAACTTTGTCATTTTTGGTCTAATTTACAAATGAAAAAATGAGTGTCCCTTATTTTTGAATAATCTAAAAGACGGACTAATCACATTTTTTACGGCAACAAGCCTATTTTAGTTTATTTTATTTTATTGGGAAAGCAAACATACAGTAAATAAATCTTAATAATAACTATTTGGATAAGAAGGACCATTAACATGTTCTCGCATAAATTGTAGCAAAAATACTTATCTGTTTGATAAATGAAAGAGAGAGAAAACAAAATCTAGTTACAGAGTGTGATACATTTTTATGCGTTGTAGAAGGTAACAAAAATAACGTTAAAATAAACAACGTTATTTTTGTTACCTTCTACCAAATATTATTTTTTAGTCTTATATAAAAAAAAATAGCCAATAAACCCAATAAAAGAAAAAATTGCGAAATAATATATTTGTCATTCTTAAAATAAAATAAAAAACTAATAATAAAATCGCGAAGGAATGTTGAAAACCGTTGAGCGATTATATTCACTAGACCACGTGGGCAATAAAATGAAGAGTCATGCTCATAGGGTAGGGGAGCCCACAACCTTGACATGAAACCACCAGACCGTTGGCACAACAACAGATGCACAATTAAAAAGCGGCCAAGTGTGAGTCGGAAATGCTCACTTAGGGTCACGTATTAATAAAAAGTTTCTTGGGAACCCACGTTTCTTTCTTTTTTTAATTAGATTAAGGACTTGTTTATTCCAAACCATTGTGTATGACATTCCGCGTGTTTTCTTGTTAATGTATTGAAATGAAATGAAATCGTTTATTTCAGGAATTAGACCTTCACAGACACTTTTTCTTGTCATTTACAACTTGTTTATATAAAGAAAATAAACTACGCTACACGCTACGTTAAAAACTACCACCATTTCGGACACAAGCAAAATGGCCACCGGTAAAACAAATAATTGTGTATAGGTACTTACTTAAAATAAATAAATAAATAAATATTTAGGGACAATTCACACAGATTGAGCTAGCCCCAAAGTAAGTTCGAAACTTGTGTTATGGGATACTAACTCAACGATATTATATTTTATAACAAATACATATATAGATAAACATCCAAGACCCGAGGCCAATCAGAAAAAGTTCGTTTTTTCATCATGACCCGACCGGGGATCGAACCCGGGACCTCCTGGGTGGCGGTCTGGCGTGGTAACCATTACGCCACGGAGGTCGTCAAATACTTATATTGTAATTTTTTTATTTTATTCCCCATCGACCAATCAGGTATCTATGCAGTGAAAATGACTACAGAACTGTCTATCTTCATACAGTTTGAGTGCCAGAGAGACGGACAGAGTGACAGCGGAAGATGTTAGGAATCCCTATCCACGTTTTGGGCAAGGAACCCTAAAAACAACTAACTTTTTACGAAGGTAAGT
Source organism: Endotricha flammealis (assembly GCA_905163395.2). Lineage (NCBI taxonomy): Eukaryota > Metazoa > Arthropoda > Insecta > Lepidoptera > Pyralidae > Endotricha > Endotricha flammealis. The sequence goes on along the minus strand of LR990868.1, from coordinate 13,647,640 downwards.
GTTTCCGGTATTATCACTTTAATTTTATTGATGTAAGGGAAAATAGATTAGGCTGTGTTCACATCTGCAATAAATTGCATGCAAGGCACGCAAGCGATTAATAAATCTGTCTGAATTAGTCGGTGGTGCGTACGGTGCGTTGATAGTGACCAGAGGGTATGGGTTCGATTCCCGCTCGTAAATAATTAAAAATCAAATTTCGCAATTATTTTATGCAAATATTTCAAACTGCTGCTGTCCGCAGTCTTCTTCTTCTTTTCTTGTCAGTGACTCAAAACAAAATAAAATTCCTACACCCTACTGGCAAGATGTTCAGCCAGTGAGATGGCATTATCCGTGGCCTTCCACAAATCTGTTAAGGCACAGTCAGTAGGACAACCCGGGCAACATTGAAGATGACTCATTGTCTGCGGGGCACCAGTGTTGCACAAGTCACAGGCAATGCCCGCAGTGTTACCCGCGTTTCATTTCACAGCAGCGCCATCTATATCAGATTTTCGACCAAATCCTACGGGAATCGCATACATTTCGGGATAAAAAGTACCCTATGTGTTAATCCAAGGTATCGGCTACCTACATACCTAATATCATAAAAATTGGCCCAGCCATTTGAGCGTGAAGAAGTAACAAACATACACATAAATTTTCGCCTTTATTATATTAGTAGGATGTCAGACTCAAGAACACAAATGCCATTACATAAATATTGCCCGAGGAATCGAACCCCCTCTGGTGCTGAAGGTAGGATCACTAACTACCAAACCAACTCGACGAATTGTCGATTTCGTTCCCTTATCTATGCACTTATGTCGTCACAAAATGAGAAAAGTAATTTCCATGCTATCATGTGTTTTAGTTCAAGTAACGGTAATATTAAGCTTACAAAGTTATGTAGTGGACGTTAGTTCGTTAACGAGGAATTAACGATACGGCTAGACGTAGAACCGTTACACTAGAGTACTTCCTACGTATAGTCAACCGCATATCAATAAAGCCGGGTCGAAAATCTTAGAGTATAAATAAGACAAGTAATATTTATACTCTGTTGAAAATAGTCTTGCTTACAAATTCCTCCTCCTTTCGTTATGCCATATTTTTTTCAGGGCGAGAATGAAAAATGTAACAAAATTTTTTATGCAACAAATTTAATACTGGCCGAAATAAAAAAATCTTGCTAAAATACTCTTTTTAACGCAAATATTTCACTGGCCGAAAATAAAAATAAAATGTTGCTTATTTTTTCTTACAGAACAAAATACTGACTGAAAATTAACCAAAAATGTTGCTTTTTTTGGGGACAACTGCGGGGGTTCTCCGTGAAGTTAAAAGTGATCGTCATTCACTGACTGCCTGTCGACTGTGAGAAAACTCGGGTTCGGCAGCTTATCGTGTCCCAAAGAGCCGAAGTACAAATTAGCCTCAACCGTTTGAATGGATGTAGAATTTGTAATTTTGTATCACATTTTTTTTCAAAGTTCCCATAGGATCGGGAAACATGAGAATGATATTGTAAGTCCATATTTCCGTAGTAAATACTATGTTGTACACTTTATCAGGGAACAAAGAAGTTACTGATATTATACTGTTTACATTTCATAAGAATTAAGAATATAACAACTGTCCTTTATATAATACATACGAGCGTTCCCCGCGGCTTCGCTCGCGGAGTCGCGGTTAATTTTATGACATAGATCTCGTTTGACAACAAAACAACCCATAGCGCGACTTGTGGCGCCATCTTGTGGTTGGCCGATAGCATCCATACAACGCCCTCTATGAAATGAAATGCAATCGTTTATTTCAGAAATTAGACCTTCACAGGCACTTTTTCTTGTCATTTACAACTTGTTTAAATAAAGAAAATAAACTACGTTATATACTACCACACACACAAGCAAAATGGCAACCGGTAAAAAGAAATGGCGAAAGAAAACCGGTTACGGCCTTTTTTGTCATTTTGTACTTTTTTTTTTTTTTCGACCACCCGTTTGGACATTTAAGCGAGCATGACATACTCAACCCTATCAGACTTTGTCCCAAATATTTTTGGTATTAGTAAATTGGTAAAATGTCCATCACCATTATGGACAACACTTCGACGCGTGTACAATATATGTATAGTCTGGAACAAAAAAAAAAAAACAATAAAAATTTAAAAAATAAAATGGTCGCACAATAGTTTACAGCGCACTTGACGCCTGGGGAAGCTCTGGTCGAGTGTCTTGTGTCGTTTTACATATTAAAGTCCACGCATTCTTATCATTGAAAAATTCGTTAATGGTATAATCACTTAAATTGGATCAAAGGCAGGTTTAAAATTTCATTCGGTATTTTGTTATAGAACCGTACTCCTTGAGCTACAAAAGATTTGTTCACTTTAGACAATCTGCATTTGAGACCTACTAGCTTATTTTTGTTGCGAGTGTTAAACTGATGGACCTCCTCTAACCTTTTGTATTGGTGTAAGTATTTCCTCACAAACATTATGGTAGTATAAATGTATTGTGAGGCTACAGTAAGAATGTTGATATCCTTAAATACGTCTCTAAGTGCGTCGCGATAACCTAGATTGTAAATAAATCGAACTACTCTTTAAAGTAGAAAAAATATTTTCCCATTGGAATGACATACTTTCACGGGATAAAAAGTTATAGGTATTGGGCTCTGTACCCCTGACAATATGTATACAAATTTTCATAATGATCGGCTGATTAGTCAAGCCGTGAAGGAATAACAAAAAAACAAAAAAACTCACTTTCTCATATAAAATACTATAGTATAGTATGATACCGTGACGTCATCAAATACGAAGTAGAATTAGAACAGAGTATTCTGTGATTAGAATAGTATAGTTCGTTTTAGATAATTATAAATGTAATAAATATTCTTGGACGAATTACACAACGCCATCTAGTCCCAAACTGAGCTATAAGTATAGCTTAGTTTGAGATAAAAAATAGTAACATTGTTTTGTTACGTTATAAATTAAACTACACATATTACTATAAACATAAATTATAACTAACGAAAATTAGATGTGACTAAATTCTTTCATACCCGTAGCTCGGTTTTGCTCGCGATTTTGAGGTGTCAACTAGAAATATTTAATTGAACATTATGATATTAAATCTAAATTTAATTATAAGATGATGTAGTTTTAGGTCCAGACTAAAATTACATTGATATTTTCGAATGTTTACATTTTGCATAAAAGTTGCAGCCTTTATTTTTGGTTCTTAAATTTTTCCGGTGTGTATTTTTTTGGTCTGTTGTCTGGTATCCAAGACAAGCAAGTTGCGCTTAGTTCTTTGGGACGTCGAGAGTCGATACAAATGCCTTCACAACAATATTTGTCCCGAGCGGGAATCGAACCTGCGCCGTATATCAACTAGGGTACCGAAAATCCCGGGAATTCCCGGTTCTTTTATAGCTGTAAAAGAACCGGGAATTCGAATACAAGAACCGGGATTTTCGGTACTTTCGGGATTTTTTTATTTATTCACTTAATATATGGCAATTGACTACACTGATGCTAGTGACGCTCCATGGAGTGGAATCGAGTATGTTTTGATGGTACAACAAACGATAGAGTTTTTAAGAAAAAGTAAACAATTATCTAAAATTGTGCCTTTTTTGCAATTTCGCCAAAGAAAATTTAGTTTATGAAACCACCTATAACGTTTACAATAGTTTTGAAATGGTTTTTATGCTTCGAATCAAGATCACGAAGTCTCATTGTTAAAACAGAAAAAACTACTCTTCAATCACAATGCTTGTTCCGCCGTGGTATAGATGAACATCGTGAGGATTTCGCAGACGGCTAACACATCCAAGAATTCGCCATACGCGTACTCTTCGTGAATCGAGATTAAAACCGAATCGGTACTCATCGGTAAACAGCATAACAGAACATTGGTTATCTTCCCCGAGCAAATGATCTCGAGCCTACTGTAATCGGCCTCCACGATTTCCTCTGCGTAATGCTGGAGTTCGAAGCAGATTGCGAGCATGAAGATTAGCTACATGCAGTCTTTTGCCCACAGTTTGGTTACTCTTAAACAACTGGTGCTCTGACTAGAACCTTTTAAGAAACAGTATTGCCATAACATTTGGCGGTTTTCTTGCATCAGTTCGCAAAAATCGGTCTACGTGCGTATGATTCTTGCGCTCCTGGCCATGGCATCTTTCACTTACTTCCCCAGTAGCATGATAACGTTACTTTAACCTTGTTTCCCGCAAGCTTGCGACTAAAGAGCAATTTTTTTGCGTCATACCAGGGCCTGGGTAATATAGCCCAAAAAGACTTGATTTATGACATGAAAAATCGATGCAGAACCATTGTATGCATCACAGGATATTTTACTGATAACAGATTTTTAGCATAATTGCAAAAACTGAACAATTTTTTAATTTTTTTTAAACAAATATGGTCGTTACTTGAATCATATTACACTTTTTTCTATTTATTTAAAAAAATATTTACCTACGAAATAAAAATAATTTTAATTTACTTTAACGTGTACCTAGTCCAATAAGAGAGCCTATTAAAAATAAGTAGGTATTTTGAGTAAATTGAGGAAAACCAAAATATAGGCACTATTGACGTGTATTTATGGTTGAAAATTTTTCCCGATAGTACCGAAAATCCCGAGAAATCCCGGGAAATCCCGGTTCTAGCATAGTCCGGTACTGAAAATCCCGGTTCTTTTAAAATGGTACCGGTTCTCTATACTCTAATATCAACCCACAATCATCCCGTTGCAGGGATACGGGTCTACCTTCAATTGAAATGAAATGAAATAATATTTATTTGCCAATAAATAAGGGGAATGCGTCTCACATATCAAAATGGTTGAATATGGATGAATTTGTGTAGGTAGTAAGCAAATATTTGTAACTACTTACAATACAATCTATTTTTTTTATTAATACTAGACCATTATTTCTATGTAACCTATATAGTCATATATTAAAAGGAAGTTCATTAATAAATTAGGACCATAAATAGTACTAAAGAATGTACCTAATACACTCACCGGCACAGAAACTTGGCCAAGCTCTTATTTCGCTATAACATAAAAGTTAAGTGTTTCCAATAATTGTTTCTTTGTGGGATAGGTCAAAAAAATGTTTACCTTTAGTTCAAGTGGGCAATTCATTATGTTTGAGTGCACTGTGACATAACTTTTTAAGATTTACTGAATCTACCCATTTGAACGAATTGGGTTTAGTTTTAATTTGGGATTCGTGACAAGTGTACCATTCGGTTACAGACATTTAAAGACTTTTTGTGATTATTTCGATACTTTGAGGTGTTTTATAAACCATCATTATGCCACTAACACCTGCACAAGTTGCTCAAGCCGTGACGTTGATTGACCAAGGGCTGACCCAACGTGAAGTGGCTATTGTGATCAATGTACCGCGGTCATCAATGCAGTACGCCCTGAAACGGTATCAGGAGACAGGCCGCTATACTCGCAGACCAGGCAGCGGTGGCGTTCGATGCACATCAGCACGGGATGACCGCTTTATCGTGTTAGAAATTTTGCGAAATCGGTTTCTAACTGCTGTTGAGATCCGCCACCGGCTCCAAATTTCAAGGGGAGTGAATGTGAGTGAACGAACGATAAGAAGACGAATGGAAGAAGTTAATTTAAAAGCGCGTAGACCAGCTCGAGGCCCAGAACTTCTCAGACAGCACCGAGTAGCTCGACTTCGATTCGCCCGAGAACACGCCGATTGGACATACGAGCAATGGGCAAGAGTTTTGTTTACGGATGAGTGCAGAATCGGTCTACGAGCACCAGATGGTCGAGTGCGAGTGTGGAGAAGAAGAGGGGAAAGATTCCTACCCATTACCACCACTGAAACTGTAAGTTTTGACGGAGGTTCAATAATGGTATGGGGAGGAATAAGTTCTGACGCCCGCACAGAGTTGGTTATCGTCGACAATCGGCTAAATGCCACTCGATATATTGAAGAGATCCTCCAAGATCATGTAATACCATATATTGGATTCATTGGACAAGATCAATTCCTCTTAATGCATGATAATGCACGCCCACACGTCGCACGTTGCGTGAATGAATATCTGCAAGAGGTCGGTGTACAAAAACTGCACTGGCCTTCTCGTAGCCCAGACTTAAATCCGATCGAACACATCTGGGACATGCTGAAAAAAAAGATAAAGTCATCCGGTAATCCGCCACAAACCATTAATGAGCTCCGAAATGCTGCAATTGTGGCTTGGGATAGCATACCACAAGTTGATGTCAAAAACATCATCCAAAGCATGCCAGATCGTATGCAGGCGGTTATTAGAGCTAGAGGAGGAAACACTCGATATTAAAAACTATGGACAAAACGTTACAGAACTTTAATTTTAAACTTGTGGGACTGTAAATGCAGTGTTTTTGAATGATTATTTTGGGTAAAAGTGAGTGACTTTCAATAATTACTGTATTAACAGTATTTTTAGTGTAATAACCATTTAGAGACTTGAATTAAGTTACAAATACACTAAGTGATAATAACAGAACATGTGTTTTTGGTTAAAAAAAAAATTAAAGCGAGTTTTAGTAAAATTCACAAGTGGCCAAGTTTCCGTGCCGGTGAGTGTAGTAATAAAGCATGGTGAATATCCCAACAGTTCTATAGAACTACAAGAATGGGGTACTGTCCTACTGGGATGAACCCGTAAAGATTTCCAACATTTTACACACAGCAACAAGCAGAAAAATTACCAAAGGTTATACACTAATATGGTTATACATATACACATTAAACAGTTGTATAAGTAAAGAAACTGACAATAACAGAGGTTTCCTGGAAGAAATTGCGTAGCAATAAGGCCGCCTATTGTACTTCTATTTTTAAGTTTTCCATGTGTATTGTAATTTTTGTGCATTATAGAGTATTTGTATTATAATGTATTGTAATAACCTCAAATAATGATATAATAATAATACTTAACTGTAATCTGTAACACACATTTTAAGTATTTTAACCACATTTTTTTAAATGTCACATTTTTGTAATTTCCAGGCAATTTTTTACGTAGAAGTCTGAACTTCAAACAAGCTTTTCAATGTGAAACCTTCTTTTAGACGTTCTATAGCTAAACCTAGGTATGGACTGAATACAGGCTGTGTGTCTTCTGACTTGATTTGTGAAAGTTGTGACGCTAGATACAAGTTAGGGCCCATTTCGCCCCTAGGTTCTCCTATTTCTGCTAACTCTTCTATATCGTCTGCTATAGGTTTTGAGGGCTGAAATAATAAAATGTTTAATATTATAATATAAAACAGTCAGTTGCAGAAACAAATTTTAATCATAATTCCACATTATGTTTTCATCTATTTCTTTTCTCCTTTTTTAGTTTGACATTGACAGCCATAATCTTAACTTTTTCTGATTGGCCTCGGGTCTTGGATGTTTATCTATATATTTATTTATTTGTTATAAAACACAATGTCGTTGAGTTAGTATCCCATAACACAAGTTTCGAACTTACTTTGGGGCTAGCTCAATCTGTATGAGTTGTCCCTATATATATATTTATAATATCCCATGACTATATAATCATTAACTTTAAAATGTTTTTGTGCACAGGCTATCACATCACAACCAAACTAAATAAGAAAAATAGTGTAAACTTAAATATGTTACTGCAACTGTACATCAAATGTGTCATTAACTTGAAAAATATTTTTGTGCAAACTCAAGTATTTAATTTTCATAAGTATAAAATAAATAAATAAATGTATAGGGACAATTCATACAGATTGAGCTAGCCCCAAAGTAAGTTCGAAACTTTTGTTATGGGATACTAACTCAACGATATATATTTTATAACAAATACGTATATAGATAAACATCCAAGACCCGAGGCCAATCAGAAAAAGTTCGTTTTTCATCATGACCCGACCGGGGATCGAACCCGGGACCTCCTGGGTGGCGGTCTGGCGTGGTAACCATTACGCCACGGAGGTCGTATACCAACAAACATATAGATAATATGACTAAGTAATTTTGTATAAAATACTATTTTATTAATATTACTAGCGAAACCCGCGCAACTTCGTTTGCGTGTATCCCGCTTTCCCGTGGGAATTTTGGAATGTATTATACATAAAAACCTTTCTCTTGAATCACTCTATCTATTTAAAAAAACCGCATCAAAATCCGTTGCGTAATTTTAAAGATTTAAGCATACAAAGGGACATAGGGACAGAGAAAGCGACTTTGTTTTATACTATGTAGTGATTAAGGTGGCCCACCAAAAATTTGCGACAAACTTTCCAGGGTATGTGGCATAAGTTTAGATTTAAGCTTTACATGTGCAATTTACATAAAAAGTGTAGAATTAAGATTAACTAAAAATGTAGAATATCATAATAATATAAAGAAATAGTTAGTAATTAAGAAATATTATAACGTGTAAACTAATATAGTATAGTTACAGTAATAAACGCTTATTTTGCTTAACTTGGGATCAAGAATTTATGAATCACCTCATTTCCCCAAGTCATTTCAATGCCAAAGATAGGTTTCTCATTGTAAGCCTGATGCAGAGCCTGTAACTCCGCCAATAGGGGGCGCAGCCTCTCGGGGGGGTCGGCTCGGAAGCCCAACACGTAGCCCCCCGCAGACTGACGCACTACAAACACTAGAGCTTCACCAAACTTGGAGTCTCGGATGGAAATCTGTAAATGAACGGTTGTTGGTTGCACAGATTTAGTATATACTAGGGCAGGGTAGGCGAACCAATGGCACGCGTGCCATTGATGGCACGCGACACAATATTTTGGGCACGTCGCAGAATTAGGTATAACGCGATGCTCCTACGCTGCGGAGTGTTCGGTGCGCGGGGTGGGGGCAGCGCGGCAACAGAAGTCACACTAATTTTACTGAAATTTAATATAAACATACCAAAATGTACCTCTTTTGCTTACTTTATTTAATAAAGAGTTTTGATAGTATTTATAATTATTATTTTCCCAATAATCAGCGAGTCAAAATTATTTGATGGCACGCGAATGACCCCATTAAACTTTTTTTTAGAAAAAATGGCACGTTGATGCATAAAGGTTCGCCTACCCTGTACTAGGGTATATATAGATCGGCAATGGTTTGATTAAGGCGAGACCAAAAACAAAATACACTAGTGTGTGTGTAATGTACATGTGTGCAAGCAAGATAGTGCTAATTTTGTAGATTTTCCTTTTTGTTGTTTGAGTTACATCCAGGCACTGCACAGGTAACCATATTTATTAATCACGTCTAATTAACACCAAAACCACTTATAAACCTTTAAATTTTGTAAAAATAAGTGGTATTTGTTTTTAACACAATTGACATCAGGCCTATACAGGCCGATAGCTTGTATAGGAAGAATGGTCTCGCCTATCTATCTCGCTCTAACAAACGCGTATGCTATTTAAGGTCTATCTCTTTTGCATTGCCAATCTAACGCTAGTAGGTATATAATAAATCTATGGTTGGTTGTATAAGATAATAGATATTGTGTTTGTCGAGATGACATTAAAGTCTCTTGATAGAATTACATAAAATATTTTTTAGTCATTCTATCAAAGTACTTAATAATAATTTTGAGTGTATTGCCTAGAGTCCTTATTAGTGATGCCGGTCGCCAACACTGATAGTGGCTAGTGTGGGCTGTCTCAACCGGGACACTATCACCCTTTCACAGAATATCGACTTGAAATAACTGTGTTAAGCTGCTGTGTTTCGTATGATAATTGAGAGAACTGGAAGCCGTTTATCCACCGCCACCGTCACCGGAACGTCACCGACGTCGATCGTGTGTCCACCGCGACGATCTCGCCGACACGTCAACTTCATCTCGGCCAGAAATAATCTCGTTCTCGGTGACGGTGACGGTGGCGATAGACAAACGGCTAAGTGTTTTGTATTGCCGCCAATTCGGCCCGACTTCTAGCGGTAGCGCCGAACTAAGTGATAAATCGGCGGGATGACGGCGCTCGAGTGACGGGCGTGCGGTGGACACACGGCCATAGTATTGCTAAATCGGCGCTGCGCCGTCATCTCGTTCTCGGTGACGGTGGCGGTGGACAAACTGTTTAATACCCCTCTTTTCTACTCTCTTTTTCACTTTCCTTCCCGTCCTTCAATTTTCATGGTGATTGCTTACCAACTGGTGACCCGCTGGCTCGGTTATCCTTTGTCATAAAAAAAAGTCACAGGGCTTATGTCATAGACTCACACTCTCAATCGTGATATACGGCATGGATACATTGAAGGCTTCATTTACATCAGCGTGCCACACAACCCTCACGTTGGTCACCACCAGCGTGCCTAAGTTGCCAGAGTCACTTGACAGGTTCCACACACTGTGCTCATGTAAATTTATCTGAAAAATACAAATAAAATTCAGTAACATTGACGTATCTATTGGGTACCGTACGCGTGTAGTTTGAGATCAATTAAAGTTTTAAAAACGCCTGAATAAAAAATATTAGCAATGTTACTATCACAATTTTTTTTGCTGAATGTTGTTTGCTTGAAAAAGTAGAAGGCCCCTCACCCTCACATCACACGACACACCACACGTATTGTAAAAGTGTTTGTTTTTAATAAATATTTTATTATGTAAAACAAATAAATGAGCTTTGACTGAACATTGTCTGTGGACTGAACACTGAATATGAAAAGAATAGGTAGGTACAATTATTAATAATTTTTGAAGTAGAGACAAGCATTTTATTTGAATATTTTCATTCACATTACTTATATAGATCATTAGTTTTAAGTACCTACAAAATATTGATTTGGTGTTTGTTTTACGAAGTAAATCCGTTATTAGAAAATAAAATTAAAACGCCTGATGGAATTTTTTTTGCAATTATACTGCAACAAAATTGTTTGCTTGATATTGCCGGTAAGGTAAACTAAACCCGTATAAAGTTTGTAGATCAAGTGAGAAAATATTTTTACATTACAGGTCACGGTTAAAGGTTAAAGTAACAGTTAATTTAATATAAGATTATCTTTAAAATAAGATTGGCAAAGAGAAATACTACTATCTACTCAAGAACAACATACTGTTAAATTAGTTAGCACTAGCTTTTCCTTGCGGCATCGCTCGCGTTAATTTTATGACATAGATCTCGTTTGACAACAAAACAACCCATACCGCGACTTGTGGCCCTTTATAGTAGAAAGAAAAAATATTTTCCCATTGGAATGACATACTTTCACGGCATAAAAAGTAGCCTATGTTGGGCTCTGTACCACTGACAATATTATTTACAAATTCATAATGATCGGCTGATTAGTCAAGCCGTGAAGGAATAACAAACAAACAAACTCACTTTCTCATTTATAATATTAGTATAATTATTAATTACGATAGACTTTTGGAGAGAAAAAAGAAAAATTACCTTTTCGAGTGGCAACATTTTGAGTTGCTTGTTCTGTATAACAGCTCCCCTCAGCTTAAGATCGCGATACATCCTCGAAGCTATGTATGATCTATGGGAAAAATCGCAAGAAAATATTGTTTGAATACACTGCCCGGGCACTGTGATAAATAATGACGGGCCCGGTGGTCGAGTGTCTAGCATGGACGATATAACCTATATTGTCTGTGGTGGCTAGCAATGGTCACTTTATCCAAACCGGCAAAAGGCCGCGGGTTCGAATCCTGCGCAAGGCGAACATTTTGTGTGCATGAACATGTCTGAAAAGTATTTTAGTATATTTATCAGCTATCTAGTACCCATAATACAAGTTTAGTTGCTTAGTTTGGGACTAGGTAAAAAAAATGGAGTTTGTAATTAATAACTCAGCCCGATAGAGCTGGGCATTAATCATAATGCCAAATTAATTACATTGTCCATAACGTATACAGTTCGATAGAGCATGAAAAAGAGAACAATACTAAGTACAGAATTAACGTAAAAAGTATTTTTATTTTAGCGTTTTTTTTTCCATATAATACATGGTTGTCACACTTCAGATAATATAATTAATTTTGTATTTTTTTTAATTCTTCGGAAATCTTGTGCCAATTAAAGTGGAATTATAGGGACGCAATGACGGTTCAATGAAAAGTAAATAAAGGTAAATACTCACTTATGCACACCGGCTACCGACGAATAATGCCTCACGCAGTTAGGAGATAGGTTGGTGAAGATGAACTCATACCGGCTGCTTTTGTAATGGGCGAGCAGGTACAGAGCTTGAGTGGTACCTCGGAGACCAGAGTTCACCACTTTCGTATTTGTTGATATGATACAGTTGAGACCTATAGCTGTAATCGTAAAGTTAGTTGTGGTGTGTCGTGTCGTAGGATGTCGGTTTCATACATTTATCACACACAACCCGGTGGTGGGTTGGTATGATCCTTCGGTATCAGAAGGGCGCGGGTTCGACTCCCGCTCGAGGCAAAATGGCATTTATGTTTGTTCCTTACTAATATTCTAAATGAGAAAGTGAGTTTGTTAGTTTGTCGGCCAATAGATGGCGCCACAAGTTGCGCTATGGGTTGTTTTGTTGTTAGAAGCCGCGTGGAAAAGGTATTAAAGTATTATTTACATTAATATAGCCGTTATCTCTACTGTACCCATACATAACACAAGTGGTGACGCGTAAATGAGCACTTAGAATTAGAAGGGATTTTGAGAATTTCCCGTGGGAAATATTACACAAATTAATCCTAGGCGAAGCCAGTGAGTGCCAGATGATCCTCAGATTAGTGACCACCATCCGGCCTTTGGTGCCGCTGTTCCCTTTAGTATCTTCAATGGGTTCGATTCTGTCGAAGATCTTCTCGCCTGGTCTTAATCGTAAATATCTGAAAATTAACAAAAAGTATTTTATAGAGGGCGGTAGGAAACAGAAATATATTATTTCTCTGACAGCCAGTTTCTGAATCGCATTATAATTTTAATACCACAATAAGTGTCATGCAATCTCGTTTTATCTTCTTTAGTTTAACAAGACAACCATAATATAATAAATGGTGTCATTAACTGAGAAAAATGTAATTTTTCTTTTCAACGCCATTTCTATTGTCTAATGCAAAAAAAAATCTACTTAATTGGATTGTTTCATGACTTCGTTTAAAAATGGTCATTATTTTTTTTGTTTCCAACAATAGTTTACATAAGTAAAATCTGTACATTTTTACTAGACAACCTTTTGAAGACCTACGTCTCTGAATAAACTATTAGGTACATTACAAAAGAACTTTCAAAAACTTACGAAAAAGGCAAATCAAATAACACTTCTTTGTCCTCCCAAACAGTTCCTATTTTATGTTTCGTCATGCCTATTATTATTTAATATTTTTTTCTAATTTATAATGTTTTTACCAAACAAAAATTTGTAGTTACGGTGTTAGTAATCTGTTACTATGGCAACGATACTGGCACAAAACATAAATTGATGTTATGTCAAAAAAAAGAAATGTAGGTAGCCAAAAAAAAAACAAATGGGCGTTTTCATAATTTAGAATTTAAAATTAGAACTCTGAACTTTGGTAGTTTGTAGTCAATTCAATTCATATAATTTCTTACAAAGTACCATTGGACATTCTTATATAGTAAAAAGATAAGTAAAATTTACATACAATAGTAAAATAACTCAATAAATACTAAATGTCACAACAATTCATCATCATCTTCATCTTAATATGTAAAGGGCATTGTGTAGTTTCCAGACATCACAAATAATTAAAATTAACTTTGACAAGATGGGTGCTGAAGTTACCCGCGTTAACAGCCAAACACCAAAATGGCGGCGTCTTTAAAACATTCGATAACTCGATTATGAAAACCTGTCATTCAATTTAAAAGCCGCTGAGTGCTAGCGAAAATCTTATAATTTGGGAAAACATCTTAAAAGCTTAATACTTACATTATAAGATTTGTCATTCTTTGTCGAATTAAACTCGTTATAATTTTATTAGGTGCTAATGGCTTTTGTTTCTGAACGATGTGTCATTAACTTTTTATTTTATTTTAAGGGTAGTATAGTAACCATATCTTGACATCCATACTTTTCCATATGACTTTAATTTATGTATGATCTCAAATAAATTTACGAGGGAAAAGCAGAATGAAAATTTTTTTACTAATAATTTTTACGAGTACCTAACCGTTTGCGTAAGTACTTAATGCTCCGCTTTCACGTGGGCATTTCGGAAAATTTCTTATCAGATTCCTACGTCATCGTCATTTATAGAACACCCTCCAAGTTCTACATTTTAGGCTGTGCGTTGATACGTCAGTCATTCAGGACAAGGCGAGAAAAGCATAAAGCAAGTTATGATTTAAAAAATATTGTGTTCCAAAATCAAAATACTTATTTAAGGTCATGTTGATGGACTATACACATGAAGAACAAAGCTGGCCATCGGATATTGCTCCTCGCGTCCGGTTGGCGGAACTGGGCTGCAGGAAGCGGCGCTGCCAACTGAGATAATTAACGGCGGCGACGGGCGTGTACAGATACCTACTAAACTATTAAATAACTTATGTTATTTACTTTTGTCTAAGAAATTATTATAATTATTGGAAAATCAATAAATAATTAAAATCATTATTGGCGACCATAATGATCTTTTTGATGACGTAAATATGTCTTTGATCATAAATAAAACCATCAACATAGAATAAAGAATAGCTATTTGTGAAGATGTTTAGAATAAGAACAAAGTTAACATTAGTTCAAAAAAATATCTTTAATTATTTATCCGTGATAAAAAATTAATTTACAGCGCCATCTATTATTATTATTTCGAGTTACTTGGCCGTAGTAAAATGCTTCTTTTGTTTATTGTGGTATCATTTTTACGCGGTAGATGTCGCTACGGACTGGATCGCTTCCGCAGTCTGCAGCAGAAAAGATCTGAAAGATAGACAGTTGGTTGGTACACTTTCTAGAAGAGTAGCACATTAATAAAATGGACTAGCTCTACCGAATGAATTCTATTTTCCGTTCCACTATTCCTCCAGGGAGTTCTTATTGTTAATGTTTATAGGCAAAGCCAACGACTTCCCATCAGGAGCCCCGCTTGCCTGTATGTCTGCTTACTGTATAATGTAAAAATATTGTATTATAGAGCATTACCACAGGCCATGCGTCCTGACTGAGAAAAAATACGCTGAAGTCAAGTGAAAAAAACTTGAATTTTCCCATTGACATTTATGCCTTCGAGTGAGGGGTTGAGTTTGTATAATATATTCCACTATACTTGGCAGTGGCACTAGTTTTCCTGGAATAATGGTCAAAGTAGTTTCTCTGTGGTGGGTGTGTGTGTGTGTGTGTGTGTGTGTGGTTGTGGTTGTGTGCGTTGTTATCGTAACAAAGCGATTTGTGATCGATAGATGTTTATTATATCCTTGCCTTGGTGAAAGTTTGTGAGGATGTATGTATAAGAATGTTTGTTACTCTTTCACGTAAAAACGGCTGGACAGATTTGCTTGAAATTTGGTACGCGGGTAGTTTATAACCTGGACTAACACATAGGATAGTCATCAGTGGCGAAGGGTGAAATTTTACTCAGGGGAAGCCGGAGCAAAAAAAAAACAGTGTTATCTTACCACAGGGATGGAGAATTCCCAATACCATATCAAGGCTTGAATCTAAGTTGCAAATTATCCATTACCATACATAAAAGCACTGATATAATATGGAAAACCAAAACAGCGTTTTAAGTTTACAACTACCTGTGAGCCACGAATACTTTTCGTACAAATTACAATGAAAATGTTTTGTAAAGCCATCTTTCCGTCTTTAATCTATTTTCATAGAAGGACAAGCACGGCCGCGCTGTATAATATCTTTTTTATTTTCAAAAAAGTGTGTGTTTGAAAGTTATTATCTAATAAAAAGTCTGTGAGACAACAACCCACGTCTAAAATTGCAGTCATTACGAATGTAAACAAAACAGACTAAACCAAAATAAATAATTAACTACTTACACCTGAATCTGATAAATTCTATAACTATAACACAATTCACACCGACCCCTGTCCAATTCACTCTAATCTATTCAAATTTACTAAATTAACAACAAACAAATTAAAAAAACTAACAACAATACAAGCGAAAGTACCGGCGAAAGTGAATTGAAAAAAAAAAATGTCATATGTTTGACAATTACAACGCGACAAAATATAGTTGTTTTATTATTCAAGCACTAAACACATAATTAACTATATTTTTTACTTCTCAGGTTAATACCTCTGTTTATCTTTGTCGCACTAACGTAATCTGATATATGCCATCCTTGTCGTAACTCGGCGACTATCGGCTTTAATATGTTCATATGATCGGCGTGAGAAAGAGACCGCGCTAGGAACAAAATATACGCGTAAGAAAGAGACAGCCGCTACTAAAACTGTATGCGGCTACAACTCGAGAATTACCGGCTTTCGACGAACGCCTGTTCGTCGAAAGCCGGTAATTACAGCTACGCTATGTGTGATATTGCTATTTATTATTGTATAGGCGTTTGGATATCATTATTATGTATGAATCGAAATCATGTTATTAGCAGAGTCGATGCTGTTAGACAATTCACTATTTTTAAAAGGGAAGCCGACAGGAATCGTGTTATTAGGACCCCTCGCCACTGATAGTTATATCCCGGATATCAGTCCGAGAACGGAAAAAACGGGATTTAGCGGGTAGTACCTCATTTTTTAATTCATTCCTCACCATTGTGTATAACATTCCACGTATTCTTATAAATTTTGATGTACTTATACTTACATTGCACCTAACTAACGAGTGGAAGAAAAAATTGCAAAATGACAAAAAGGCCGTAACCGGTTTTCTTTCGCCATTTCTTTTACCGGTGGCCATTTTGCTTGTATCCGAAATGGCGATAACGAAGTTTATTTTCTTAAATACAGGTTGTAAATGACAAGAAAAAGTGCCTGTGAAGGTCTAATTTCTGAAATAAACGATTTCATTTCATAAAATTCGAGCTTTCTAGGCAAGTTTAATTGAATGGAATATGTATATATATGGTATAGTTAACATCAAATAAATTTCCCTAACTACATTAGTTAAGTATAAAAATGTTGAGAATAGAATAGAATAGAATCTTTATTTGCATAAAACATGGTAGTTTAGGTGACAAAAAATATAGCGGGTATGGTACATCATGTTTTGCTTATTAAAATGAGTTTCATAATAATATTGTAACAAAACAAAGAATTTAAAATTCCTCCTTCAACTCTTATTTCCTCGTTCCAATAACGGTTTTGACCCTAAAAAAAATCTTTTCCCCAAGTGGGTGGGTGCCTAAATGCAAAATTGGCCCTTACAAGGACTTTACGAGCGCTGCAATCAGATAAAATTTAATTTGTACCGGTCGTTATTGCGAGGGCCCTGATATCAACTCCGTGTAGATTTTTTAAACTAATACTCGAAGGCAATGGCCCTTGGTAAGGAAAATAGATAGAGATAGATAACACGTTTATAAAAAATAATAAAAACAAACATTTGTAGAACATGCAAACAAAAATAAAATTCTGTCACGTAATTTTGGCCACGTAATATTGTCTACTAATATTATCGTTAGTACTTATATCTCGATGACTAAAATAATTGCGTAAGTACATAACTCTGTCCATTACCTCTCCAGGTTAAAACGACAGAACAGATTGAGATGGTATGGTGAGGAACAGAGAAAGGGCGTAGGATAGTTGTTATCCCGAAAATCATTCCATATAGGGCTGAAAAGATGCGTAGAAGTCGCGTTCCACCAACCCTCCCAACCCAACCCAATCAAATGGAGCGCTGGAGACCTTGCTCACCGTAGGAACACAACATGGCCGAGACCAATGCTATTTGGCTACGATCTTCTATCTGCACGTTGGCCAACACATTGGCCAATGTTGTGGTGATATGTTTGTGACGACGTCCACAGTTTGATTTGATTCGGGCCAATGTGCGGACGATATTAATAATGAATATTGAGGCGCTGACGGCTGCTGCGATTTATTTATTTTCAGCATACATACCGTTACTACGTAATAAAATAGACATGGAAAAAAAGAAGGTGGTTGATGTTGTCAATACATCGAAACAAAACAAGGTACAAGTACTTACCTAACTAAATTAATATTATTATATTGTTTGTTTTTGCTCGTTGCAAACTAAACACGCGGCCAACGTGTGGACGCGGTGGCCAATAACTCGGCCACAACCACAGCCAACTCCTTTGGTCTGTGTGAAAAAACCGACACCACACGGATTTCACGACAACTTGTGGGCCATCACGTACCATCACTCCAACACCTACCAAACCCCCGCTCTACACGATGGCCATTACATTGGCCAATATGTATTGGCCATTACATTGGCCAATATGTATTGGCCACAACATTGGCCAGCGTGTAGAGCCGGCATAAGGTGGAGGTCCTTCCCCAGATGGGCTGCTCTTATTTGAGCGGATTATCAGCTGTGCTGTGCCCGGCTCTCGGCTCTCTTAAAATTTTATTTATTATTTTGGTTTCGATTATTTCTTAATAGTGAGTGTTCTAGACAGAAGACTTGTGTTACTTACCCATACTTATGTTCCCACACGGACGGAGCCGCGGGCAAGTGTAGCACAAAATCTTATATTGACGAATAAGATTCGATGATTGTCTCAAAGATTCCAACAATTACAAAGTTACTTTCACCCTTCTGCTAAAAGCAATAGGGTTCATTATTGTTTTAGGAGTTATTTAGAGGGTTTAACCCTTCTAACGTCTAATAATTAGGTTAGAAGAGTTTGGAAGTAGGTGAACAAGTTGTTACACAGATGCGTAAGATTACCTTATTATAGTCAGTGATAATTAGCATTTAGCGTTTGGGATAATTTTGTAAGTGTTTGTTAATAAAAGTGGATGAATTTCACAAGTCACAAAGACTGTTGAGTTTCTTCGGGCACTTCTTCTTCTTCTTTCAACAGGGGCCCATTCACGGCGAAGTGTTAGTAGGATTTAAAAATTGACATGCAAAAGACAAGTACCTATTTTCTTTACTTGCAAAATAAATAATTTTAAACACCATTTTTTTTGTCCCAATGCTGAGCCTGTCTACGAGTTTCTTATATTCATGGTTCTGAAGGAGGATTTTCGACATGAAAATCCACCATGTTTGTCAATGAGGATTGGTTTGGTGGATAAGCGTCATGCTAACTAGGTCCTAATTAATATTATGTATGGAGACTTACTACTATTAACAAAATACTAATAGAATCATCGACTTATAAGTAAAGACAAGCTGTCCGCTACTGAGATTTTGCGGCATTGCGATGGTGCACATGCTCACCACCACCCTTCAGTCAGTTGCGAGCGAGCGACAGAAGCAGTGGTGTGGTGTCCAATTGACAATTTTTATTTAACAGATCGTGTTTTGTCATTTCCATCATCGCAATGCGGCAAAATCTCAGTACCAGTAGATTGAGCATAATATTATTTTCAATTCACAATCTGTTGTATATAAAAATGAAACCCGTTTTCCGTTGTCACGACATAACATGAAAACGGCTTGACCGATTTGGCTGATTTTTTTTTTGTAGTTTTCTAATACTCTGTACAAGGTTCTTACGGAAAAAAATATTAAGAAAATCTCTCAGAAAGATTGAAAAAAAAACGAAACAGTACCCGGGCGAAGCCGGGCCGGGCAGCTAGTTAAAAGATAAAATTAAAAATATTTTTTTACAAATTAAAACATTCATTTGCCAACTCTCTTGGGTGTAATGCCTTTTGCTTCAAATTGCTGTCTCTCACGTAGTTGGAAGTCCTTTCAATACTTCCTACTCCGACTACGACTATCTCCTTTCTGATTAAATTTAAATCGTTGTGAGTTCCAAGACAGCTGTAGTTTTCTCCCCCGGGACGTCAATAAGCTCCATTGCTTATTGTCAATCTGAGGTCGCCATTGTTGATCCTGGCTACACAGGAGACACATCGGTGGGAATGTGTGGTGGGCTTGTCCCGAAATTAAAACATTAAAAATGTAGAGAAAAAAAAACACAGGTAGCTGCACATTTTTTAAACCCATCCAAGTATTGACCAGGGTTGTAGTTGCTTAACTTGAACATTCCATTTTGACACGCACAACGAGGCCCTCGATCTCAAAATTCAGTTACATTTTTTCCTCAAACAATAATAAAAATCTTGTTGTATCTAAATATAGATGAAACTACTAAAAATGAACACCGTATGAGTTCTTTGCCCAGCTGTGGAGAAAGGGAACTTTTTTAATATAGCTCCTTTAGTAGGGCTTAAGGGGTAGGGGGTGAATTGTCGTTATTTTCACTTTCCCGTTTATTGCAACAATAAATAACATTAGGTTTATGATGCGAATAAAAACACTCTCACCGTACACAGTCCTGAATGTTTAATTTACTTTTTTAATACTATTCACTTTTTATATATGTATAGCAGAACTTTAGGATTCTTCAGCATCACAAAACCCAACTGGATTTTTTATTTTTTTATTCTGTATTTAATTAGGGGTTTTGGTACGCACATGCAACCATGCCAACCCCATCGTGACCTTCAGACAATTTCTTCATAAATAAATATCGACAAACTTATATATCAGTATTGCTTTAGATGACAAGGGATCCGAACCAACTGGATAGATAGAAATTATTTACAATCATTACAATAAACTTTTTTAAGTTACTGCCATTAAAATAAATAAAAATAGTATTTTTATTTATTTGAATGGCAGTAACTTATCGACTTACGAAATTCTAGGCCAATTAAAGATTACTCTGTTTAATTTAATTTATTTTTTATTGTTTTTAAATTCGTTTAGATTCTTGTAATTATGTATTTGTTAAATGAAATAAATTAATATTTTTAGAAAATGTTTTTAAGGTTGACATCGTGTTTCACAACATTAAAAGTCTCAAACTGGATTTTAGCGTCTTCTTAATTTCACAAAGTTACGTTTAAGTTTATAGAGCTTGATGGCGTCGCTGTGAGTCGCACACTAATATGAACACTCAAGTTAAGCGACGTTGACCCTAGCCAGCGTTTCGATGAGTTTCGATATCTCGAACTTCTCTGTACTCCGGAGGGCACGTTAAGCCTGTTAAGCCGTCTGTCCCGGCTGTTGTCGATAGATGATAGTCGTTAAGTCTCCACCTCTGCTCTGTCAATCCGCATAGGAGCAGCGTGGTAGAGTACGCTCTAATCACCTTCGATTGAAGGTAGACCCGAATCCCTGCTTTGGGATGATGATAATGAAGTTCATAATTCATCAGTTTCGTTATATTAATTTAATAATTAAAGTTGTTTATGACTATAGAAGGTGCCTGGGAAGGCCTAGTTTCTGTATAAACGATTTAACTTTGACTTTATCATATTTGGTATATTAGTAAACTAATGTTTGTTACTAAGTTTAATTATTTACAATGGGCTCCGTCGGACAGTGCTGGCTAAATGCCTCTTTAGAACTTAAGTGCTCGTTTCTGCTCCCATACAGCCTTGTTACTGCTAAGAGGTAATAATTTAAGGGTGGGCATACATTGAAATTAACGGACCGTTGAGATATATAAGGGAAATACTTAATTGAAACATGTTTTGATAAAAAAAATACTCCAAATTAGAGACTAAAATCTTTAAATTTTGACGACCTCCGTGGCGTAATGGTTACCATGCCAGACTGCCACCCAGGAGGTCCCGGGTTCGAATCCCGGTCGGGTCATGATGAAAAACGAACTTTTTCTGATTGGTCTTATCTATTAACCCGTCCTAAGTATCTGTTATAAAATATAGTATCCCATATCTCAAGTTTCGAACTTACTTTGGGGTTAGCTCAATCTGTGTGATTGGACCCTATATATTTATTTAATATATGTTATATTGGATTTTAAAAAAGCTTACTGTTGAGTTTTTTTTGCGGCATTTCTTCTCAACAGGGCGTACACGTCAGAAGTATTAGAAGCAAAAAAATACTGACGTGTAAAATTATTTCCGGCAAATCTATCTGCTGGTGATTTTATTTTGTTTATTTTAAGTCTTTATGTGAATTGCTCAAAAATATTTTTAAAGTTAATGACACATTGGCTGTCACTGTCAAACTAAACTAACTTGAGACTTAACGTGAAATTTAATTTAAAACGTTGCCGAAACCGGCTTATGTACTTATATGAAAATCGTGAAGAAGTCTGTAAGTATGTGCAAGACAAAAAACTATAATATAATTTAATAAAATATGAAAAAAATATCAAGCCTGATGTCTTAAATTGACAGATAGCGACAGATATTTGATTCAATGGCTATCCTAAACACAGCGGGTTCAAATCCTGCACAAGACAAACATTCGTGTGGAAGAACCTGTCTGTGTGTTTTGGATCAAGATGTTTTCTATGTCTTAATAAGTATTTATTTCCAAAAGAAATATGAAACTAGATTGGGTTGGATGTATCCTAGAATATTAATTATTTTTAACTAAATAGATAGAGACATGACATGTGTCCGCCGCGCCTACGCCGTAATAGGCCCCTGTCGACGTCCATTTCGGGCCCGTATAAGTAGGCCCCGGACGTTTACGGCTAAGCGGTCATAAAAATTGTTAATTACTTTTTCCTTTATTTTTACAGGCACTTATGGCAAATCATTATGGATTTCAGGTATCTAATGATTTTATAAATTCATTAGGGTGCGCATTCCGTCCACTAGCGCTGCGCCGCCATTTGAACGAGAGTGATGGTTGGTAAACGTATGAAAAAGTAAACTAATATTCTATTACGCATTAGAATCAGACGATGAAGTATATTTGTTTTTTTTTCTCAACTCGTTATTTATCGAAACAGCAACATTTGAAATGTTAACAAACCGATATAAATATAATTCATCGTCTATTCTAATGCGTACTAGAACATTATTTTACATTTTCATCTACGTTTACCAGCTATCACTCTCGTTCAAATGGCGGCGCTAGTGGACGGAATGCGCGCTCATAAGAAATAGACGTCAGGCTGGGAGTAAATACTTTTTGATATTATAATTTTATTTATCGTCATCATATTAACCCATAATCATACAGGCTCTCCCTTCAGTCGAAGGGGGTTAGAGCATACTCTGCCACGCTACTCTAATGCGGAATGGCAGAGACCAGTGTTTTCAAGCCGCCTGAAGGTCGCTGACTTGGCTTAACGATCAACTGTCATCCATCGATAACAGCCGTGACCGACGCACGGAATCATTTTATAGTTTTGTTATTTTTTCTCATCTATGCTTGTTTCTTGGGATAGAATTAAAGAGCGAGGAGTGGATGGCAAAAAGGTCGATTTAAAATGGGAAAATGATCAATCACCTTCATTTTTTCTATCGCTATCCAAATCCCACACAATGGCAAGGCAGGTTCAACTAAACTCGGATCCGGATCAGTATTTTAGTGTCCAACTTGCCCCCTAGATCGAGACGGTGGCTATGGCGAAACTATAAGGGTTCCTTGTTTACTACGGAACCCTAACCACACTCTTGTTTCCGCTCAACTTCGCATCCGCATAAGATTATTTTAATTTGGAATTACGAATATCGTTCGGTCGTAGCCAAGGATACACACTTCATTTCAAGGTAACATGGCATAATATCTCAATTTGTAACATTTCAATGGTCCCCACAAAGACCTTTACACGAAGCAATTAAGCTTAGTTTGTGTAAAATCCAGTTTAGAGTTGTTTAGTGGCAGTTACGGCCACCCTTGGTACGGGATGTACTCCATTTAGGCCGACGTCCAATCCACATTTCACACACTTTGCACACCATTTATATATTTTACTTTATTAACCACAATACGATAGGCGGACTTATTGGTAAGTAATTACATTATCAACCAGTCAACCATTGTTTATGAATTTCCGCGTATGTTCTTATAAATGTGTTGCGTTGTTATTTTACCTATATGCAAAGTGGGAATGAATCTGCTCACTGCTCACTGAACAAACACTTTCACACAATAGGTATCACGGACAGTCCTCTGTGCAGAGCATGCATGGAGACTGAAGAAACGGTGGCGCACGTGCTCCTTGAGTGCACAGGCGTCGCCCAAATTCGGAAAGAGACACTTGGGTCACCAATGTCTCTTGCGGACACACTGAGCAGTTTGGGAGGACTAATTCGCTTCTGGAGGGAGGTGGGCTGGATGGAATAACAGCCCCACGGCTCACGTACAATGGTCCAGAACAGGACTAAGTGCGGAAACCACACCCACTAGAGGGTTTATGATGATGATGAGTGGGAATGAATTTTAATCGCGCCCATCCTACGAATTCGTCGTGTACTTATCATTTTTTAATACAATGATTCATTCGTTTGCATATTATTTGAATTTGTCGCTATTCGTGCGTCGACAGTACGTAGACACACGAACAGCGACGAATTCTATCAAAAGTGTTGTTTACCAATAACTGTCGACGTACAAACAGCGACCAATTCAATTATTTACATGTAACGTGCAAATTTTTGTTTAAAACGTTCGTTGTTGTTTGAATAAATCCTCTTCTTTCTTTCTGGACCTCTACGTCATTAAAGTCGGTGTTAGGATGCCGGCCTAAAGACGGACAAGGACGGGGAATCAATTACAATGGACTTCAATTGGCAGGGCTCAATTTTGTCACGGAAGGTAAGGTTATGCTGTTAGATGGTTGTTTTGTTTTATTTTTATACGAACTACCCGACCTGGCTTTACAGGAGCGCTCAAAAAATTTCGATCATCAGTCATGTCAAACTAAAACATAAATCTGTCACGGATTTTTCACAGATTGAATGGATTGAAAGCACACGATTACACCTATACAGAATTACTAGCTGACCCGGTAAACTACCCTACCCTACCTTACCCCTAGTCTACCCCTACCCCTACCCTACCCTACCCTAACGGGTTATAAAGTATCCTATATCCTTCTCGGTTCTAAGCTACCTCTCCACCAATTTTCAGCCAAATCGCTTCAGCCGTTCTTGAGTTATAAATGGTGTAACTAACACGACTTTCTTTTATCTAATTATATTTTAATATATATAGATGTGACTAATAAAACATGGACCCTGGTAGGGTATAGCAATTTTATACAATAAACAATATAATTTTCGAAACCATGGCGATAAATGGTGGTAGCTTCTAGAGTTTTAATTTGAACAAATCATATCATATTTGACGACCTCCGTGGCGTAATGGTTACCACGCCAGACCGCCACTCAGGAGGTCCCGGGTTCGATCCCCGGTCGGGTCATGATGAAAAACGAACTTTTTCTGATTGGCCTCGGGTCTTGGATGTTTATCTATATATGTATTTGTTATAAAATATAATATCGTTGAGTTAGTATCCCCATAACACAAGTTTCGAACTTACTTTGGGGCTAGCTCAATCTGTATGAATTGTCCCTATATATTTTATTTTTATTTTTATCAGAATGTGTCTGTGACTCGAATGTGTGTGCCTCTGAATAAAATGCTTTTATCTTTTAATTATTATTGTACATAATAAATTGTGATAAAACATATTAAAAACATTTCGTCCGTATATTGAATCTTCACGTACGTTCGATTACAATATGTCCCTGCCAAATGTACAATACAAAGCCATCGGACGCCCAAAAAAGTGGGTTACATCATCATAGGTAAAGTAAGGAACAAACCAATAAATCGGTTGACCTAGAAAATTGGCTTTACAAGTAGGCAGAAGCATTTAAACAACTATTATTCGTAAGGGTCGCTACGCGTAAAATATCCCGTAGCGGGGAGGTCAAGAACTTTTTTTTAATAAAAGAAGAAAATTCTAACAAGAAAATTTGAATAGCACGCCATCTGGTGAGGCGAGTTGTTTAAACTCCCTCCCCTGGGGTGGTGTCGGGTTTTTTTTTTGCTAGAAATTATGAGCTTACACCTTGTTGGAGAAGTTGAGATATTGTGGGGTGAGTCGGGTGAAACCGCTGTGGCGTACTATAGTAAATAAACAGTAGTTAGAATTCTAGCCAACGAGCCTACGTTCACCCACGACCCCAGAAGACTTCAGGATGCGATTTCATCCTTTACTTCATAGATATAAATATAGGATAGGCCCGTCCATACAAAGAGTACATCCTATCATGTTATTACTCAAAGAGGCGCACGCACAACTCTTGTCTCAGTACGAAACACGCGCTTGCCGTGAACGGGCGCGGAGCTAACGTAGTTTATTTTTAGAAATTATCACGTAAAAATGCCTTCGTGTTCCTTTTGGAAGTGTAAAAACACAAGCCGAAACACAAATAAGGATAAAGGTGTCACTTTTCATGCGTAAGTGTTTCATAACAATTTAATTTTGATTTATTTTAAAACACTCGTCTCTCGCAGCCGAGCGGGACGCAAGATACTCACAGGGGGCGGGGCAACCGGCCGACCGCCAAAGAATATAAATCAAATAGAATTGCCAAAGTTCTGGTGACTACGAAATCTATACTTACACCTTTTTGTTAATCCAAAATTTAATCTTTTTTTTTAACCGACTTCATAAATGGACGAGGTTCTATGTTTCATTGTATATTTTATTTTGTATGTCCGCCGAATACTCCGTCTATTGTGGACCGATTTTCAAAATTATTTTTTTATTCGAAAGTACATACTTCCATTTTGGTCCATTTTGGTCACCAAGTTTTTTATTTACTTACTGTGCGAGGTGGTGCGAGCATGGATGAATCATTAGACAAAATTTGACATTTCTGTTCGATAAAAACCACAATGTTGACATAATATAAGTAGATAAAATGCGATGGACATACGTGTATGTACATAGGTAGCATACAATTCGTGTTTTATCGATTAGTAATGTGTAATTTTATCCATCGATCCATTCATGCTCGCATATCTGAAGTAAAATAGTAAGTAGGTACCTAATCAAGTAATCAGAACTTTGTCGCATCTGATCAATGTTCTATGTATTCTATGACAAGTGATGACGTAATAACGAATGGAATCAGTAACAAGTCGGCGACGCGTAGGGCCTATCTAACGATCTACGATCTATGCTTTACTTACATCAAATATGGTGATAGTTAAAGTGAAAGTCTAAAGAGGTTGTTATTGCATCGAGTCAGACCAATTTATAATTTCATTAATCTTTGTAGTTATGATGGTAATATCTATAGTATTGTGTCTATGTCTTTTTTTTATACCACAAAGGTGGCAAACAAGCATACGGTCGGCCTGATGGTAAGCCGTCTCACTCACGCGTTGCCAACCCTCCCAACCCTCCCAAGTAGAGCTCTGGAGACCTTACTCACCGTAGGAACACAACATGGTCGAGATCAATGCTATTTGGCTACGATCTTCTATAAGGTGGAGGTCCTTCCCCAGCCGGGCTGCTCCGATTTGAGCGGATTATCCGCTGTGCCCTACCTCTCTTAAAAGGTCTGTCATTCAATTCAGAATAGAGTAAATATTCACACCGAAAAGACAGCGGCCGGTAGGGAGCACTTTCATTTAGTTACATTATTTTAAATTGCATACTATACCACTTTCATTTAGTCACATTATTTTAAACTGCATACTATACCACTTTTATTTAGTCACATTATTTTAAACTGCATACTGTACCACTTTCATTTAGTCACATTATTTTAAACTGCATACTATACCACTTTCATTTAGTCACATTATTTTAAACTGCATACTATACCACTTTCATTTAGTCACATTATTTTAAACTGCATACTATACCACTTTCATTTAGTCACATTATTTTAAACTGCATACTATACCACTTTCATTTCGTCACATTATTTTAAACTGCATACTATACCACTTTCATTTCGTCACATTATTTTAAACTGCATACTATACCACTTTCATTTAGTTACATTATTTTAAACTGCATAGACACTATACCTATGTCGAGCCTCACACTTTCCAGTGACCATAAGTACATAGATTTTTCAGAACAGAGGCAAAAAAATTGGTAATTTTTCCAACCGCAACTCAACTCAACCGAATTCGCAATTGACTCTGTAAATGGTCGAAAATACTTTGATGTGGCGTTACTGTTTGTCATAAATTATGTTGGGGCCGTAGTTAAATTTAACGTGTTTAGTTCAAGTGTGCTTAACGCGTTTGATTGAGTGATAGAACCGATTGTCTAAAGTGGTACACTAAGTAACGCAATATAGTATGTTGTTAATGTATTACAGCACTATTAGTATGAAGATACAACGTTATTGTTACGAAAATGTATTTTGTAACAGCTTGATTAACCGTGTCTGGTTCATATCATATCTCGATCTATATTCTATTTAAATTTCAGTTTTTTTTATGCCACAAAGTTGGCAAACTAGCATACGGCCCGCCTGATGGTAAGCATCACCGTAGCCTTTAGACGCTTGCAATATGGGGGTATCACTCACGCGTTGCCAAAAAGTGGAGAACTTACTGACCGTAGAAACACAACATGGCGGAGACCAATGCTATTTGGCTGCGATCTTCTGTAAGGTGGATGTCCTTCCCCAGGCGGGCTGATTATCCGCTGTGCCCTACCTCTCTTCGAAATATAAATCGATTTGAAATAAACATGAATCTATCACAATTCAGTTAATGACGATGTAACTCAAACACAAATTGTTGAATTTCACTGGAAATATGTCAAAACATTGGAATGGAATATAAAGTGTATATACACACACGCGTTTGTGTATACATACCTTATATTAAATGTGATACATGAAACAATCACCAGATTTTGCAAGTCGCAGTGTCTTAGATGGGCTCGAGAGGATGCCGGACACGAGATCCGTGAAAATAATGAATAAGTGGACGCCGCAACAGAAACGGCCGAAAGGCAGGCCCAAAAAACGTTGGCTGGATTGCGTGGAGGATGATTTGAGGAGGATGGGAAGGGTCACCAACTGGAGAAGGACAACAAGGCCAAGCTCCGCGACAAATGGAGGGAGACTTTAGAAGAGGCAAAGGGTTGAAGCGCCATCGGAAGTAAGTATGTATAAGTGATAGATGTACGGTTTATAAAATAAATATAAAGTAAAATGCTTTATTCTGAATCACTGACTGACAGATCAACGCAAGCCTAAACCGCTGTTTGTAGAGAACTGAAACTTGTCTATGTATACGTCCTACGCCATATAGAACACAGTCTGTGTTCATTGTTTGTCCGTAGGCGTTCGATAAAAAGTCTATTACTAAATTGAATTGATGAAGATGACTGACGAAATACTTAACTCAGCCATGATCAGACACCTTGTGACTAAATCACTACCTACTTAGACTAAACTACTGCAAATGCAATTAACGAACCACAATACGTTCACCATGCATGAGGTAGTAAGGTGAATATATGAATATTATACCATGTTTACTCAAGAAATATTTTCTTATAACTAAAAATCAAATAACCTAGTTTCTCGCGTCGCAAAATTAAAAAAAGTCGAAGTGTCATTAAAAAATAATTGGCCCCGCTATAAACTGGGCTCACAAACTCGACCCTATAACTCAAGATTAGGGTTCCACAAAAAATAAAGAGGGCAGTCTCTCGGTGAGACAATAGATGGGTTCCGTCATACTAACAATTGCCGTGAATCCCTTAGCGGCAATTTATTTTGTTCCTTTATAAAGAAAAACAAAGAATTCGCGCGGCCCCCATAATACTTCAAACTTAATTATTTCCTATCGTGCATAAAGTTTACTTTTGAGTATATTTAAGCTCACCTGAGTGTTATTCTGACATTTTATGATATTAATATTATAAAGAAATGTTATAAAATGTTTAGTCAAGTTGAAAAACTTCACTTTTACATTTCACAAATATTTGTGATCGAAGACTTTTACAATATCTGTAGGTAAGGTATGTATGTACATAATGAACAGAAAGTCATCCTTAAAAATTGCTAATCTCGTCGCTAAAGCGCTGATCTCGGGTTCGAGTCCTTCTCGAAACAAACATTTGTGTGTATGAACATGACTAGTCTTGATGTTTTCTTTCTATGTACAATTATTTATTTGAAATAAAAGTATTCATAATTAAATCAGTTATTTTAGTATCCATAGTATAAGCAATGAGCTCGATGGCGTCGCTGTGTGTCGCACTCTAATATGAACACGCAAGTAAAGCGACGTCGAACTTGCCAGCGTTTGGATGGGCTTCGTTATCTTGAGCTTCTCCGTGCTTCGGAGGGCACGTTAAGCCGTCGCCGTCGGTCCCGGCTGTTGTCGATCGATGACAGTCGTTAAGCCAAGTGGGTGGCCTTAGGGCGGTTTGAAAACACCGGCCTCTGCCAATCAGCGTGGCAGAGTACGCTCTAATCACCTTCGATTGAAGGAGACCCGTATCCCAGCAGTGGGATGATTATGGGTTGATATGATGAGTACAAGCAATGAGTGCAAGCTGGCATAAGTCTTGACCACCGGACGGTAACTCACTTAGCTTAGTTTTTCAGTTATTAGTAAGTAAATCTAGAAAATTAAATGTAAAATTGTCTTTAGGCATCAAGTATGTATTACAAGGGACACGTAGACGATGTCTTTAGGTCAAGAAACGTCCATGATGCCACTGACACGGCCTATGTTAGTTGTAAAGAAAAACGAAAACAACAGAGCTCCAAGCAACTTATAACCGGTTGCTTATTATTCACACATAACGAGACATTTTAAAGTATTTATTTACATCTTTTTAAAAAGTTCAAACGATAATGAACTGAATGATCTTATGTATAAGGCTTTCGACCGATCATTTATTTAGAACCAAGGCTTTATAAGCAAAAATATCAAAGATGCACCTTCAGTTTAGCATCAGAGTTCTTAACGTGTTGTGTTCTATTTAAAAAGAACCAGTTATGACAGAGCAAGTGTTAATAACCCTAATAGCTACAAGTATAGTGGCTATAATCGAGTGTGTACCTCCAGGACAACCTACCCTAGCTTGGGGACAAAGAACTTTTGCAATAATTGAAATTACTAAAGAAAATGGAGTCTATAATCAGCTTGTTAAGAAGAAGGATGCAGCAGATGTAACTATCAAGTGGAACGTATGGTCAGGTGATGTGCCAACGAAAAGTAAAGTTCTGTTAGATGGAAAAGAGTTTTGGAGTGGAGATGGAGACAGAACAGGATCAGCAACTTTCAAAGTGAAGAGAGGAGGGAAATACAAGCTGACAATTGAAGCATGTAACGATGATGGATGCAGCTCAAGCGAACCGACAGATATCACAGTAGCAGACACAGACGGCAGTCACTTACCATCTCTAGATATTGTTTTTGCTGAGAAAAACAAACCATATACACAAACATCTGGTAAAGTAGTGGCTGCGTATTTTCCCGAGTGGGCGGTATACGCTAAAAATTACACTATTGATCGTATTCCTATACCTAATTTGACTCATTTGTTGTACGGTTTCATCGCTATTTGTGGAGGAAATGGAGTCAACGATGGCTTGAAGTCTATGAAGGAAAGTTATCAAGCGCTACAACGCTCTTGCAATGGCCGCGAGGACTTCAAAGTGACCATTCATGATCCCTGGGCCGCTGTTCACAAACCACAGAAACGACTTAATTCCTGGGAAGAACCTTATAAAGGGAATTTTGGACAATTGATGATGTTGAAAAGAGCTAAGCCCGAATTAAAAGTGCTGCCTTCAATTGGTGGATGGACATTATCTGATCCCTTTTTCTTTTTCAATGAAAAACTTAAAAGAGACCGCTTTGTGGAGTCGGTAAAAGATTTCCTGGAAACGTGGAAATTCTTTGATGGCGTTGACATCGACTGGGAATTCCCTGGGGGTAAAGGAGCAAATCCTAAACTTGGCAGTACAAACGACGGTAAAGTTTACTTGGTTCTCCTAAGGGAACTCAGGGAAATGCTGGATAAATTGTCCGTTGAAACTGGAAAGAAATACGAGTTGACTTCAGCAATTAACGCAGGTTGGGATAGAATTCAAATAGTTAATTATAACGAAGCACAAAAATATTTGGATCACATTTTCCTCATGACATACGACTTTAAAGGAGCTTGGTCTAATATCACTTTAGGGCAT
This sequence comes from Endotricha flammealis, assembly GCA_905163395.2. NCBI lineage: Eukaryota > Metazoa > Arthropoda > Insecta > Lepidoptera > Pyralidae > Endotricha > Endotricha flammealis. The sequence continues at coordinate 13,615,613 of LR990868.1, read as the reverse complement.
CAAACAGCACTTTACGCCCCTGCGTGGAAACCTGAAGAAAACTACACAACTAACTTCGGAGTGAAATATCTTCTGTCTCAAGGAGTAAACCCAAAAAAAGTTGTATTAGGTGTGGCTATGTATGGACGAGGATGGACTGGTGTTGATTGGTATAAAGATGAGAACCCTTTTACTGGTAACGCAACAGGATCTATTAAAGATGAAGTAATTATCTTTAAAGATATAAACGACGGTATAGCAAAGAAGAAATGGGATTATCATTATGATGATACGGCACAGGCTCCGTATGTTTTTAATAAGGTTACAGGAGATTTGGTGACCTATGATAATCCAAGATCTGTTATTGAAAAAGGAAAATATGTGAGGAGTAACAAACTGGGCGGCCTATTCGCATGGTCTATTGATAGTGACAACGGTGAGATACTAAATGCTATGAACACTGGACTTGGTAATAGTTCGTGATAGTTTTAGTGGTTAAATTTAGAGTGGTTATGAAATAGATTAGTTCGACCGGGGGACGTTTAGTCAGCCAACGAAAGACATGAGAAGGACCGTAAATATAGTTCCAGTTTTATTATTTTTTTATTATTATCTTTATTTGTTTAGGAGCTTTTGTCTTTTTAGACATGGCAGCTCCATCAACACAAAAACATCTATAACACAATACATATTTTTTCCTGTGTGTAATGAAAATAAAGAGTATTCTATCTATCTATCTATCTACATATACGATAACAAATGTCTATGACATATACAGTCAAACCTCCACTAAACTACACAAGCTCAAGGCAGCATCAGAGAGGGGGTTGGTCAGAATGCTCAGAACAATCCTCACATCCAGTCTTTTAACTTCATAATTTTGAAAAACTATTTGTCTCCGAGTTTGGTTCCGCTATCACTCCAGAAGATGAAAGACGTCCTCGATTGTTTTTTAATATTGCATGAAGGGATTTACGTGACCTTTTCTTTATCAATACTATTTTTATATTGTACTATGTTATTACAAAGTTTCATAACTATGCTTACATTATTAGCGTCAAAATCTTTGTAATTAGTTCACTATCCCGGGGCCCAAGTCTGCTAAATACTAATGGCACCAATAGAGTGTCGATAGTGTGTTACATGAATAGTTTTTGACATTTGGTATTCTCAAGGCCATTTCATTGATACACTATCGAAGTACTATTGATCTTTTCGGTAGTATCTTTCACATAAAAGCAATTTAACTGAAATAGTAGTTCATGGTAGATATTAACTGTCGACCATTCCGTTCATATTCCACTGACACAATATAGTCAATATTCACATTGGAATCTGAAACCGTTCCCCTAAAACCTATTCGCCATTGGACTGTTCGTCGACAGGACGATTCTATTGAGATACTAGAAAACCTTTAGCAGAATACCAAATTTAGCACTGTGGAAATAAATGACAATAATGGTGATGGTATGGCATAGTTGGTCGCCTAATTTAAAATAGCAGACTTGGGCTCCTCGCCTCTTTCGTTGAAAATCTTGTGCCAAGTATATTAGAACAGAATACATATAACATTTTTAAATAAAATCTTATATAGCTTTATCATAAGGCCCGACAGTCGAGTGGCTAGCAAGGGTCACTTTATCTCAAGAGCTGCGGGTTCGAATTCTGCGCAACAAACATGTCTGTTTGCCTTGGTCTGGGTGTTTGTTTTCTATGTATAATAAGTAAGTGTTTTACAATAAAAAAGTATTTAAGTATTTATCAGCAATCTAGTAGCCATAGTACAAGCTTAGTTGCTTAGTTTGGGACTAGATGGCGTTGTGTGATTCGTCCAAGAATATTTATTTATTTTATAAGATTCAGTTTAGTTTGTAGGAGAGGCCTTTGCCCAGCAGTGGGACACAAAATTATTTCATACTAGTGAAACCCGAGCAACTTCGTTTGCGTGTATTTATTTATGCACAGCAGCGCCATCTATATTAGACTTTTGACCAAATTCTGCAGGAATCGCGTACTTTTCGGATAAAAAGTACCCTATGTTAATCACAGGTATCAGTTACCTAAATACAATATATCATAAAAATTGGCCTAGCCATTTGAGCGTGAAGAAGTAACAACGAACAACTTTCGCCTTCATAATATTAGTAGGATTACTACATAACCTTTGACATTTTATAATGATTGAGCAAGTAAAATTACATAAGAAGTAAATTATGCAAGCTAACAATTTAAAGATCGTAACTTTTTTATGGAGGAGGTTGGCAAACAAGCATTCGGGTTATCTGATGGTAAGTGATTACCACCACTAGAGCACAGAGACCCTGAGCAGTCGACCTGCAATAGAAGGAAACAAGAAAAAAAAAAACCGACAGCACTCCGGTATTTGCACTGTGCTTTGATTGCTTGCAAATTTGTGCAATGCCATATGACATTTGTACAGTCAACAAAGGAGTTGACTGACCCCCGTCTGTTTATATGATTAAATATTTCTAAATATTGCGTAAAGGGATTTACTTGAAATTTTATTTATCAATAGTATTCATATTGTACTATGTAATTACAAATTTTCAAGTAAATCCCTTGACGCAATATTTAGAAATCTTTAATCATATATACAGAGGGGGTCAGTCAACTCCTTTGTTGACTGTACGTTTTCCTCAAATAAATTTGATTTCATAAGTTCACTGGTATTACTAGCTAAACTAATAGAGCCTATTTAGTTTTCCTTGTAGGTTCACTACCTATCTCTCACTTACTAAACGAAACGCATTGATTCATATGAGAGGGCTAGCCCATTTTATAATAGCTCGACCACTGCAAAAACTTATATAAATAATGTACCTATTTACATCCTTATTCCTTACTAATATTATAAATGACAAAGTGAGTTTGTTTGTTTGTTATTCCTTCACGGCTTAACTAATCAGCCGATCATTATGAAAATTTGTATATATATTGTCAGGGGTACAGAGCCCAACATAGGCTACTTTTTATCCCGTAAAAGTATGTCATTCCAGTGAGAAAATATTTTTTCTACTATAGAGGGCGCTGTATCGGCCAACAGATGGCGCCACAAGTTGTGCTATGGGTTGTTTTGTTGTCAAACGAGATCTATGTCATAAAATTAACGCGAGCGAAGCCGCGGGGAAAAGCTAGTAATACATAAAAGAAAGTTTAGTCGTGTTAGCTACTCCATTTATAACTCAAGTACGGCTGAAGCGATTTGGTTGAAAATGGTGGAGAGGTAGTGTTGCGGACACGAGCCGATTTTGTAAATAAATAAATTGATTATGTTTTAATTATGTTTTACCCTAGTTTTACGGTTCTATTGAACACTTTGATAATCGGAATTATGTGATTATTTAGTTTAAGTTTAAATACCTTTGTTTTACATTAGAATAAGCTAATTAGATTACGTAATTAGATGTAACATGGATATTTTCACTATTTACGTGCACTATTTACGTGTACGATTGGATATACACGTATAGGATTTTAGTTCCAAAGTTTTGCCTGGAGCAGCGCCACGAGAATTCGTCCACCTGAGTTGTAAAATCTTGCCGTGGCGCTAGTAAATGAAATTGGTAATAATTTTGGCTTATGATCTTCAATTGTTTTGTGTGTTTACTGTCTTGAATATGTACGGATAGTTACCAATTGATGTGTAAAAGGTTGGTTACGTCATAGAGTATGTGTGATCAATAACATTAGCGCTGTAAACGTTAAGAATACGACGTTATTGATCAATTTCGTATCCACTTTTACGTTTTGCATGTATAATTTAAGATTTACGTGTTTATTTCGGATATTAGTTTTGTGTAGTTACTGTTAATATATCGCTTATATGGAAACAGCGTGTTAGTTAGTTAGAATAACCACGAATATGGAGTTATAAGTTACTAATTGTAGAATGTAGAGCGCATTATGCGATATGTGCGTAGTGACTTTTTGCCCGAAATGTCGTCGGAAATTGTCGCAAATTACACGAAAATTATCTCGCCTCCGATTGGTCCGCATGAGGGCCAAATATTGGCCGCCCCCCGCCGCCGCGCTACGCTACCGCCGCTCCGACACACGTGTCTCCTTGCCTTTTTTAAGACAAGGAGGCATTATCGTGATTTTTAGAGTTTCTTCGGTTTTTCGCGCGTTTTTTTTTTTTTTTTTTTTTTTTTTTTTTTTTTTTTTTTTTTTTTTTTTTTTTTTTTTTTTTTTTTTGCCGATTAGAAATCACAGTTTCGTGGTCTGGCTGTGTGATACCTCACGGTGCCAACTTTGCACAGCCAGGAGTGCGACCCGGGCACTCGCCGATCCCCTTCAGGGTGAAGCAGTTACCCGGACGGGGCTAGAACCACCGGCCTAGGGGGCTCCCCTGACCGACACTAGCTATCGCCCCCTCCCGCCCACCCCTTCCTCCTTCCTATCCTTAGGGAACGGCTTGGGCGCCTAGAGCTCCGGTTCGAAGCTACCCTCCGAACCTTAAGCAGTTAGGGACCCTCTGACACATTAAGATTGGTCAGAGGCATACAAGCTTAGGGCACACCCTAGAAGCACCCCCCTCGCCTCACCCGGCGCGGGGGACTAGGACTACACACCTCGGGTTCACCCCCCGAGCGCTCCCAAATTAGGCACGACTGCCGCAAGGTTTCTTCGCAGCTCTTCCTTGCGGAACGTGACGCGACGAACTGCGATAATTTCGTTTTAGCTGTAGGTTCCCTTACTAGGCCGGTCGCCATGGCGACCGACCCGAAAAATCGCGCCCTCGAAGAGGTCTTGTCGCCCCTAGTCAACTTTGCTAGGGAAAATCCGGACCTCGTGCCCGCAATTGGCCTTCACCTGAAGGCAATTTTCTTTCCCACGGCCCCTCAGGCCGCAGCCCCATCGGCCCCTCAGGCCGCAGCCCCATCGGCCCCTCAGGCCGCAGCCCCCTCGGCCCCTCTGGCCACCTCCCGCCCGGCCCCTCAGGCCACCAAGCCCTCGGCCACCAAGCCCTCGGCCACCAAGCCCTCGGCCACCAAGCCCTCCGCCGCCGCGACTTCCATCGCCGCGCCCTCCGCCACCGCTGCGCCCGCCGTCGCGTCCCCCGTTGCCGCGCCCCCCGCCACCGTGCACCCCGCCGTAGCGACTTCCGCCGCCGCCGCGCCCTCCGCCACCGCACCCTCCTCCTCGATCTCCGATGACGAGATGGAGGTCATCTCGGAATCTTCGGATTCGAGTTCCGCCCCCTCGTCCGACTCGGACGATTTCATTGTGGCCTCAGGCCGCAAGCGCACAAGGCGCAACAAGGGCGCTGCCAACAAGGCCGCCAAATTAGCCGCCGAGTCAAATCCGGCCGCCCCTCTCTCCGACTCGCCCGCTTCGCCCCCCGCGGCTGAACAGGGTGCCGAGGGAGCTTCTCTCTCCACCCCTCCCAAGCGCTCCCAGCGACCGCCTGCGGTGGTTATCACTAACCGCCACAAGTGGATGGCCATCAAGGCCCGCTGCGATGCCAATGGCATCTTCTTTGTTGCGGAGACCCGAACTGAGGGTATCCGACTCAAAACGGAGTCCATCACGGACTACCGAAACCTGACCCGCCTTCTCGACGCTATGTCGATAACTTTCCATACGTGGAGCTTGGAGGAGGACCGGCGCCTCCGCGTAGTCATTCGGGGGGTCCCCAAGGAAATCGGGTGCGAAGACGTGCTCGAGGACCTAAAGGCCCAAATATTCCCAGTCTTAGAGGTGCATCGCATGCACCGTGGGCATGCAGCCCCTTTCAACATGGTCCTTGTCATTTTAGACAGGACTAACCTTAAAGAGGCGAAAGCCATCTTTAATATCAAAAAAGTCTGCGGACTTTCTGGGGTCGTAGCAGAGCCCCCACACCAAAAAGGCACTGTGGGTCAATGCCATAGATGCCAATTATACGGGCATTCCTCCCGGAACTGTCATAACACACCGCGTTGTGTTAAATGCCTAGAGTCCCATGCGACACCGGAGTGTCAGCGACCAAAAGACCGCGCGCTATGCTCGGAACCTCCGAGCTGCGTAAATTGCGGGGAGGTGGGGCACCCGGCAAACTACAGAGGGTGCCCAAAAGCACCCAAAGTAAAGAGCCGGAGTCCTGCTCCCTCCTCATCTAGGACCCAAGTCCTCTCTACTCCTCCTCAGTCCCAAACTGCCGAGGCCGCCCCGGCAACAGCTAAGGCACCGGTGCCACCACTCAATCTGTCGCCCTCGTGGCGCTACAAGACCAACAAGGTCCCACCCCCACAGGCCAGCCCCTCAGGCACGCCTGTGTTAGCTAAGCTAACTCCTGCACCCGCGGCGGTGGAAGTAGCAACACCTCCACCTCCAGTAAAGGTACCGCTGCCACAAAACGGGACCGAAGGGCTCTTCAAGCTCGCCGGTGTGCTTAAAATAGATAGGTTCCTTGCTATGGCCGCCATAGTAAATAATCACACGGGTGATACAAACTCCCTCATAATGGCCATCTGCCAATACGCGGATGTGTTCGTTGCCCTCGATAAATTTAGGAATTAATTATGGACTTACACCATACGAGTAGAGTCAAACCGACCTCCCTTAAAATCGGCTACTTCAACGCAAATGGGCTTCGCACCCAGAGGTCTGAGGTAGCCGACTTCCTCTACACCCATCAGTTGGACGTCCTCCTCATCCAGGAGACGTTCCTTAAACCATCAATTCGCGACCCCAAAATCGCGAATTATAAAATCATTCGTAATGATCGCACAGTCTCTGCCCTCGGTGGCACTCTCATCTACTACAAAGCGACATTACACTGCACGCCTGTGGATACACCCAATCTCGTGCACATTGAGGCCTCTGTCTGTAGATTAGGAATGACAGGTCACCAATCCATATTTTTAGTGTCAGCTTATCTAGCTCCCACTAACTCCAACTCCTCAAACCCCAGATCACTACTTGATAGTGACATACAAAACCTTCTAGATCTTGGCCCGTCTGTTATCATAGCGGGTGATCTAAACGCCAAGCACCCTGCCTGGTGTAGCCTAACCACAAACCAATGTGGTAGACAGCTCGAGCGACTCTCAGAGAGCCTCAATTTTGACATAGTAGCACCCATGTCCCCTACTCACTACCCGGACAATGTTGATCATCGTCCGGACGTCCTAGACGTAGCCCTCCTAAAGAACATCAATCTTAGATTGAGTTCAATAGAAGTGCACTCCGAACTCACCTCAGACCATAGGCCTGTCATCATTGCTCTCTCACCCAGAGTGAGTATTCCCAATGTGGCAGCCACAGATCCCACTATGATCAAGACCGACTGGGTCAGGTTAGGCGAAAGCCTCAAATCCATTTCGTCCCCCTTGTTAGATCCAATTCCAGACGAAATTGTCTCAATTCCCGATGCAATAGGTGCTATTGACTCGTTAACAGCGCACGTGCAGAAAGTCGTTAGCGACTGCTCGCGGCGTGTCCCAGTGAACGCTCATCGTCGCTGGACACTTCCGCCGGATGCGCGTGCTCTGTTAACAGAGAAAAACCGAGCCCAAAGGGCCTACTTCTCCACTCCCACTGAGCCTAACCGCGCCCGCATGCGCGCTGCTCAATCAGCGGTTAAGCGTCGTATCAGACAGCTTAGAAACGATCAGTGGGACGAGACCCTCTCAAACTTGGTCCCATCTCACCAAGCCTTCTGGAAACTTGCCAGAGCCCTTCAGGCAGATACAGTGGCTGCCACTCCCCCGTTAGTACAGTCAGACCCCTCCCTCCCCCTCGCCTTCGAGGACGAGGAGAAAGCTGAATGCTTAGCATCCAGTCTTGAGGCACAATGTGCACCTAGCACACTCCCAGTTGATCCAGATCACCTACTCGAGGTCGATACTGTGGTAGCTAACAAACTCGCGAGCCCACTTACAGATGCCGACCCTCCGTTAGAGCCGGTAACCCCTGATGAGGTAGAGTCCCTTATCAAAGACCTACATAATAGGAAGGCCCCGGGGCCTGACGGGATTTCTAACAGAGTCATCAAGCTCTTTCCCGCCCACCTTATACTACTCCTGACTGCTATCTTTAACGCAGCCCTCAAAAATAGCATTTTCCCCCAAACTTGGAAGGAAGCCACCGTCATCGGCATTCCAAAACCCGGCAAGCCCAAGGATCAGCCCTCGAGCTATCGCCCTATCAGTCTTCTTAGTTCAATAGGAAAAATCTATGAGCGCATAGTTCTCGCACGTCTCAAAGATTTTTCCCTTACCAACAATCTCTTGCCTAACGCGCAGTTTGGTTTTAGAGCCAAACACTCTTGTGTCCAACAAGTGCATCGCATAGTCGAACACGTGTTGGACCGGAGAGCGAACAGATCCCGCCCGCATAAAACGGGCGCTCTCTTCTTTGACGTGGCAAAGGCGTTCGACAAAGTTTGGCACAACGGGCTTATTTATAAGCTCTACAAACTCAATACGCCAAATCGTCTTGTGCTCATCATTCAAGACTACTTGTCGGACCGCTCTTTCCGCTATAGGGTGGATGGGGCACTATCCCCCCCTCACACCATTAGAGCCGGAGTACCACAAGGGTCCGTGCTCTCGCCTCTCCTTTACACGCTTTACACAAGCCACTTCCCCGAATTCAGACCCAGTCCACTAGCGACCCATACCGCTCTCTTCGCAGATGATACTGCCATCTACTGTTCAGCCCGTAGTATTCCCCCAATTATAGACTCACTCCAAACTGCCGCCAATACTCTTGGCGACTGGTTTAGGAAATGGCGCATCGAAGTCAATCCTCAAAAAAGCGCCGCTATCCTCTTCGCTAGAGGTAGCACCCCAAATCCCTCCTCCAGAGTCGAAATGTTCGGACAACCGATCCCTTGGGAAAGGAAAGTCCGCTACCTAGGCGTCACACTCGATAGGGGACTCACCTTCCGCGATCATATTAAGATTGTCCGCAACCGCGCCGCTTTCGCGCTAGGCCGACTATATTATCTGCTCAATGGGCGTAGTAAACTCTCTCTTAGAAATAAGGTGAGAATTTACACAACGTGCATTAGGCCGATAATGACTTACGCGAGTCCAGTTTTCGCCCACGCCGCGCCCTCACATATCCACAGGCTGCAAACCATCCAGAATAGGTTTTTGCGCAAAGCCATCGGTGGGCTTTGGTTCATTCGGAACAAAAACCTCCACATTGACTTAGGTGTGCCGACCATCTCGCACCACCTAAAGCAATGCTCAGTCAGATTTTTCGACTCTCTCGACCATCACCCCAATCCATTGGTGAAAGCCGCAGGGGATTATCCCGCTCCGGCTGACACCATTAGGTCCAAACGTCGTCCGCGGCACGTCCTCAACGACCCGGACGACGCCATTACAGTCGCCATCGAGGCGTACAAACAATTAGATTCCGCGACACAAAGTAGACACACACGTCCGTCATATCGGCCCCGCCGGCGGGGCCGCGCGTCGCGCCTCCCTGTAGGGACTCGGTTTTCGCGGTACCGGCACGTGCCCGGCCGCTTCTCTCCAATCCGTTCGCCTTCCCCCAGTGTCGCCATAGGCCGAGGTTCGAGCCCCCCTCTGGGGCGCCCCTAGGCAGACACTGTAAATTTTTGGCGGTGAGAGCCCTACGCTCCCGCAACAGTCCGGTGTCTCAGTAAAGGGTGTCAGTACACCCGAACTGATTAGTCCATACAAAAAAAAAAAAAAAAAATGTACTGGCACAGTCCAACACAGCTCTTCAGAGAGTGAACAACACCGAGCTACACTACCAAGAAAGAAGCAAACCTCGTTTTCCTTTCCGGTATATGGTTCCTGGTGACCATTGCCTACCCATTGCCGCAGAACCATCAGGTAGCTTAGAACCAGGAGAAGGACATAGGGTAGGGTAGGGTAGAGTAGGGTAGTGCCTCTAGGCGGAACAAAGTTCGCAGGGTCAGCTAGTTTTATTTAAAATTGGAATTAATGTTAAATTATATAATGATAAATATTATATTATTATGACTAGAGAAAATGCCTGTGAATAAATAAATAAAAAATAAAAATAAAATAAAATTATTTCAGGAAATTACATCCATATTTGACAAAATTAAATTATTATTATTATTATCCAATATTACAAAATTTAGGAAAGCTTACTCTCTACTAACAAACAATTTGATTCTTTGAATAAAAATAAAAATATTTTTTATTCTTCTATGAGTAAAACGTCAACGGTGTTGGTTTCACATTTACCATACTTACCTATTTATATATTTATACACAAACTACAGATGTTGTGATACTGTTTGATGATTACAAGAAATAATGAAAAATACAATAAGCCCTAGGCGGCCGTGGAAAAAATATGTCTTGTATTTTTGTATTAAATACTCGAAGCTTAGTCTCCTCTCATTTTCGCCGTCCATAATACTACACATTAAAATATTCCCCCCCCTGGGCTCATAATTGAGGGCCATTTATTATTTTAATTCAGTTCTTGCGATTAAATTAAACGCCGAGACCACATCAAGACGTTTCATCTTAATTTCTCGGAGGAAACAGAAAATGCCACCTTTTTACGTTTCATTTCTTCGCTTTTTCCCCCCTTTATCATTATGACGATGTACATGTTTATATAACTGTATTTATAAATAAATTACTTCAGATTTTGTCATCGGAACCACTCATTCAAACAATCAAATCTTTTCTCTTTAAACTATTAGTATAGACAACTCTGTATTCTACTTTCTTTTTGCCACATAGGTGGAAAACAAGCATACGGCCCGCTTGATGGTAAGCATCACCGTAGGCAATAGACGCTTGCAATACAAGGGGTATCACTCACGCGTTGCCAACCCTCCCAAACCCCCCAAGTGGAGCTCTGGAGACCTTACTCACCGTAGAAACATAGTATGGCCGAGACCAATGCTATTTGGCTACGATCTTCTGTAAGGTGGAGATCCTTCCCCAGACGGGCTGCTCCGATTTGAGCGGATTATCCGCTGTGCCCTACCTCTCAAACCTACCTGACAAAATTGTAATTTTGTGGACATTATCAAAATCACTGGTCCTGGTATGATTGATTTTATAAAAGCAGCACACACGCTTCTTTTAATCCAAACAAATAGAATCGCTAAAACACAGATTGGGGTTAAAAACAGCGTGTCTATTCGGGCCCTAAGAAGAGATTTTTGGAAATTCGTTTACAAATTGATCTGAAATGCGGGAATCGAATTCGCCATCGTCTTGTGACTATCTAACCTTGCCCCACAAATCACATAATAATAACTGAAATTATACTGTCTGAAAATGCAGAGCAAAATTACACAATGTGTATATACCTTACTCAAGCGCCCTCTAATCCCATCGTGGTACAGGCGCGCGCACACGGCGCTTTACCTGAATTATTGAGTACATTACACATGAATAGTCAATGATGGAAGTTACCTGAATTTGCGCCAGAATAATCAATTAGCTGAATATATTCGACTAACAAAAGTTGACTCGCTACCATTCTGTTTGCTTTTCAGTTCGTATCCATAGTGTGGATCTTTGTGATAATAATATTTACCGGAGATGGGATACTCTTATCCTGGTAGAGCCATTTTTATGAACAAGACTTTAAAAAAAAATATTTTTTATAAATTGATATAAGTATTCTTTATTTTTAATTATATTTTATATTTTATTTTGAGCTCTTTTTTATACCACTAGGGTGGCAAACAAGGATACAGCTTGCCTGATGGTAAGCCGTCACCGTAGCCTATGGACGCCTGCAATACCGGGGTTATCACTCGCGAGTTCCCGCCTGTAAAAATTGGAGCTCAGGGGCTACTACGCCCTACCATGACCGCTTAAAACAAAACAAGAACATCCGTTCTATCCGAGTAAAGAGAGACAACGCAAATCGCAATACATGATGTAAGGCGACGTCTCGTTTACACAATCGTTTAAGGATATTTAATAGTTATAAAAGTTCGTGGTACGGCTCCTGGAGACCTTACTCACCGTAGGAACACAACATGGCCGACACCAATGCTATTTGACGACCACAACAACTACTCGCGCTGTCTCTCTTACTCAGCTGTTCTTGTTTTATTTTAAGCGGTCATGGTACGGCCCCTGGTATATTAAAAAGAACTTAATTAATTTCTTGATAATATGTGGGCGCCGTACTATGAACGCGTCCGCCAACAAAGTTCTCTGTCGGCCGACAGATGGCGCCGCGTGATTGATGAGTGAGAACTTAATTATAATACTCTGGTTTATTCTTTAAGTTTGAATTGCTTGTTCAAGTTGGCCAATAACTTGGGAATTTTAAGTTTTCTTAATAGCTTTTTTGTCTGGCATCTCGACTCGTTAGGCCAATGTACGTCATCGATTTAACATTCTTTTTTTACTTATTTATTAACAACATTGACATTGACATTGGCAGGTTTTCGAAGTCGTAAATTTGAATTCACACTACCTTAACATACTACTTAATACAACACACCAAAAATGCAGAATTCTGCAAATAGTTACATCACGCTTTGCGAATTTTATGTCTATTTCTAACAGCGTAATTGCCGTTTAAAATTGGACCGATAAACCTCTTGGCAACATCCAGAATCATAATCTGCCATGTTATAGTTCAAAATCATTCTCAGAGTGCGGTCCTCATATTTTGCACACACTCCATCCAGCGCCTGCGCTGCATGATTGTTGACCGTTGATCAAATTTTTTCAGGTAAAGTCAACAAATAAAAGCGGTGAGAGACCTAAGGACAAAGATTTAGTTGCTAATAATGTAAGAATCGTTATGACACTTTGTATTTTTTTAAATGTAAAAATTGCTAAATAAAAAAAGGCCGTAACCGGGTTTCTTTCGCCGTTTCTTTTACCGGTGGCCATTTTGTTTGTGTCCGAAATGGTGGTAGTTTATAACGTGGTTTATTTTCTTTATACATAAATATACAAGTTGTATGACAAGAAAAAGTGCCTGTGAAGGCCTAATTTCTGAAATAAACGATTTCATTTCATATGTCCGTGGTTGGCAGACGAGCATGCGCACCTGATGTTAAGTGATCACCGCCATCCATGGAGTACAGAGACACCGGGGGAGTCCCTGAGCTGCTGCCGGCCTTTTAAGTGCATGTATGCTCGCTTTTTGAAGGTTCCCAAGTCATAGTCATTTGGAAACACCGCTGCCGGGAGTTGGTTCCAGATCTTTACTGTGCGTGGAAGGAAGTGTAATTACATAGTACATCTTACCTAATTTAAAAAAGGAATACTCGAGAAAATTCCTCTCATTAAAAAGAGAACTTGAATCACATTACTGCCTTTGGTTGACTGTACAAAACAAAAGTTTTAAATAATATGATTAATAAATAAAAAATCTTAAATTAAATTTGTATGCGCATAAAATCCATGAATAACATTGTTAATCTCTCATCATTAAATATGAATAATTCGATTTTAATTTGATACAAACAAAACAATCGGCGTATTTTACTGATACCCGGAAAGACAATTTAAAACAGAATTAATCGTACGTAATCAAATTAAAATGAATCAAATCCAAAACCCATCATAATATTACATATGTATTGTATATATGTATAAATATACACACATATATATATATATATACCTCGATGCCAAAACCTAACCCTATTTAAATATGCAAGATTATGGCGATATGAAAAGTGAATGTGTGATTAGCTGCTATTTTTAACGTCTAAAATAAAAGATTACAACGAAAAATTTAAATGACTAATTAAAAAAAAATGTAAGAAAGAAAAACTGTTTAACAATAAAAACAACTACTTTATTACAATTCCCAATATGAATATGGAGGCAACACGTAAAACTATGGTGCTAATTCGGTTGTACAGTCAACACTGTGTACTCATACATTGTAACACACGAGTGAAAGAAAAAAATTGCTAAATGACAAAAAAGGCCGTAACCGGGTTTCTTTGCCATTTCTTTTACCGGTGGCCATTTTGCTTGTGTCCGAAATGGTGGTAGTATATAACGTAGTTTATTTTCTTTATACAAATATACAAATTGTAAATGACAAGAAAAAGTGTCTGTGAAGGTCAAATTTCTGAAATAAACGATTTCATTTCATTTCTTGAAAATTTATTTATCAATAGTATTTTTTTATATTTTTTTAGTGACAATGTTGTGCAAGCTAGTGAAGCGCTAACGGGATACGCTTCACCAGCAACATTGGTTTTACGTGGGCGAGGTCGAGGTGTCAACCCGCCGCACAACCCCCGAAATGCTGGAGGACCACACCCGTCGTTGGTCAGCGAGTCCATCGGACTTAGCCGGTTAGTGTAGCTAGGCTGTACTACCGACCATTCCCCTATCCGCCACCTTGGGGACGCTCCCCTACGCTGTGAGGGCCAGCGCGGGGTATCAATAGTATTAATATTATACTATGTAAATACAAATTTTCAATTTAATCCCTTCACGCAATATTTAGAAATCTATTTAATCATATACACAGGGGGTCAGTCAATTCCTTTGTTGACTGTACATTTAACTAGACTAAACTAATTTTGACAGGACCAAAGGTGTTGTTGTCCTTCCTTGGTTTACAATTAGTGACAAGGATAGCAACACTTCTCGTTCTGTCAAAATAAGTTTAGTCTAGTTAAATGTACATACAACTGATTTAGCACCTTAGTATCTCTTTCATGTTTAGCACCAATATTTTTAACTTGGTAGGATGCATCATGCATGGTAGGATGATTGTCATTTTGCTATGTTTCCGAAATGGTAGTTTATAGAGTAGCTTATTTAATATATTATGAATTATTTAATATTACGTACAACATGACAACAGAACGTGTTACAGGCACGTTCTAGTCCTACTCTCTGAATAAACATTTTTCATTACATCTCATATGTCACCGCAGTTCCTTCATACAGAAAAATGACCATCACAATGATGCCTTATGCCTGAATGGAACACATGTCTTTTCACAAAGTAGGGCACCAAATTATCTACCATGATTCTTGTGGAAGGTGTTAAAACAATAGGAACGACACTGTACAACGAAATAGCTATGTTTATAATCCCTTACGGCGCGAACAATGCTCAAATGGATTGGTTCCGTATCGCCAACTAGTGATGGGGCAATCACAATATAACACAGGTGTGTAAATAATGTATTTTCAGAATACTATTTCAAGATCCACAGGACGTACCTATGCCATGTCTACAAAAAAAAAAAGAATGACGAAACTTTACATAGCTTAGATCTTTATCTACTTACTCAGTGTTCATAAATAAAGCTATAAGTACCCATATTATATTCACCCGATTTATACAAATAAATATTATTTGTACACTTCGACAAGGGAGCCTATGAATAAATGATTTTTTTATCTTTTAAACTTTTATCGTAATATATGCATTGCTTTGCTTAGACTAGATGGCGTTGTGTGATTTGACAGGATTTGTCCAAGAATATTTATTTAAGTAATTAATATTATTTCTGGGCTAAGTGACACTTGTGGCTTTTCGATTGCAACATTCGTAATGTCATTTTTAATTATTTTATAAAAAAGGAAATTTAGAAAATGTTATGAAATCTTAATAATAAAAGAAAAAAAAAATTTTTTAGGCGCCAACTGTTTAAGGAAAACTGTAAAAACAAATTTATATCGAATAACAATATTGGTGCTATTTAGCTTATGTTACGAGATACTATTACGAGCATATCGTTCCCATAAAATTATAGATAAACGTCTTAAACTTTTATCGATAACATGTAGCGAGGTTACAACACTAAAATCAACGGATTTGTATCTAGAATTCGATTTGTCTTCGTTGGGCAAATATTCAAATGCGTAGGGTATCTACGGCCGGGAGCCTATCTGTCAAGTCTATCGTGAAAAATTGCACAGATTAAATAATAAAAACAAATCCCAAAGTGTTGCTAGGGGAAAATAACGCTCCAATTGTATTTTATGATATACAGTGTTGCCATTCGATTGTTGCTTTTCTATTGTGGCAGTTAACATTTTTCAGTATTAAGGCTGTATATGTATATCAACTCAAAATCTATTTTAGATATTTTTTTGTCGAGTGTTATGCAATTTTTATATTTTTTACAAACCGGACACATCATGGAACTGCCGACTATAACATTATAAAGTTAATAAATGAGTAACAAAAGCCATTTTGTCCATGGGTTTTCTCGGCGTGTACCACTGGGAATAGTTTAAATTATCTGCCTAGCCTGACAATAATAATATAAAAACATGAGATTTTTATCATAATTTGTTTTAAAGTAAAAGAGACCTTGTATGGGTTGAAGAGTCCGAAATACTGGTTAAAAAATATGTCTAACATTTTAAAACACTTGTCTAAAGTGCGACGTAGATTAATATAAAGAAATCATTTATTACAACTGTATAGTCCTTAGGTATACTCTGACAAGAGAACGTGTTTGTGAAAACCTATTCTCTGAATCTGTCTGAATAAAAGTTTTGAATTTGAATTTTGACGGCCCACAGAATAAAGAAGTTTTGATTTTGAATAAAAAAATAAATATATATTATAAAATCTGTTCGCTTAGATCTTAAACACTTATCGGATTTTATTGCTGTTTTTAGAAATAGACGCAGTGATATAATAGAAAAGTTTACTTGTAGAATACATAATCATTACGGGAACGGAAACCGCGGGCATCACCTAGTGCTATATAAATGCTCTTAAATGATGGCAGTTTGCTAACATCACAAAAAATATATTTAAAATGTCCCTCAAAACTGGTTCAGCTAACATACAGAGACTATTTGAAGAATCCCCGACATAAGGGGACCGTTTTGAGACCCACCCATTCCATTAGCGGCCACAAATCGCCGATAGGCCCCTATCGGTAGTCCCATCGGGCCCGCCAGATGGACCCAAAATGTAATACTACCAAATTGACTAGCGAATATTCTTATGATTGTCGAAAAAATTTTCGTATATTTTTTTCAGTGGCAGAAAATATTATTTCGCATTTCAAACTTGGCTTTGAAGATTACTGTTTTTAATGTGTATAAGAGCAGTGTCTTGCATAAAACATTTTAAAATTAAGTCACAGCTTCTCGGGCGATTTCTTAATACAAAAATGTTTTTCAGACTCACTGCCTCCCAGTAAGTACTCACCCACAAATAAATATTTTACATACGAAACATTTTTCTGTCACTTTGTTAGCATGGTTAAATATGGTGTATGTCAAATTGCAGCTTTCTAGTATTAAGCATCTCGATGCTAGATCGAGTAAGCATGGCGAAACTACCTAGTCGTGCCATAAATTCTGTCCCACATATAAACACGTCTATTGTAAATAATTTGTATTTTTTTACGTTACACAAAATAAATAGACTATTATAAAATGTTTAACTATTCACAATAACCACCTTTAGTTTTAACACATTTCTCCAAACGTCCTGGCCATTCATCTATGGCCGCACGTATCACATCCAAGTGTATTGGGGTGGCCTTCACTAAATTTGTTTTTAACGATCCGATATTTCGATGAGGTTTGGAACAGGCCTTCTCCTCTAAAATATTTCGTAAGCAAATAATCCGAAGGATAAGATCAGCTAGGTTACTCTGCATATTATCTCAAATGCAAAATTAACAGCAAATCCTAATTCTTACCCTTGAAATGTTATACTTTACTAACTATTTGGTTAGCATACAATCCGATTTTATTTAGTTTAGTATTTAGTTAGCGCTAGTCTAGCTTTAAAGAGTACCTAAAAGTAACAATCCTATGGCGATCGAGCGGAATTATCTTCAAGAGTAAGGGGTCAGGAAATGAAGGAGGCCAATCTTCAGAGGTGATGAAATCCGTTAAATTCACGTCTAACGTTGTGTTGATTTCCCTTTATGAGCCGTGCACACTGCACGCCTTACGACATTCATTAGCTCTTCGTAAAATAGAATATCAGCTTCTGTAACGGGTAAATCAATTAACAAATAAAATCTTATTACTATAATATCTGGGTGTTTCTCTTAAAAAGCCTAAACAAATCCGTCACGATACATTTGAGGAATAACTTATAACTTCAGGACAATGTCGGTTCGTTTGTTTGTTCTCATAAATCTGGGGAATAACTCCGGAGATTAAACGGAACCAAGTTTTAATCTTAGCGGGTGTAATGCGATTACGTGACTATGGAGCGAGAAACAGCACTGATTCTTGCTAATTTCTTACAATATTGTATTCTGTTTTGCAGATTTGCTGAGTGTGGCGGGTATTGGGTCGCAACTGAACACCAGTGTTTTGCTCACCATGAGTATAAGCAATTTTAAACACTGAGGCAGGTCGCACCTCAGTGTTTAACATTTCTATTTTTGTGTGCTGCGGATGTCCCAATGGATATAGTTTATAATTTTACAAGTTTCAAGCCGTATTTTTGTACTGTTTATTGTAAATGTATTTTGTAAAATGTAAATTGTAATCCATGTCCGTTGCAAACGAAATGATTTATCTCCGTTGACGACCTCCGTGGCGTAATGGTTACCACGCCAGACCGGGGTCCCGGGTACGAATCCCGGTCGGGTCATGATTAAAAACGTACTTTTTCTGATTGGCCTCGGGTCTTGGATGTTTATCTACATATGTATTTGTTATAAAATATCGTTGAGTTAGTATCCCATAACACAAGTCTTGAACTTAGAATAGAATACGCTTTATTTGCAATACACAAACAAGGGATACAGAAAACAATTTTGGTGTTTATTTTTTACTTACTTTGGTGCTTATTTTTTTTGTATCCAAATATACAAGCTCTTTCTTATCGTCTCATTTTTTCCTACCACCAGTTCACACGGCAGATTTGCACTAAGAAGAACTGGCAAGAAACTTGTAAAACTACAAATAGGTACCATTACATAAATGTTTCCAAGACAGCTGTAGTTTCTTCCCGGGGACGTCAATAATATTGCTTATTGTCAATCTGAGGTCGCCGTTGTTGATCCTGGCTATACAGGAGACACAGCTGTGGGAATGTGTGGTGTGCTTGCCCCGAGCGCGAATCGAACATGCGCCCTGGTGTTGAAGGGTCGCTATCAACGAGCCATCGGGCTTTTAGGCAACAAACATGATATACAACGAAGTACTTCAAAGACAAATCAAATGTATCGCGAATTAGAGACATAACGAGAAACATAAAGAACGAACATAAAACGACCCGCCGTTATTCATATAATTGCGGCAGGCCTGAGAACTCTATTGCCAAATACAGTTTTAGTTGTGAGGTTCTGTATATTTTTTATTTTTTACGAGCTGTTACCTACCCGCGACTTTGTCCGCGTGAAATTTTCAAATATATAACTCCTTTTCCTGTCATGCGATTTAAATGAAACAAAGCCTATATTCTGCTCCAAGCCGAGCTCTATTTCCCTGTGAAAACAGGATTAAAATTCGTTCCGTAACTTAGATGTGCGCGTTCAAACAGACAGACAGACAATAAATTAAAAAAAAATATTTCGCTTTTATTATCTTTCTCTAACTGTTCCCTCTCGATTTTTGCCAAATATGTTCAATGTACAGACATATCGGGGTCTACTGTTTTATTATATGTATAGATTTCGTGGGATATATGTACTGGTCTCTTTTCATCAATACTTGTTTCACATTTAGGATTTAATTATAATGTTGTAGCCAAAATCCTCAAAGTTGAACTCATTTAAAAGTATACTCATATTATAAAGAGGTAAAGTTTGTGTGGTTATAGGGGGTAATCTCTGGGTCTACTTAACCGATTTTGAAAATTCTTTTATCAATAGAAAGCCTCGTTATTTGTGAGTGTCATAGGCTATTATATATGAATTCCTACGGTTTTTGCTAGTATTCAAGATGATTTTTTTGTCACCAGCAATATTGAAGGAGGTCAGAGTGCCCATGATAATGATAAATTTTTACGAAGGGGGCAAATGTCAAATCGCGAAAAAAAAACAGCTGTTTCATTTAAAATGTTCATACTCGATCAAAATGTATGAATCAGATGATTTTTTTTCGCGATTTGACATGGGTTCCCGTAGTAAAAGTTGGTCATATTCATGTGCTCTTTGACCTCCTTCAATATTGCTGGTGACAAAAAATCACCTTGTATTTTGTTAAACAAAAAAAATATTATTTCGATTTCTTCTATATCTCTATGTTCGTAATTTCTTTAACTTTACATGGGAACCCTGAAATGTCAGAAAAGTGTGACGTCACAAGGCTACCCCCGTACCAATTAACAGTAACGCGGTAACGGAGCCCCGTAGGAGTGGTTACTGTAACATGTTCGCACTTCCAGATGTATTAGGTCTCAGTGGACTAGGGGTTATATTGGTCACTAAACATAAGGGTCTTTGGTTCGAATTAGAGCTGAGCCTCCGGCGTTAGAGAGCGCTGCTTCGATACCCGCATAGTACATAACACTAGAGTTATACAAGTCATGATGAGGTGTGATGTATAGAGACAGATTCAAATAAATTTAAATAAAAATATTTTGGGACTAGGTGGTGTGAATTGTGTACAAACTAATAGTGCTTTTAGCGTTAAGTCCGCCTTTTGTACATGTTTTTTTTATTGTAATCAATAAAGTTTAAATAATTAATTAAGATACTGTTCCTTACCGTCCTCCACAATCTAAAAGGGAAATACCTTTATACTCTCTAAATATTATTATACCTAAGTTAAGTTCTACAATTAACTTTTCTAAACTACAGTTTGTTTGCATTTAATAGTATCATAAAGTTGGCGTGATCCACAGGGCTTTTCAAATGGGCTTTAACCCCAATTTCACCTGATTTATGGTACAGATAGTAAAGTTTAATATATTAAAATGAAGAAGCTTTGATTAGTACTAATACACGCGAATGTATATTTTGGTTTTAAAAATTCACATGTGCTATAAATCGAGCTTTATCTCCGGAACTGTTGTGTAGAAATTTGAAAAATATCATGGTAGTACGATAGTTATAGTGAAATTGCAAGAAAAATGTAACGGTGACGTAAGCTCTGCTTGTTAGCGAATATTTAATAGCAGACGAATTTATAAAATAAAATTTCTTTGAATAAAACGTACATATGTCATGAAATATGACATTGTACTAATCTGGAATCAAGCAAAGCGTAGCAGACACGGAACCCTAATTAATACAAATAACTTTTTGCTGCAAAAAACTTTTTTTTTACTACAAGCATACGGCCCGCCTGATGGTAAGCATCACCGTAGCCTATAGACGCTTGCAATCACGCACGCGTTGCCAATCCCCCAAGTGGAGCTCTGGAGACCTTACTCACCGTAGGAACACAACATGGCCGAGACCAATGCTATTTAGCTACGATCTTCTGTAAGGTGGAGGTCCTTCCCCAGACGGGCTGCTCCAATTTGAGCGGATTATTAGCTGTGCCCTACCTACCTCTCGTGGATACAGATATTTGGAAAATGTCATAGGTTACACACATTTTACCAGACTCTGCCATGTAAAATATATCAAATTCAATACCTACAATGTGTGTGTGTACCCTGGTTTTTTATAATTGTCATTTTTGTGTTTAAATAATATATGTATAGCAACGAATCTACACCAAGATTAACACCTTAACCAATGTAAATAAAAAAATCCATTTGCACATATTTTGTATGGTGGTATTATTAGGAACGGAGCACACCTGAGTCGGATTTGATTCGAAATTATGCTTCTTGACATCTGTTGTGTGGTGGATTGCGTACGCCATTGTGCGTCGACTACGCTTTCATGGTAAATTAAAATATGGAGCATAGGTATTTTATTTACACACAATAATGTACTACAGGACGAGAGACGGAGAGAATGTGCCTGTGAAGGCCCACTCTCCTATTTTTTTTTATACCACTAAGGTGGCAAACAAGCATACGGCTCGTCTGATGGTAAGTGGTCACCGTAGCCTATACACGCTTGCAATACCAGGGGTATCACTGGCGCGTTGCCGACCCTGTAAAAAGTGGAGCTTTTAACTCCAGGAACACAACATGGCCGAGACCACAGATATCAGAAATGGCCGAGACCAATGTTATTTGGCTACGATCTTCTGTAAGATGTCCTATTGTAAATGACGTGTATAAGTGCCCGCGAGAATAAAGTATTTTTTATTTCAGAATAAAGTGTTTTTGACTTTGACACAAAGCTTACTTACACATCCTCGAAACTGGTGTGTTTAAAATCGATCGATAGATCGTTGGCGACTTTTAATTCCACTGTAACCCAATTTTTTTATTTTATTTTATTTTATCATGTTCAAGACAGTTTACCGTTGGACGAAGAAAGATAGTTATTATTATTTGGTGTTGTGGGCTTCAAAATACTGCTTCGACCATTGCTAATCTTTGTAGTGCCCTTTATTTAAATTTAAAGATAGTTATCGATTACCTCTTTGTTGAAATTATATCTAATTTTGTACATCCTTCACGCGTAGAAAACAAAATGAATCCGCCCGGGGGCATAAATAATATAGGAACACAGGTGTCGTCAGCGACCAATCGATTTGTAATTATTTATATAAAGGTTTGTATTTCTGTCTGTGTTGGTATGGTTCGAGTGTTAGCGGGAAAGGCTTTGGCGGTACTGCAAGACATATGAGTCAGTTTCATGAAGGGCACAGCAGATAATCCGCTCAAATCGGAGCAGCCCGTCTGGGGAAGGACCTCCACCTTACAGAAGATCGTAGCCAAATAGCATTGGTCTCGGTCATGTTGTGTTCCTACGGTGAGTAAGGTCTCCAGAGCTCCATTTGGAGGGGGCAAACGTCTATAGGCTACGGTTTACGGCTTACCATCAGGCCGTATGCTTGTTTGCCACCTCTGTCAACCAATTTTAATTACCTTATTTCTAAATCTCTTTTTACTGCTTTGTTTTGACAGTGAGAGCTATTATATAATATGTAATTAACTTTATAAATGTATTTCACAATCTGGCTGATAGTGTCTTTCTAGTAGCAGCGTGGCTTGCTTAAGGTGGTTCGTTTCACCAGGCGAATCTTTTCCATTCATTTATTTTTATTTATTCGTCATTACTGTAGTAAACACCTATGAAAATTTACTAGAAGAAAAGTAAGACGAATGTGACGAATCTACAAGGGAATTGGTCGCTGTTCGCACAAGGACCCATTTTGCAGTTCGCCACTAAACCCGCTAGTCGCTCCGCTAGCCGCCCGCCCGCTGTGACTGGCACCACCAATCAAGGCTTTGTTATTTCACCTTTATTCTGTTACCTTTTGTTGCTTTTATCTTTTCAGTTACAGAATGAAAATTGTTTTTATGTGTTTGTCTATTTCTTGTGAGTAATTTGAGTGAGGTTCTCAATTATTTTTGAAAATATATTATAGCCTATGTCATTCAAGGATAGCTTAGCTTCACAAATGTGAAAGAATTTTTTAAATCAGTTCAATGGTTTTTGAGTTTGTACGTTCAGAAATACAAATGTTTCCTATTTATAATATTAGTAAGTAAGATATGTATTATGTCGCTCTGTTAATATCGGAAATGTGCAAGGAATATACTCAGTCAGTACTCGTTTGTAAAAAAACAGACCATAATACCATATTATTTTCTTACTAGTTCAATATTGAACTAATAAAACAATACAATAATTGTATTATATTTATTATTGTTATTTTTTGGTACAATATATAATGTTAATTGCACCAAAAAATATCAATAAATTAAAAGTACAAACAGGTAGGTAAAGTACAACAGGTCTTATCGCTAAAGCAATCTCTTCCAGACGACCTTAGGGTAGAGAAGTAAAAATGAAAAGTAACAGGTAGGTGGCGCAAAATTTTACAAAAACTTAAATATAAACAATAATAAAAACATAATATGATAAAAATTAACAATAATAATTAGGGACCCCTATTAACTGTGGGTGATGCCGAAGTTTAGAAAACTTTCACCAAATAATTAAAATACTTAATAATAGAACATTTACTAATAAAAAAATTGGACATTGAATTCCGTTTGAAAAACTACTTATTAATTTACAATTGTCGCATACTTTTATATTTTACCCTTTCATTAACGATATTAAATAGATTTTGATAAATTATTTGTGTAAAACGATGTTCTGTGCTGTCAACCTCGGCTCGGTGGAGCTTATTCATTTTTAACCACCAACGGAAAAAGAAGGGGTGTTATAATTTTGAGTTGTGTATCTATTCTGTCATCGTTGCATCCAAATGTGTGGTCCGATTTTAATGCATTTCTTTTTGTTTGAGAGCTAATTTGATCGAGATTGTTCTTAAGTATGAATAAATAAAAATTGTTCAGCCGTTTAAAGATCATCACCTCTATTATAGTTGATGAAAGGATATTAACAATTTTCTCACGTCTAATTCACGTTCTTCCTCTCATACAAATTCTCTAAATTACCTCTCATACAAATTACACATAATTATCTCATACAAATATTGCATCGTTTGTGCGTATCACACGCTGTTGCGCGAGTTTGGCTAGGTCTATACTAATATTATAAAGAGAAAAGATTCTTATTTTTGTTTGTAACGAATAAACAAAAAACTATTAGACCGATTTCAAAAATTAGGGATGAATACTAAAAACAGCGCGGAGCCGCGGCGCGCGCTCTAGGGGTAATACAGCGACTGACACCACTAGGGATTAGTGACATAAATATCGATAAGTTTTTTGAAAAACAGTTTGTTGCACACCTGAAAAAAGAGTCAATACACCATCTGAGTCAATACACCAGTGAGTCAATACATAATGTGTATTGACTTCTATAATTTTGTTTCTGTGGTTTTACCAAAAGTACTACTGAACTACTCTGTGACAGAACTATTTATTTATTCATTGCAAATACATGTACCTTTACAACACAAAAATACATATTAACCTTTTCAGGCACAGGAAAAAAGAGAGGCAGACTCATAATAGTTTAACTTCATATATTCCTTATAGTGTAAGCTTTTGTATTTAAGTATTTTTTTGAGGAGGTTAATAAAACCAAATGATTCTCGGATTTGATGTATCAGGTTATTATAAACTTTTACGGGCATTGAATAAAGACCCAGAGTTATTTATGGCTCATTAAACTTAGATACTCAAATTTGATCTTTGGTTCTCAGGGACACATTCTAAAGCCTTTGAAACACGAAGCTGGATCATTAACCAATCAATTTAATCAAACAAGTGGGTTCAAGTGCGGTTATGTCGCTAATCACGATAGCTATGTTTAGACCAATGTGTTTCTACGATAATTTCTAATGGTTAAACATTGTTGCCCTGTGTCTAATGTGTTTTACTGTTAATGTTTTTCATTCTTTCTTTCATTTATGAAACCACCCTCTCACACAATATCGGCATGACATTACATACTGTTTCATCGCATCATCATCATCTCATCTCTCAGCCACAAGAAGTCCACTGCTGGACATAGGCCTCCCCCAAGCGCCTCCAAAGCGACCTGCTGGCAGCGGCCTGCATCCAGCGGCTTCCTGCGACTTTCTATATTACATACTGTTTACATTCTTTTAGTTATAAAAAATCCATACAATAATCATAAGTAAAAATTGTTAGTCCACTATGCATGCAGTGACGACCTTTAATTAGGACTACACTGAACTTTCAAATAATTAGATTTAAGACTATGTAAGAATTGTGTGTATGTCTTGTTGGTAGTCCATAAATAAATAAATAAATAAATGACGACGCGGTGATCGACGGACGAGGCCACGTTAAATGTTAGTGCTTGCATTTGTGTATTGCTTGTCTATACAATACAATATTTTTACAATAATTTATTTATTTCTTCTCACACATCTTTACAAACATATTTAATAGTTATAGCTACAATGTTTCATGAAAATATTTCAAACTAGCTGACCCGTGCCCACTTCGTTGGGCATAATGTTAAAAGCCTTTTTATTTTTTGGTTTTTTACATAACCTATGACACTCAGCAATAATGTGGCTTTCTATTGGTGAAAGAATTTTTAAAATCGGTTCAGTAGATCCCGAGATTACCCCTTACAATTTAACAAATACACAAACTTTACCTCTTTATAATATTAGTATAGATAAACTATGTTTATATACAATACGATAAAAAAATTGGATAGTGTGGGATAGTGTGTTGCTTGAGATTGGGCTTCGAGAAGCCTGTGTAAGGCTGTGTTATCTGAGTCTGGGTATTTTCTATGTATTATAAGTATTTACATTAATATAATCCATTGTTTGGTACTCAACACATGCAGTTTTTTTTACGAATCACATAACGCCATCTAGTCCCAAACTAAGCAACTAAGCTTGTACTATGGGTACTAGATTGCTGATAAATATACTTAAATACTTTTTTTGTGTAAATAAATACTTAATATACATAGAAAACACCCAGACCAAGACAAACAGACATGTTTATGCACACAAATGTTTGCCTTGCGCAGGATTCGAACCCGCGGCCCTTGGGATAAAGTGACTATTGCTAGCCACTCGACCACCGGGCCTGTCAAGTTAAGCCTAGCATACTTTGGGACGGTGGCGCTATGTGTGAATTGTGTAGAACTTATTAATTATTTATTATTATTATTTGGAATTTCGTCCATAGACAATAACACTATGCACCCGTGCTTTGAACAATCTACATACATTGTAAAGTAAACTCACTTCCCTCCCCACGCCCCGTGACGTGAGGTCGGTTCGAATTGAGCTCCGTGCTATAATTTCGATTTTAATTTATTTAATTGAATTTTTAGTGCAGTGAGTGGTTACATTTCATTTGTCTGCGTTTTCTAGCAGTGAATAAATAATTTTTATCATTGTTTTGTGCGTAAATATCGTTTAATAAAGCAATTAATATTTCGTGTCGGTTTACGAATACGGGCGGGTAGTGAAATAGTGACTTTTAACAGCTGACCCGCGCTGCGCTGCGCGGACGCCGCCGCGCGCCGGCCGCCGATTTCTTCGTACGTAAATAATAAAAGAGGTTTGTTTACCTCATCAAAGGTACGTTCGTAGGTTTCTTTTACTATAAGTGTAACGTATTTAGGGTAATATGTCGTCAAATGCGCATGATCCCGGTGGAGGAAATCCCTTCGAACCATTGCGACAGTTTTTATCGCCTATAAATTCGCCGTTACCTGCAAACAATAAGCGCACTTTAGGAGATATAACTCCAACCAATTTATCACCATGTGAGAAAAGGTTGCAACGGTCAACTAGCGACGACACGGCAGCAGTAGAACTGAGCGCTAATGTGTCGCAGGGCGCGCCCTCCGACTATGTTGAATGTGTCCAGCAGGCTTCGGAGTATCTTTCGCGCATTAACGAAATCGTGCAGGAACAGTCGTCACGAATTAATATCGCAAACAAGTCGGCAATAATGGATATGACTCAGAAGGTAACGGCTATTGTGTCACTTTTAGCAATAAAATCTTCTACCGCCGAAACAAAGCTGGCAATTGCTGAGCGCGATCTTTTAGCCGTTAAATCCTCAATTACGACGTCCGAGCCAGTACAAAGCGTAAATAACAATAATAATAATGCGTCTTATGCCGACCGTCTAAAATTGCGACTGCCTAAGCAGATGAAACCGGTGCAAACACGTCCACCTATGCCTTGCGTCGTTGCCTATCCAACTGAGGAGCGTTCCTCTGAGCTCACCTCGTCTGCAGCGACTAAAGAGGCCCTTATGAAAGCCATCAAACCGTCCGACGATGGCTTCCAAATTGTCGGTGTTAAAAAAACAACCAAATCCGGAGTAGTACTGCGCGTCTCTAATGAAGCCCAAATAAAAAAATTGCAATCCGTTCAAGGAATTAAATCGGCCGGTCTAAAGCTAGAAAAACCGAAAGGGCGCCGACCGCGTATCATTATAAAAGACATTCCCGGCAATATGGACGACACCAAATTTTTATCGGCTTTGTATAATCAAAATATTAAAGATGAGATGAACATTAGTGCGTCGGACTTCACGAAGGAAGTCAAAATAGTGCGTCGTCGTTCAGCAGCTTATGGCAGAAAGTGGATAGGTATCGAGTTATCCGCGGAACTTCGGAAACATTTAATTTCAACCAAGGATAAAATTTTCATAGATTTTGCAACTTGTAGATTCATCGACGATATTGAAGTAGTTCGTTGCTTAAAATGCCAGCAATATGGCCACGTGCATAAATATTGTACTGAAGACAAGCCTACTTGTTCACACTGTGCCGGAACACACGACTCGCGCGAGTGTACTAAAAAATCCGAAAAAGACTTTAAGCCAACATGCGCAACGTGCCGCCGTCTAAAGAAAGCGGCCGACCATCAGACCGGGTCTGAGATTTGCCCTACGTACGCGGCTAAGTTAGAATACCTAATTTTAAACACCACGTATGGATAAAGTTGTAATTTCACAATTAAATCTCCATAACGATAGGATCGCGACATCTGAGTTAGATAAGCTTGTTGCGGATTATAAGCTTGATCTCGTTCTCGTCCAAGAGCAATACCAGCGGGCTCATTTAAATAGTAAATTTGTACAGATCAATAATAAAGCACGCGCCGGTATCTATGTGCCAAAGAGCGATTTAACCGTAACCGCTATTACAAACCTGATGTCCACTCACTGTGCGGTCGCCGAAGTAACGTCTCCTCGTTTTAAAGTTTTTGTTGTGAGCTGTTATTTTCAATACTCCGACCCTGTCGGTCCCCATATACACCATTTGCGTACCGTGTTGCAAGCGCTCGTAGGATACAAAGTAATTGTTGGAGCGGATGTTAATGCTTCGTCTCCTTTATGGTACGGCAAACTTAGATCGACAGACGTCGATAGACGAACTTCTGTCGAGGATTTCATTGCAGAGATGAACCTTATTATTCATAACACCCCTGAAGCACCACCTACTTTTAGTGGCCCAATGGGCGAGTCTTCTATTGACGTCACACTTTCTAGTGCAGACGTCCATATACTTAATTGGCGCGTACTTCCAGATGCTTCTTGCAGTGATCACCGTCTAATTGTTTGTGAGTTCTCTCCGGTTGTAAATGATTTACACACATTCCAACAAATCAACTTTCAATATAAAACCAGAAACGCAAACTGGGAATTTTTTAGATCCATGTTTTCTGCTCATGTCAAGGATTTCATTCGCGCTCAGTTGACGGTCGCGGAAAGTGCGGAACTTCTGTCGGACACCTTCACATATTGCGCTGACGTCACACTTGGCCGTAAAGCGGTGGAAAGTCGACGACGTTGCGACTGGTGGAACGATTCCTTGTCGCGGTTGCGTAGGGCTTTTCGTGGTGCTCGACGTAAGACTGCTAAATTAAAGAAACGAAAAATGGAGGGAGAAATTTATCAAACGGCTTTAACAGAATTACGTATTGCAAGATCTCACTATCGGGCCGCTGTTCAAAAATCCAAAGGTAACCTTTTACGACGCGTTGTAGATAAACTAAATGAAGAGGGTCCGTGGTCTCCACTATATCACGAGTTTAAGGCAAATAGGCGCATTGACCAAGCCTATGTAACTAATATCAAACTCAATAACACGCATACTCTTGGTGTGGAGGAGACTGCTGATGCCTTATTAAACGTTTTGATACCGGACGATAACATAAGTAGTGATAGCGAGTATCATCGTGACGTTCGAGATTCGGCCACGCAATGCCCTCTAACTCCAAAATCCGATCTTCCGTCACTAGACGAGTTTCTATCGGTAGTTAAGGCTTTGCCAACTAATAAGGCTTCTGGTGACGATAAAATAACTAATAGGATGATTAAAGAAGCATGCAAAGTAGCCGCTGATTCCATCTTAATGGTTTACAATCGTTGCATTGACGAAGGTTATTTTCCTGCCGTCTGGCGACAAGGCTTCATTAGATTAATACCTAAAGGCGGTGATAAACAGCCTGACGATCCTAAATCCTATCGTCCTATTACCCTTCTACCATCATTGGGTAAGGTTCTCGAACGTCTCATAGTTCCGCGTTTGCTACCAGGTGGCCCTAAATTTCACGAAAAACAGTTTGGTTTCACCGTCGGGAAATCTACCGTCGATGCAGCTCTTACCGTCCGTAAAGCAGTTGAGCATTCTGAAAGTAAATATGTGATAGGCGTGTTTTTAGATATCTCGGGTGCTTTTGATAATGCTTGGTGGCCAATGTTATTACTTAAACTTAAGACCAGAGGATGTTATAGTAATATTTACTCTCTTATTCTGACGTACTTTGAAAATGGTATATCTAAATTAAAACTCGGACACTATGCTGCGTCAAAGGTGCTCACTTTAGGCTGCCCACAAGGCTCAGTATTGGGGCCCTACCTGTGGAATCTCGGCTTTGACGACTTTTTCAGCCTCCCCTTACCGGATGGATGCTCCTTGACGGGTTATGCTGATGACGGTCTTTTATTAATAAATGCTAGTTCGCGGGCATCTTTAGAAAAATTAGCTGAAACGAGTCTTGATATTATCTCCGAATGGGGAAATCGTAACCGTCTAGAATTTGCACCTCATAAAACGTATCAACTTATGCTTAAGGGAAATTTACAAGTCCCTCCGCGCTTTCGCTTTAATGGAGTTTCAGTTTCAAATAAAATCACAGTCTGCTACTTAGGTTTACTTTTAGACAAAAACTTTAATTTCATTGAACATATGAAGCAAGTAGGAGAAAAAGCCAAAAAGAATTTTTATGCCTTAACTCGAGTATCTGCCGCAACCTGGGGTTTAACTTTTAGAACGCTAAAAATGGTTTATACTGCGACATACCTGGGTTGTATAACATATGGTTCAGCGGTTTTCGCGGATCGTGTAACAATTGGGGCCGCGCGAAGAAAATTATTGCAAAGTCAGCGTCTTGCCTTGATATTTTTGTGTAAGTCTTACAGAACTGTCAGCACGGAGGCACTCCCTGTGCTGGCTGGCGTAATACCCGTCGATTTGGAGATACAGCGTCGCGCGTCGATGTACTATAGATCAAAAGAAATGACCCCCGCGTTCCTTAAGACACGTGATCGTGACAAAATAAATAGACTATTCAACCCGTTAGATGACGTATTACAGAATCTTCTATCGGAATGGCAGGAAAGGTGGGAGACTTCCGTAAAAGGCCGCCATCTGTATCTGTTCTTTCCCTCGGTGAGAGACAGATTAAAGAAAACCTGGCTAGAGGTCGACCATCAAGTAGCTCAATTTCTAACGGGACACGGAAACTTTAAGGCCAAGTTATTCTATTTCAAGGTTGTACCTTCTCCTTTCTGTGAATGTTCTACCGCGAATACCAGAGTAGAACAAACAGCTCATCACGTTCTGTGGGAGTGTGATCTTTGGCATGACGAACGCGTAATCATGTTGGATTCTTTACATGTCACTTCGGGCGTAGTTTATTATTCTGATCTCGTAGCAAGCAGAGAGAATTATCAGGCATTTAGAAGGTTTTGCAATACATATTATTGGAATCAAAATAGTAAACAACAGCTCATAGCATTAGGTCCCAATAGTAGCGTAACAATAGACCGTGGTGCTCGGCAATCGAGCCTCACTTGATTTGCCATCTCTCTAGGGTATAATGCCTTTTGCTTCAAATTGCTGTTTCTCACGTAGTTGTTAAGGAGGGAAGTCCTTTCAATACTTCCTACTCCGACTATCTTCTTTCTGATTAAATTCGTTGTGAGTTCCAAGACAGCTGTAGTTTATTCCCCGGGACGTCAATAAGCTTCATTGCTTATTGTCTATCTGAGGTCGCCGTTGTTGATCCTGGCTACACAGGAGACACAGTGGTGGGAATGTGTGGTGGGCTTGTCCCGATTGTAAAGTAAATAGGTACATAGGAATACATAACCGCATGATTACAGAGTCAGTAATGGGCTGGATTTACTGCAATGGACTGAACTACATGGTGCCAATTTATTCTGGTATATCAATTCTGTTTATCGCCTATTTGAGTTCGATGGCTTCACTGTTCGTTGTTTTTTTTTGCGACAGAAGAGGACAAACAAGCTACCGTGGCATCTGATGGTAAGCAATCACCGCTGCCTATGGACATCAACGACAATCTAATGTAATGTAATTTTTAGGGATTTACCATTACTGAATGGATTCCATCTGGACAAAGGCCAAGAGGAAGACCAAGAAAGAGATGAACAGACAAACTGACGGAATTTGATAGAAATTAGAAAGAGGAAACAGCAGAGAGGGATAGTTGGAGAAGGAGAGGAGAGGCCTTTGTACAGCAGTAAGACATAAATGGCTAATAATAAAATAAAAAGATTAAGATCCGGAGAGTGCATAGGATACCTTTTATCCCGAATAAATTTATTCCCACAGCTAAAAAGAAAGCATGGCAAGATTCTTTGGACCACGCGGGCGAAGCCGCAAGTATCAGCTAGATTTAAAAAAAAATATAAATATAAAAAAAATATATTTAAATTTTTTTGGAAGAGAAATCAGTGTAGTCAATAACGTCAGTCAAAATCAAAGGTGAAATGAAAACATGATTTACTCGAATACAGCAAAGGAGAAGAAGAAAATCCTAATAATATAATGTATGTAATTTATATTTAATTTAACAGGTGGGCGACCTGCCCTCGTATGAATATTCAGTGTTCATAAATCATATTTTTTCCGAGGTAATATGATTCTGTGTTTGTTTTATGTATTTGCCATAAATTCCGCTTGGATCTTTGCTCAGTTAAAGGCGAAAGGTGCGGGTTCTATTCCAGCAAAAGACAAACATTGACAGCCCTGGGGTGTGTTGGTAACACGGGTTGGCATAAAAGTCTGCACGTTGCAGTTTCGATTCGGGCGTTTTCTATGTTTTTACAATAATAATATATTTTTTGTCTGGTACGGGTAAGCATAGCTTAGTATGTGACC
The DNA here is from genome assembly GCA_905163395.2 of Endotricha flammealis. NCBI lineage: Eukaryota > Metazoa > Arthropoda > Insecta > Lepidoptera > Pyralidae > Endotricha > Endotricha flammealis. Next base: position 13,582,843 of record LR990868.1, on the reverse strand, counting down.
AGGTGGTGCTCCGTGAATTGTGTAGATTTTTTATACCACTAAGGTGGCAAACAAGCTTACGGCTCGCCTGATGGTAAGCAGTCACCGTAGTCTATAGACGTTTGCAATATCGGGGGTATCACTCACGCGTTGCCAACCCACCCAACCCTCCCCCCAAGAAGCTCTATAAATGTAAGGATATAAAAGTCCTTGGCGACGTCTGTCTATCTGTCGGGTTAGCGATAAACTCCAAAATCGGCGGTTTTCATAGCAACGGCTCGTTTATTGTCTAAAATTTAAAATAAAATATGATCAAAACTGCACGATAACTGCATAACCATTGAAAATAATACCAAAATATCTATTCGAACTATCTAATGGCTATTCAATTACCAATAAACAAGCATTACATGTAAATAGTAGGACTTTAAATATTCAAATTCGCATCGTACCGTCGGGGGTTGGGGGTTGATAATCGAGCATGCATGACTAACCCCGCGGCCCGGTCGCTTCGTGTGTAGCGGCCTGATCCGATTACCTCGTGTGTAAACGACCTAACCGCAAACGATTTTCCCAAATTACTACCACTATCAAAGGCAGATTTATGTCGAGAGGCTGGTAGGAGCTAATAGCCTGGTCTATGATGAATCTATACATATAACCCATACCAAAAACATTGTTTATTAATGTATATTTAAAATAAAAACATTTGAATGTTAAAATTGACTTTAAAAAAAGGCTACAGTTGGGTTGGCACTTCTTCTCAACAGGCCATTCACGTCTGTGGGGTAATTCACGTAACAAAACCGATTCTAGTTTCCCGTTCAATTCCTATTTTGATATGAGTGAGACAGCGAGTGTCGTTGAATCGGACTAGAATCGGTTCTTGTTACGTGAATTGCCCCACTGAAGTGCTAGTAGGATTTGACGTGCAAAAGTATTTCTTGTAAATCTACTTGCAAAATATATATATTTAAAAAAAATAAAATTATTCACTATAATTCTAAAGGATCTTACAAACATACTAAATGGTCCGAGTCCGAGTCCGATCAGTTTAGAATTGTAGGAGTGGCGCCCCGTAGGTCATGCTAGCCCTCGCGCGCGAAGTGATCTAACCGTAGAACAATAGATAATGTGTTTAATATATCTGTGCGTAGAACGCATTTGTTCGTAACTGGCCCCACGTACGCGCGCGACGGGTTAAGTCCTGAATGACTGACGGATCCTACCTACTTGGGTTGTCTTTACGTAACGTAGGCTTCCGATAAGAATTTCCGGAATTCCCACGGGAAAGCCGGATACCCGAAACACGAAATTGCGCGGATTTCGCTATTTAAATACATACATACACATAACATGGGCATTATCTATATATATAAAAATGAAACCCGTTTTCCGTTGTCACGACATAACATGAAAACGGCTTGACCGATTTGGCTGATTTTTTTTTTGTAGTTTTCTAATACTCTGTACAAGGTTCTTACGGAAAAAAAAATTAAGAAAATCTCTCAGAAAGATTGAAGAAAAAAACGAAACAGTACCCGGGCGAAGCCGGGCCGGGCAGCTAGTTTTATAATAAAAAAAGAGATCCGTGAAGCCCGTGAAAAGCCGGGGCGGGGCGCTAGTTACATACATACATATCATTTTATTTATATGTGTATTAGAGACATTATAAAAACACACAATTTATTTTACAAATTGTCAGGTGTAAACTGAATTGATTGTTATACAAACGTAAATAATAAATTAGCTACAATTGCACCTGTCGTGCGGGGGCCGCACTGACATTTATTCGTAGGGAACTCACACGACTCTTGTTTGCATTATGGCATAGACGTGGCAGCCATTGCAGAATCTTCTTGGCTTAGCAGTCATCGGTTCTGCGCGTTCTGCCCACTGCCACTTCAACTTGCTAATCCGTTGAGTTACATGCCGATGTACATAGGTCTCCTACACATGCTTCCAGCAGTGACCGGCTGACAGCGGCCTGCATGCAGAGCGGCTTCCAGCGCCTTTCCCTAGATTGAGACACCTTACGTGGCCAGCAAAAAAAAAAAAAAGAAATCTACACAAATTTACATAGTGCAGCACTATTTTTTTGTTTTCACAATTTTTTTTTAATCCGTGGTCTGTACCCTTGTGTACAGACAGACCACGGATTAAAAAAAAACAGACCACGGAATAAAATTTATATATTATTGTAAATACGAGTATATACTTATATAATACATAGGAAACATCCAGACATAACAAACACAAATGTTTGCCGCGAGCGGGAATCCAATTTAGTGCCGAAGGTACTACTAACGCACCTGGGCTATCTATCTTTATACATAATGGCATATCTATATTATGTATAATATATTGAATGTATAGCGTTGTTACATATTGCTGTAATGAAACACAGACAGTGTGAGTTCGCACCATCGCCCACCCGATTCACAAACGGTATACGATAATAGAATAGGCAAATCGTGCATTTGAAACACACTGTTGTGAATATATGAATTACAAACGTATGTCGATATATATATTATGTACATTATACTGTGAATGGTATGAGAGCATTTTTTGAAGTGAAAACTTCTTTAGCGGCGCTTGACACTTTTTTTAGATGGGTAAAAATGTTAAACCTTTCCAAAATATTCAAAAAATGCACAACGTTGATGTTTAAGTTTTCACTCTGCCAGCACTCCCGGAGTGCAACCCGTCCTTTTTTTATAGGGTAAACAAACAAGCCACCTGATGGACAGCTGCGCGATCAATCGTGAATTACCACTAGTCCCTGTGGAGTAGTCCCATGATGGGACTTTCCGTTAACTACTACTGATAATTTCAATCCCAGAGTTTCCACTGGTTTTATTTTCAAAAAACAAACAGTGCCGGGTCGACCATATAAGCCAAATTGTTCCTGAACCTCTGGGGGGGGGGGGGGGAAACTACCCCACTACAGGGATACGGATCTCCCTTCAATACTCTCCTACGCTGTTCCAATGATGTTTGGCAGAGGCCAGTATTTTCATATCAGTATAAAGAATCCCTATGGGATAACATAACACATCCAAACTCTGTCTAGGATTGACGTTGTTTGACTTGTTGGTTAGAGTGGGACACATAGCGACGCCATTGCCTATTTACACAATATGGCAATAATTTTCCTTGAAATCTAGTTCAATATAATCGTTTCTAGAGCTATAGGAAGCATGTATGTACTTTCTCCTGATTTACATATAAATTGTTTGAATAAACACTTCAATAATTACAGTGCGAAGGTGCCTTCATAAATATTCTTTATTACTGGCCAAATTATGGCTACACGTGGCTACTGTGGCTAGTGATGGGGTAAGTTACGTACGGGTAAAAAAATATCCACTTTTATATATTGAGAGAGTTTGTTTCGGCATTTCTTCTCGTCAATGGTGATTCCGAAATGCTGGTAGAATAAAAAATATATTAACATTGTCCACACCTTTACGCTTTAATCCACATCGATTGAAGGGAGACCCGTATTCCTGTAGTGGGGCACGTCCAAATCTGACGAATGCGAGCACTTTGCGTGTCTTGCGTGAGTTGCGCGTGAGAGGCGCAGCAAACAGTTGCAGTAATTGCACGCGCGTAGCTCGCGAGCGGCGCGCGAGCTGCGCATTCGCCAGATTTGGACGTACCCTAAGATTCTCTCATATCGGTATTGGCTTCTATTAAATCCGCTGATGCTTTACACGCGTACACCGGCTGACCGCGCAGTCGAGCGGTAAACCGTCTTGCGGCGGCGGTGTACCGCTACGAAATCCGCTTAACCGCCGCGACCTCCGCGACGCGGTGCTCGGTGCTGTGTGAAAATCGCCTGTGGATACACATTTTCCAATTATCATTTGCTCGGCAGTGAAGAAAAACCTTTTGAGGAAATCCGCATGTTCAAGAAATGATATATTTTGTAAGACCAACTTATTACTAACAACTTTTAAGACTTGTAAGTTTACGTAAATATCTCAATTTTCGATTGTGTACCTAATAAACTTTAAGCAAAATCTGTTGAGTCGTTTTTGCGTAAAAGATTTACAAAGATCCACACATTTATCCATACACTTACATTTATAGTAGAATTTGGTCCCTGAAATGGATATGTAAATATCGTATTCATTAATTCGGGTACTACGGATATTCTTATACCCGTAAGTGGCATCCCTAAAGTTGCGGGTATAGTCGTTCTGTGTATAGATGGCAGATAAAATACGAATGCTAATAGTTGAAATGACCCCAAGCTATTACATATGGATGTTTTTTTTTACATGTGTCAAACAAGTACATTATATATACATAATCTATATATATAAAAATGAAACCCGTTTTCCGTTGTCACGACATAACATGAAAACGGCTTGACCGATTTGGCTGATTTTTTTTTGTAGTTTTCTAATACTCTGTACAAGGTTCTTACGGAAAAAAATATTAAGAAAATCTCTCAAAAAGATTGAAAAAAAAACGAAACAGTACCCGGGCGAAGCCGGGCCGGGCAGCTAGTAATATATAAAAGTAAGAACTCTAATCTCCTTGAATAGAGTCTGCGTAGAGTGGGCACAGGGCTAAGAAACAACTGAATAAGTTGTAGTTAAGTTTAGTTAAGTTATTAATAAAAAAATACCCTGCCTTAGATAAAATATGAACTATTTCGGTAAATATTAATAACTTTCGTAGTTATACCCACGAAACTTCGTTTGCAAGTATCCCGCATTGTGTGTGTGTGTTTGTAATGAATAAATATAATAGACAAATAAAAAAATAAATATATGGGGACAATTCATACAGATTGAGCTAGCTCCATAGTAAGTTCGAAACTTGTGTTATGGGATACCTACTAACTCAACGTTATTATATTATATAACAAATACATATATAGATAAACATCCAAGACCCGAGGCCAATCAGAAAAAGTTAGTTTTTCATCATGACCCGACCGGGGATCGAACCCGGGACCTCCTGGGTGGCGGTCTGGCGTGGTAACCATTACGCCACGGAGGTCGTCAATAACTACTGTAATAATATAAAAAATAGCTTTTCCCCGCGGCTTCGCTCGCGTTAATTTTATGTTATAGATCTCGTTCGACAACAAAACAACCCATAGCGCGACTTGTGGCGCCATCTGTTGGCCGATAGCCCATCCTATACAGCGCCTTCTTTAGTAGAAAAAATATTTTCCCATTGGAATGACATAGTTTCACGGGATAAAAAGTACGGCTCCGTACCGCCGAAAATATGTAAACAAATTTTCATAATGATCGGGTGCTTAGTCAAGCCGTGAAGGAATAACAAACAAACAAGTAAACAAACAAACATACTCACTTTCACATTTATAATACTAGGGGTGCATGGCGTAACGCGATGCAAAGTTGAGCTGAGCGAATGTTGAAAGTTTTGGCGCCAAAAATCAGCTTTATTGGTTTTGGCACATTTTGGCACATTTTATTTTCATTTTTATTTTTTTAAAACCTTGCCACAAACTGTCTCTTAAGATGTGCCAAGTTTGGTTCTAATTGGTGGAGTAGTTTGGGAGGAGAAGACGAACAACCAAATGAGGAGAGTCTGGTATGGAGAGCTTCGCTCGCCTTCGGCTCGCTCAGCTCAATTAGTATGATAAACTGAAAAACTACTGGACCGATTTCAAAAATTCACCGTTGGAAAGTTACTTTACCCCCAACATAGTCTTTATATTTTAATTATTTATTTGAAAAGTTTAATACATAGATCTAAGCGAACAGACAGCGGAAGCAACTTCATTTTTCTATAATCCTTACTAATATTATAAATGAGAAAGTGAGTTTGTTTGTTTGTTATTCCTTCACGGCTTGACTAAGCAGCCAATCATTATGAAAATTTGCATACATATTGTTAGGGCTACAGAGCCCAACATAGGCTACCTTTTATCCCGTGAAAGTATGTCGTTCCAATGGGAAAATAATATTTCTACTATAGAGGGCGCTGTATCGGCCAACAGATGGCGCCACAAGTCGCGCTATGGGTTGTTTTGTTGTCAAACGAGATCTGTCTATACAGTCATAAAATTAACGCGAGCGAAGCCGCGGGTAAAAGCTAGTAATACTATAAAGGCGAAAGTTATGTGTATGTTTGTTACTTCTTCACGCTCAAATGGCTGGGCGATTAACACATACTTTTTATCCCGAAAAGTACGCGATTCCCGTAGGATTTGATCAAAAGTCTGATATAGATGGCGCTGCTGTGCATAAATAAATACACGCAAACGAAGTTGCGCGGGTTTCAATGGATACAATACTAGCCTTTTTGCCCGCGACTTCGTCCGCGTGAAGTTCCGGACTCGTTCCCGTGGGAACCACATTGAATTTCGGGAATTGCTATAGCCTATGTCACTCCCTGATAATGTAGCTTTCCACTGGTAAATTTTTAAATCGGTCCAGTAGTTTGGGTAATTCAGCGACTGACACCACGAGGGATTGGAACCATGGTGTCAGTCGCGGAAGGACTCTTTTTGAATTGACTGATTGACACCATGGTGTCAGTCGAGTATCATATAATTGGGACGTCGTTCGGAGCCTATTCAATGCAAACAAACAAACAATCAAATCTTTCCTCTTTATAATATTAGTATAGATAAATATTGAAGTAAATATAGATTAAACAGTACACTACTTTTGTCTATTGCAGTCGGTCAAATTCTTGAGTCTAAGAGGCTGGGCGGGGGTAAAACAGAAAGTATTCCAATCTCATGTAGATTCGCTAAATGCCACGGGTACCCTTCGAATCTCCACTATTGGCCAAGCTTTTCCCTTTTCATTTCCTTCGCACAGTCGTACAAACAAATGCCTGGGTGTGCGGCGGCTGTGATAGCGGACGCATAAGAGCAATTGTTGGGTAAATTTAGGGCATAAGCGCGAGCGATTTACGGGAAGTAAGTCTGACTTATCTATCAACGAACAGCTTAAGGTCTAACTAAACTATTGGATGTAGAAGAATGTTTTATAAAGGGAGTGTTTAGAAATTTACATGGGGAGAGTAGTGATTGGATTTTCTGGATAAACCGGCGTTTGCTAGTACATTTTTTTTCATAAATCACTAATTGTTTTCATTACATTGATATTTTTTTTGTAAATTGATTACAATTTTAATTTTTATTAATTTTGTACAGTCAGGTCCACGTCGAGCTTTACACTTGCAGTGCAATTCTGGCTCTTATGACATAGAACTTAAGAATGGTACAAAGTTCAATATGTAAAGGTGGACCTGCTAGGTTACTCTGCATAGCAATCGCGATTTTAATTTCAATTCTGTATAATTTCAAATGTAAAATTAACAGCAAATCCTAATTCGTACCCTTGAAATTTTTTACTTTACTAACTATTTGGTTAGCGTACAATCCGATTTCATTTAGTTTGCGCTAGTCTAGCTATAAAAAGTACCTAAAAGTAACAATCCAATGGCGATCGAGCGGAATTATCGTCAAGAGTAAGGGGGCTGTTCTTGACTGTACAATAAAAGATTGCTAGTCCCGATCGGGAGTTTCGGGACAGCTGTCAATGTTAATGTCTTATATTATTAGAAAGGGGTGTCGCAAAGGGAAGCTTAGCTAAATCTGTATCAGGAACCATTTTGGTATTTATCCTATTATTATTTTTGATAGGAGTAAAGTTCTTCCATCCTCAATGTTTTGAAGAGACCTATAACGATATCTCACAACACGGGGTGGACGCGAAAAAAAAATAATTTCTACTTTACATGTATGGGACGCACCCCAAAACTATTTTTTTTTAAAACTTTGTTCCATTGTTACGTTGTGAATTATATTCACACGTAATCTATCATTTGTAATAACTAATATTCGAATATTGAAAACTCATACAAATTAATGATTAAACTTTAACGGATGACGGCGAGTTGCCTAGATGGCATTCGCGAATATCTGCACTTCCCAAAGGTTGACTGGTAGATAATGCATTTAGCGTTAAGTCCGCCTTTTGTACCCAAATATTGTGGTCAATAAAGTTTAAATAAATATATAAAATAAATGGAATACTCGACCGTATTTCTTGAGGCATTAGGATCATTCTGACTAATCAATACTACGGCGTGCCGGTCGATTCACCGATCGCCAAATATGGTAATGAGCGAGGTACGTATGCTGTCAAAAGACAGCATACGTACTTCGCCGTTAAGAATATTCGGGAACAAACCTAGTCTATAAATTAACGCGACGGCTTTGCTCGTCACTCTCTGTCTTCGCTAGCGTGGTGCTGTGACGTGTATTTGTAATAAGTGAACATCTATAATTTAAACGCGAGTGTATCTTTATTGTCCGTCAGGTGAGTGCACTAAATAATTCCTAATGGGATTCCCTTTAGTTTTAATCTGTCTTTGAGTAATTTCTATCTTTCTAGTGTATTTCATAGTCTAATTTAAATATCTGTATTGCTTATTTTGTGAGATCGAGTACGTCCTTCAGACGTATGCGATCGAGCTACCTTCGATGTAATTCTGTGTGGCCGCCTAAGACAATTATGGACTGGACACCTAGCTTGTCCAGCCAGCCAGCTAGAAGATGGTCGGCGACGGCTCACAGAATTCCTGGAAGAGGAATCTAACACCGTCCCCATCTGTGAATTCCAGGACAACTACCCTAGGGATACAACCTAGATTCAACACACCTACGGGATAATCTACTCTTCCCCTATACCATTTTTACGTGGCACATAAGGGAGAATCTACTCTTCCCCTGCACCATTTCTACGTGGCACCTTCGGGAGTCTACCTACTGCGCAACTCTACGCTGCGTGAAAGGCAATCGTGCGCCCCTACCGCTCCGTGCCGCTGACTGCTGAGCCAGCCTTCCCGAGAGGATCTACCCTTCCCGGTCTCTACGCCCGTCGTCTGAACACCCGAAGAAGTCCTAGGCTAAGTGTCCCAAGAAATTGCAAGTGAATTCTCATAGCCCACACCCTGAGTCTATAAATAAACTTATTATTTCGTTTCTTGTTCTTTCTCTTGTCTCCCTACTCTCTACCCTACCTTGCTTACGTTGATCGGCCTCCCCGGCAACGTAACACCATCACTTTGTTAGCATTATTAATATGCGTATAAAGTTTTCTAGCATTAAGCGTTTAGGAGCTAGAACGCGGACAGACGGACAGACTGACAGACGGACATGGCAAAACTATAAGGGTTCCTTGTAGTTTACTACGGAACCTTGGTTGAGATAGCTTTATTACATTAAAATGCGTTTCAAAATCTCGTTGTACGTAGAGGCTATAAGAAAAAAATATAAGATTTACGCTAAAACTTACGCCAAGCCCTTATGTTCGAACCTTCAATTTCCTTTTTCCAGTATATGATATTGAATTGCTTTTCGTAGAATATAATAGTACACTTATGTCATGTGTGAAATTGTGCGGGAAATATATATAGATGCCTACGTTTATTTACTTGGAGATATCTCGGGAGTTGTCGTCGTAACTTCATTTAGGGATTTAGTCACAGTTTACATTTTTGAATTGACTTTCAGTGAGTTAATATGGAAATTCGTTGACCTAAGGCTGCCTTGAAAGATTGCTTATAGCAATAAGGCCGCCTTATCGCATATACACAAGCCTGTAAGTTTATATCTTGTTTGTGTATTGCAAATAAATCGTATTCTGTCTATCTATCTAACATCCTCATTTACCACCCTCTCGTGGAATATCGGTATTTATAACCAGCAGTTTCGTTTGGTGACTGATAGCATTCGTGCTCGCGACGCCGTCCGAGTCACACGTCCGGTGCCCGGTGCCTCCGCGCTACGCTGCTCCCGCGTGCTACGCACGCCCCCCGCCGCCGCGCTACGCTACCGCCGCTCCGACACACGTGTCTCCTTGCCTTTTTTAAGACAAGGAGGCATTATCGTGATTTTTAGAGTTTCTTCGGTTTTTCGCGCGTTTTTTGCCGATTAAAACCACAGTTTCGTGGTCTGGCTGTGTGATACCTCACGGTGCCAACTTTGCACAGCCAGGAGTGCGACCCGGGCACTCGCCGATCCCCTTCAGGGTGAAGCAGTTACCCGGACGGGGCTAGAACCACCGGCCTAGGGGGCTCCCCTGACCGACACTAGCTATCGCCCCCTCCCGCCCACCCCTTCCTCCTTCCTATCCTTAGGGAACGGCTTGGGCGCCTAGAGCTCCGGCTCGAAGCTACCCTCCGAACCTTAAGCAGTTAGGGACCCTCTGACACATTAAGATTGGTCAGAGGCATACAAGCTTAGGGCACACCTTAGAAGCACCCCCCTCGCCTCACCCGGCGCGGGGGACTAGGACTACACACCTCGGGTTCTCCCCCCGAGCGCTCCCAAATTAGGCACGACTGCCGCAAGGTTTCTTCGCAGCTCTTCCTTGCGGAACGTGACGCGACGAACTGCGATAATTTCGTTTTAGCTGTAGGTTCCCTTAATAGGCCGGTCGCCATGGCGACCGACCCGCGTGTAGACCTTTTAATCGCCTTTATTGAAAGGCGATGGAACGATCTGTCCCCATACGAGCAGTCCGAGCTCGAAAAGATTAAAAAATCTCCCCCCCCGGCCCCTCAGGCCGCAGCCCGCCCGGCCCCTCAGGCCACCAAACCCTCGGCCCCTCAGGCCGCAGCCCCCTCGGCCCCCCTGGCCACCTCCCGCCCGGCCCCTCAGGCCACCAAGCCCTCCGCCACCGCGACTTCCATCGCCGCGCCCTCCTCCGCCACCGTTGCGCCCGCCGTCGCGTCCCCCGTTGCCGCGCCCCCCGCCACCGTGCACCCCGCCGTAGCGACTTCCGCCGCCGCGCCCTCCGCCACCGCACCCTCCTCGATCTCCGATGACGAGATGGAGGTCATCTCCGAATCTTCGGATTCGAGTTCCGCCCCCTCGTCCGACTCGGACGATTTCATTGTGGCCTCAGGCCGCAAGCGCACAAGGCGCAACAAGGGCGCTGCCAACAAGGCCGCCAAATTAGCCGCCGAGTCAAATCCGGCCGCCCCTCTCTCCGACTCGCCCGCTTCGCCCCCCGCGGCTGAACAGGGTGCCGAGGGAGCTTCTCTCCCCACCCCTCCCAAGCGCTCCCAGCGCCCACCGGCGGTCGTTATCACAAACCGCCATAGGTGGATGGCCATCAAGGCCCGATGTGATGCCAATGGCATCTTCTTCATTGCGGAGACCCGAACTGAGGGTATCCGCCTAAAAACGGAGTCCATCACGGACTACCGTAACCTCACCCGCCTTCTCGACGCTATGTCGATAACTTTTCATACTTGGAGTCTAGAGGAGGACCGGCGCCTTCGCGCGGTCATCCGCGGAATCCCGAAAGAACTCGAGTGCAATGACGTACTCGAGGACCTTCGGGCTCAAAAACTGCCCATCCTCGAAGTGCACCGCATGCACCGTGGGCCTTCCGCCCCCTTCAACATGGTCCTTGTCATTTTGGACAGGACTAACCTTAAAGAGGCGAAAGCCATCTTTAATATCAAAAAAGTCTGCGGACTGTCCGGGGTCGTAGTAGAGCCCCCACACAAAAAAGGCACTGTGGGTCAATGCCACAGATGCCAACTATACGGGCATTCCTCCCGCAACTGCCACAACACACCTCGTTGTGTCAAATGCTTAGAGTCCCACGCGACACCGGAATGTCAGCGACCCAAAGACCGCGCGCTATGCTCGGAACCTCCGAGCTGCGTAAACTGCGGGGAGGTGGGGCACCCCGCGAACTACAGAGGGTGCTCAAAAGCGCCCAAAGTAAAGAGTCGGAGGCCTACTCCCTCCTCATCTAGGATCCAAGTCCGCGCTTCTCCCCCTCAGTCCCAAACTGCCGAGGCCGCCCCGGCAACAGCTAAGGCACCGGTGCCACCACTCAATCTGTCGCCCTCGTGGCGCTACAAGACCAACAAGGTCCCACCCCCACAGGCCAGCCCCTCAGGCACGCCTGCACCCGCGGCGGTGGAAGCCGCAACACCTCCACCCCCCCCAGTAAAGGCATCGCTGCCACCTTCCAACGGGACCGAAGGGCTCTACAAGCTCGCAGCCGTCCTAGATATAGATAGGGTTCTTGCCATGGCCGCGTTGGTCAATGAACACGCGAATAGTCCCAACGCTCTCCTAATGGCCGTCTGTCAATTCACAGACGTGTTCGTTGCCCTTAAAAATTTCAACAAATAATTATGGACTTACACCATACGAGTAGAGTCAAACCGACCTCCCTTAAAATCGGCTACTTCAACGCAAATGGGCTTCGCACCCAGAGGTCTGAGGTAGCCGACTTCCTCTACACCCATCAGTTGGACGTCCTCCTCATCCAGGAGACGTTCCTTAAACCATCAATTCGCGATCCCAAAATCGCGAATTATAAAATCATACGTAATGATCGCACAGTCTCTGCCCTCGGTGGCACTCTCATCTACTACAAAGCGACATTACACTGCACGCCTGTGGATACACCCAATCTCGTGCACATTGAGGCCTCTGTCTGTAGATTAGGAATGACAGGTCACCAATCCATATTTTTAGTGTCAGCTTATCTAGCTCCCACTAACTCCAACTCCTCAAACCCCAGATCACTACTCGATAGTGACATACAAAACCTTCTAGATCTTGGCCCGTCTGTTATCATAGCGGGTGATCTAAACGCCAAGCACCCTGCCTGGTGTAGCCTAACCACAAACCAACGTGGTAGACAGCTCGAGCGACTCTCAGAGAGTCTCAATTTCGACATTGTAGCACCCATGTCCCCTACTCATTACCCGGACAATGTTGATCATCGTCCGGACGTCCTAGACGTAGCCCTCCTAAAGAACATCAATCTTAGATTGAGTTCAATAGAAGTGCACTCCGAACTCACCTCAGACCATAGGCCTGTCATCATTTCTCTCTCTCCCAGAGTGAGTATTCCCAATGTGGCAGCCACAGATCCCACTATGATCAAGACCGACTGGGTCAGGTTAGGCGAAAGCCTCAAATCCATTTCGTCCCCCTTGTTAGATCCAATTCCAGACGAAATTGTCTCAATTCCCGATGCAGTAGGTGCTATTGACTCGTTAACAGCGCACGTGCAGAAAGTCGTTAGCGACTGCTCGCGGCGTGTCCCAGTGAACGCTCATCGTCGCTGGACACTTCCGCCGGATGCGCGCGCTCTGTTAACAGAGAAAAACCGAGCCCAAAGGGCCTACTTCTCCGCTCCCACTGAGCCTAACCGCGTCCGCATGCGCGCTGCTCAATCAGCGGTTAAGCGTCGTATCAGACAGCTTAGAAACGACCAGTGGGACGAGACTCTCTCAAATTTGGTCCCATCTCACCAAGCCTTCTGGAAACTTGCCAGAGCCCTTAAGGCAGATACAGTGGCTGCCACCCCTCCGTTAGTACAGTCAGATCCCTCCCTCCCCCTCGCCTTCGAGGACGAGGAAAAAGCTGAATGCTTAGCATCCAGTCTTGAGGCACAATGTGCACCTAGCACACTCCCCGTTGATCCAGATCACCTACTCGAGGTCGATACTGTGGTAGCAAATAGACTCGCGAGCCCACTTACAGATGCCGACCCCCCGTTAGAGCCGGTAACCCCTGATGAGGTAGAGTCCCTTATCAAAGACCTACATAATAGGAAGGCCCCGGGGCCTGACGGGATTTCTAACAGAGTCATCAAGCTCTTTCCCGCCCATCTTATACTACTCCTGACTGCTATCTTTAACGCAGCCCTCAAAAATAGCATTTTCCCCCAAACTTGGAAGGAAGCCACCGTCATCGGCATTCCAAAACCCGGCAAGCCCAAGGATCAGCCCTCGAGCTATCGCCCTATCAGTCTTCTTAGTTCAATAGGAAAAATCTATGAGCGCATAGTTCTCGCACGTCTCAAAGATTTTTCCCTTGCCAACAATCTCTTGCCTAACGCGCAGTTTGGTTTTAGAGCCAAACACTCTTGTGTCCAACAAGTGCATCGCATAGTCGAACACGTGTTGGACCGGAGAGCGAACAGATCCCGCCCGCATAAAACGGGCGCTCTCTTCTTTGACGTGGCAAAGGCGTTCGACAAAGTTTGGCACAACGGGCTTATTTATAAGCTCTACAAACTCAATACGCCAAATCGTCTTGTGCTCATCATTCAAGACTACTTGTCGAACCGCTCTTTCCGCTATAGGGTGGATGGGGCACTATCCCCCCCTCACACCATTAGAGCCGGAGTACCACAAGGGTCCGTGCTCTCGCCTCTCCTTTACACGCTTTACACAAGCGACTTCCCCGAATTCAGACCCAGTCCACTAGCGACCCATACCGCTCTCTTCGCAGATGATACTGCCATCTACTGTTCAGCCCGTAGTATTCCCCCAATTATAGACTCACTCCAAACTGCCGCCAATACTCTTGGCGACTGGTTTAGGAAATGGCGCATCGAAGTCAATCCTCAAAAAAGCGCCGCTATCCTCTTCGCTAGAGGTAGCACCCCAAATCCCTCCTCCAGAGTCGAAATGTTCGGACAACCGATCCCTTGGGAAAGGAAAGTCCGCTACCTAGGCGTCACACTCGATAGGGGACTCACCTTCCGCGATCATATTAAGATTGTCCGCAACCGCGCCGCTTTCGCGCTAGGCCGACTATATTATCTGCTCAATGGGCGTAGTAAACTCTCTCTTAGAAATAAGGTGAGAATTTACACAACGTGCATTAGGCCGATAATGACTTACGCGAGTCCAGTTTTCGCCCACGCCGCGCCCTCTCATATCCACAGGCTGCAAACCATCCAGAATAGGTTTTTGCGCAAAGCCATCGGTGGGCTTTGGTTCATTCGGAACAAAAACCTCCACATTGACTTAGGTGTGCCGACCATCTCGCACCACCTAAAGCAATGCTCAGTCAGATTTTTCGACTCTCTCGACCATCACCCCAATCCATTGGTGAAAGCCGCAGGGGATTATCCCGCTCCGGCTGACACCATTAGGTCCAAACGTCGTCCGCGGCACGTCCTCAACGACCCGGACGACGCCATTACAGTCGCCATCGAGGCGTACAAACAATTAGATTCCGCGACACAAAGTAGACACACACGTCCGTCATATCGGCCCCGCCGGCGGGGCCGCGCGTCGCGCCACCCTGTAGGGACTCGGTTTTCGCGGTACCGGCACGTGCCCGGCCGCTTCTCTCCAATCCGTTCGCCTTCCCCCAGTGTCGCCATAGGCCGAGGTTCGAGCCCCCCTCTGGGGCGCCCCTAGGCAGACACTGTAAATTTTTGGCGGTGAAAGCCCTACGCTCCCGCAACAGTCCGGTGTCTCAGTAAAGGGTGTCAGTACACCCGAACTGATTAGTCCATACAAAAAAAAAAAAAAAAAAGGTGACTGATAGCTCCAGAAGATCTTCCCTATCGATTTTCTCCTTCATTTCATGATTATATCAATTCATAATAATCCCAGCGACAGTGATTCATAATAATGACAGCGTACTCTGCCACGCTGTCAAAATGTCATAGAATATGATATTGCACTCATCAGCAAGCAAGCAAAGCGTAGTAAAATTTACTTTAAAATATAGTCTAGCAACTCACAGTTAACATAAAAAGAAACTTTTTCATGTCGCAATATCAGAATGGATGTTGATTTACAATATTTCCTTAAAAGCTAAACCAAAATACAAATTTACGATTGCAGGCCAAGGAATCGTCCTTGATTCACAGTTTACGGCCCTCCCCGAATTGATTTAAATTGTCGCCGACTGTAAAACTTGTAGCCAGCCCTTGAATACAAATGTAGTTTTAATTTTCGCGGGTGGCCATTACAGCAGCGGAGATTCAATTAGTACAGAGTTTCCATTCACTTTTGTGTTTTTTTGGACTGAGATTATTATTGTTAAGGTTTTAGATTGTATCTAGTGAGTGTTACAGGCCTCTTTTTATCTTATTCAGAAGTTTCATGCAAAACGTCGTTAATTAGGAACATTTTAGTTTGAGTATCATCATACATAATCAAACCATAATCATCCCACACGCACTCCAGGGATACGGGTCTCCCTTCAATTGAAGAAGATTAGAGCGTACTCTGCCACTGCCACAATACTCCAATGCAGATTGGCAGAGGTTATACATATGCCTGAAGTTCACTGACTTTAAGTGACAAGTGGGCCGCAGTAGGTACAACCTTAGAAAATGGGGCTTCATAGGAGAATCATCCTACATTTCCTGTGATTTTTGCAACACTGGTGCCCCGCAGACAATGAGTCATCTTCAATGTTGCCCGGGTTGTCCTACTGACTGTGCCTTAACAGATTTGTGGAAGGCCACGGATAATGCCATCTCACTGGCTGAACATCTTGCCAGTAGGGTGTAGGAATTTTATTTTGTTTGAGTCACTGACACGAAAAGAAGAAGAACTGACTTTAACGAGTCATCTATCGACAGCCGGGACCAACGACTTAATTTTCCCTGCAAAGCATTCCCCGCATTTTATTAATCATATTTTTATTATATTGTTTGTTAATTTTGAAATCGTAGAAATATTTTATTATATTAAGCCTCATTCATGAACTTCTGCATTCAATATTTGAATAATAGAGAATGCAATTAGCATTAAGTCCGCCTATTATAATGTGTATTTTTTGTAGTGTTATAAATATTATTAAGAGAGGAAGGGCACAGCGGATAATCCGCTCAAATCGGAGCAGCCCGTCTGGGGAAGGACCTCCACCTTACAGAAGATCGTAGCCAAATAGCATTGGTCTCGGCCATGTTGTGTTCCTACGGTGAGTAAGGTCTCCAGAGCTCCATTTGGGGGGTTGGCAACGCATGAGTGATACCCCCGGTATTGCAAGTGACCGTATGCTTGTTTGCCACCTTTGTGGTATAAAAAAAAAAAAAAGTTACTTCGCTCAATGCATTTCCATTGGCATTCAGCGAGGTCACGCTGCAAGCATTTTGGGTACCCTGCCATTTATTTTTTAATATTAGTCATTAGTTTAGTTTAGTCAAATTTTAATGTTATTATTCGTGTAATCATTGTAATCTTACCATAATAAATATATCCCTAACTTATAAAAAATACACTCTATTGTAGTGGCCCACCACGCCACTATTCTCAACATCTACGCTTCTATAGCATGACGGATAGCGAGGAGAACTCGGCAATTACTCAAATTGTCGCCTCTCTTGCCGACACTAAACTCCCCGCATTTTTATTTTTAATCCTGCAAGTCAATCAGCGGATGTATAATTGGCTTCTGTTTGTTTATAATTTATTTATATAAAATCTTAATTATTTAGATCAGAGTTTGATTCATCATCATCATCATCACAAGAAGGCTCTCCCAAACGCTTCAAGTATGACTTACTTTGGCAGCGACCTGTACCTATTTAGTGAGTTTCCTTAGGTTTGATTAATTGATTTCATAACGTTCTGTTGCATAGTCAAGGCGTGAATGAATAACAAACAAAGCTTATAAAATAATAGTGAGGATTGAAATATACTATCTTGTGATGCTACAGCATTATCAGGAAGTATTTGACTTAGTTTTTAATATGTTCGTTACTTCTTCACGTTCAAATGGCTAGGTCAATTTTCATGTTATCTGGTATGTATGTAGCTGATACCTTGGATTAACACATACCACTTTTTGTCCCGAAAAGTACGCGATTCTCGTAGGATTTTAACAAAAGTCTGATAGAAATGGTCGGTAGGTGTCGCTACTGCGCATAAAATTAAACGCGGGTAATACCACGGGCAGCAACTAGTAAATAAATATTTCCTAAAAATTACACAGCGCCATCTGGTCCCATACTAAGCAAGTTACGTTTGACAACTATTTCGGTAGATTCAATCTTTGATTACATTGAGATTATGTCGCCTGATGTCGCCCAGCCCGGTATCCTCGTTACAAAAACAGTTACAATCTCATGTCGATCTCAAGCTCTGTCTCACTCATACAAAATAAGAATAAAGCGAGATAGTGTGTGAGTTTGAGATGAGATTGAAACTTTTTTTGTTACGAGAAGGACCCGCAGATCTTGTTTAGATTACGTAATGTGTAACGTAACAATTGAAAGGCTAATTAACGAGAAAGAGTGTCAAAAGCAGCGAAACGTATGGGGTATAAATTTAAATTAATTGTATTGTTTATACGGCAGGTCCCAACTGCACCGTTTGCCGCTTCGTCGACGCTTCACACGTGTGTGGTGCAAGTAACAACCGGTCGACAATTTATTTCTCATCATATTTATTTTATTGTAGATTTATTTTATTGTAGAATGACAAAAAAGGCCGTAACCGGTTTTCTTTCGCCATTTCTTTTTACCGGTTGCCATTTTGCTTGTGTCCGAAATGGTGGTAGTATTTAACGTAGTTTATTTTTTTAATTTAAACAAGTTGTAAATGACAAGAAAAAGTGCCTGTGAAGGTCTAATTTCTGAAATAAACGATTTCATTTCATTTCATAATCTTTGCATACTTCCTACTCCGTCTAACTTTCTGATTAAATTCGTGGCGAGATCCAAGTCAGCTGTAGTTTATTGACAGGTCTGGTGGTCGAGTGGCTAGCAATGTCACTTTATCCTCAGGGCCGCGGGTCCGAATCCTGCGCAAGGCAAACATTTGTGTGTATGAACATGTTTGTTTGCCTTGGTCTGGGTGTTTTCTATTTATAATAAGTATTTATTTACAAAAAAAAGTACCCACAAGCTTAGTTGCTTAGTTTGGGACTAGATGGCGTTGTGTGGTTCGTCCAAGAATATTTATTTATTTATTTATATTTATCTCCCTTGTCGTCAATAAGCTTCATTGCTTATTGTCATTATGAGGTCGCCGTTGTTGATTCTGGCTATACAGGCGACAGCGGTGGTGATGTGTGTTGGATTTGTCCCCGATCATAATTTTTGCTAGGCTACTATTACGGTCGTGGCTCATAAATGGATTGGCTCGACAAGGGCTGTGCAATCTCGCACAAAATGGACGGTCACGTTAAGCCGTCGTCAGTGTCATCGGTCCCGGCTGTTGTCGATGGATGACAGTCGTTAAGCCAAGTCGGTGATTGATCTGGATTGTTCAACTGATCTGAGCCTAGATTTAGACCTATTCGCGGACAGTGAGTTACGTCTGCTTGGTGACGCCTACAGATTGTTTGGTTGAAGAGGAATAGGTACCCATTTGAGTATTGTTAAGCCTAGCTTATTTTAATCTGTGTGTAATGTGTAGAATTATTTATAGTATTCGTTCAATTTATTCGTACGTATTCGTAGACGACCTCCGTGGCGTAATGGTTACCACGCCAGACCGCCACCCAGGAGGTCCCGGGTTCGATCCCCGGTCGGGTCATGATGAAAAATGAACTTTTTCTGATTGGTCTCGGGTCTTGGATGTTTATCTATATATGTATTTGTTATAAAATATAATAACGTTGAGTTAGCATCCCATAACACAAGTTTCGAACTTACTTTGGGGCTAGCTCAATCTGTATGAATTGTCCCTATATATTTATATATTTAATTTCGCACGCGCAATGACAAATTCGGGCTCTAGATATGATATGATAATATGATGATAGATATATCTATTTATATATTTATTAAAACCATACCCTCTCCAAGCGTCAGCCTTGCACCACGCACTTGCCAACTGGAGCGTACAGTTATCGGCTTCCACCCTCATCGATCATTTAGCATCCCGTGAGGCCGCGGTATTTGGGAAATCAACACTAATTGTTTTTATAATACATGTGTTTTAGTTTTCATTAGTACCCAGGGACTAATGGGAAACATGCCCATTTACAACGAGATTCACCAAAAAAAACTGTAAGTGTGTTTCTTTCGCCATTTCTTTTACCACTGCCATTTTTTGCTGTTGTTCCCGAAATGTGGTAGTTTATAGAGTAGATTATGAATTCCAAACAATATAATTTAATCGAGCTCACCTGCACGCGTCTGTGATTCATTATGAAGAGCTGCGGTGTCCACTGGACCGGCAACGGGAAACCATTGCTCCTATGTTCCCAAGAGAGTCAGCATAAAAGTCCTAAGAACAATGAACAATGAGGCTGATCACGATCCTCAGATATGATCCACCGACTCCAGAGAGAGTACACTTCGACTAGAGAAAGTGCTTGCGAAGGCATAGTCTCTGATTTTTTTTATACCACATAGGTGGCAAACAACCATACGGCCGGGCTAATGGTAAGCCGTCACCGTAGCCTATAGAATAGACGCTTGCAATTCCGGGAGCACCGGGAGTATCAATCGTTGCCAACCCTTCCAACCACCCCAAGTGGAGCTCTGGAGACCTTACTCACCGTAGGAACACAACATGGCCGAGACCAATGCTATTTGGCTACGATCTTCTGTAAGGTGGAGGTCCTTTTCATAAAATATCTTTAGACGAATATCAATTTTAATATTCCGTGAATAAACATGATGGTATCGGAGGCTGAAAGTTGCGTCAAGTTGCGAGGGGTTGCGTTAACTTGAATTTCAGGATACGTCTCAGTATGAACGGTTTCAGAAGTTACGCGAACATAAATTTATTGGACGCGTTATGAATACATTATTTTTGATGCAGAAAGCCATTTTAGTGAAATTTTTGTGTGAAATGATATAAGTATTTGTATAATAGAAAATATGTTATAAATAGGTAGATATACATAGATATACAGGTATAATTCGTTAAACGTCGCGCGTCGTCGCGGAAGACCAAAAAGGCGATATGGCGGGATGAGATCGATGCGTACTTGGATGAGTTGAATGATTGGTCCGAAAAGGCCCAAGTAAGAGAAAATTTGAAAAGTTGAGGCCTTTGCCCTGCAGTGGGACAAAAAATGGCTACTAAAAAAAAGATAGGCACCTACTATTGTTAAAAATTTATTATCGTTTCTACGTGGCCTTATTTTGCAATTTTGTCGAAAAACTTTTAACATAAATTCACTTGGACTAACAATATCATATCATTTTGTTTGACATAATATTATATCATATATTAATTCACTGAAAATATAAAAAACATAATTATATAAAAAGTTGTTCGACGAAAAAAACTGGCAAGTAGATAAGTTAACTACAACTTACCAGGAACCTGTGTAATCAAGTTTCAATGATTTCAATTCAATGGTAATTAAAGATGTTAAAAATGGTACAATTATCAACCAATTATGTTATAAATAAAAATAACAGCTTGTAAATCTGTTAGTTTAATTCTTTTGTAACTTCGAAAACTTTTACTAACAAGCCAGTTAATCAAATAAACGACATGTATCTTTGCTTGTCCTAAATATAAACATTTACGGAACACAATAATAAATAAGCGAAGTAACTCAATTTTAAACGTTTGCACCTAAGCACAGGTCACTTAGTAAAAAGTTGCAGGTTTTTTTTTTCGACAAATCACACAGACTGAGCTAGCCCCAAAGAAAGTTCGAAACTTGTGTTATGTGATACTAAAGGTCTCTGTATACGCAACGGAATAATACCTCGGACGGGACTGGGAAGTGACTTTTGGTTCGACACAGCCACGTTCCCGTTCCGTCCGGATATCCGCGATATATGCATATTCCCATACATTTTGTATGGAACTATATTTAACTTCCCGTCCCGTCCGGGAAAAAACACGTTACGTATACAGCGACCTTAACTCATAGATACTATATTTTATAACAAATAAATATATAGATAAACATCCATGACCCGAGAAAAATCAGAAAAAAAATTCGTTTTTCATCATGATCCGCCCGACTGGGATTCGAACCCGGGACCTCCTGGGTGGCGGTCTGGCGTGGTAACCATTATGCCACGGAGGTCGTCACGAAACACGAAACGTCAGTTTGTTAACCGACTTCAAAAAAGGAGGAGGTTCTATGTTTCATTGTATATTTTTTTTTAACCGACTTCAAAAAAGGAGGAGGTTCTATGTTTCATTGTATATTTTTTTTTTTTTTTTTTTGTATGTCCGCTGATTACTCCGTCAATTCTTGACCGATTTTCAAAATTCTTTTTTTATTCGAAAGTGCATACTCCCAAGTTGGTCCCATTGTCACCAAGTCAGGATCTGATGATGGGATCCCAGGCAAATCGAGGGCAACCCTCAGATTTTATAGGCACGTACAACGCGTTACTTATGTTTTCGTAAGCTTTTCATGTTTTTACGTCTGGAAGTCATCATCCCATGTTGGTGAGGTGATGATGGAAGGTACAACTCCTAAACGGATAGGAGTTAGAGGATGATTTTTTAAGTATTGTAGGTATGTATTAGATTAGACCATTTGATTTTTTTTCCATCATAACTTGTCACCAAATCAGGATCTGATGATGGGATCCCAGGTAAATCGAGGGCACTCCTTACATTTTATAGGCACGTACAACGCGTTACTTATGTTTTCGTTAGCTATTCATGTATTTAAGTCTGGAGTCATCATCCCATGTTGGTGAGGTGATAATGGAAGGTACAACTCCTAAACGGATAGGAGTAAGAGGATAATTCTTTAAATATTGCAGGTATATATTAGACCGTTGATTATCATGATGGGAACACGTGTAAACAAGTGACTCTTGAGTGACTATATTAGGAGGCTCACTATACCATAAAGTTGACACTCAAGCACCAACTGTTAGCACCGAAGAGGAAGAGGTTGCTTCACACCATGAATTGCAGTATAGTGTATTACGAAAGTGAAATCGCTTATTCGGAGAGTAGGCCTTCTCAAGTTATAATGTTACACATAGTCACAATTCGTATTCAATGTTAATACGAATAGTTTATAATTATATATGTCGTCTCATATGCAGATCGGTCAATCCGGCCGATCGAGATCTGCCGGTATATCGAATCTGTCAATTTTTCATATGGGAATTTTTGGTTAAGTTAGGTTAGACTTGTGGTTATTTATCAACAGCCGAGCGAGCCAAGCGAGCGAGGCTCGACATAATATTCGAAAAGGACTGCTAAAAAGTGAGCTAAAAAGTGATGTGTACAAACAAACAGACAGTACTTATACAGACATACCAGGGTCTACTGTTTCTATCAGACTTCTAAAAAACAGCTGTATAAAATGCACTAAAAAGTATTAAATAAACAATTTTTATTAAAAAAAAACAAACCGACTTCAAAAATGAATTTAAATAATATATAATTTCATGTGCTAGGTACCTACTGTTCTAATTGAAGTCGGTGCCAACCAAACCAAATATTACCTAGGCCACATGCATGAGTGGAAGGCTGTGTACGTCGAGTACGGGTGATCACGTCCGCGTGGCACCGACTTCAATTAGAACAGTAGGTACCTAGCACATGAAATTATATATTATTTAAATTCATTTTTGAAGTCGGTTTGTTTTTTTTTAATAAAAATTGTTTATTTTGACAGTTTTACATCTAAAATATTTCCCTGTATTATCGCGCAAGCGGTGTCTATCTTTAAGAGATTGTTAAACTAGGCATTCAAACTATTGTACTTTTTTTCAATGGATGTAATCAGTGTATATAATCTATGATAGGCCTTAATAAAAAAAAAAAACTCAATTCTTCCATAGCCAATGGTTTTAAAATTTAAATCAGGGAAAATGCGTGTGGGGCCACGCGCAGTTCACACGCATTTTTGGGTTTCGTATTTGGTACGCTTTCCTTGCTTCCAGATGAGTACTTTATCATATTTCATGGTATATGACTTTCTACTAAAAAAATCAAAACTAAATAATTTTATTTAATAAGTTCGACGGCGAATTACTTACTCGGTAACTAGTTTAGCCTATTTAATCGTAATAGTTTTCCATACTGGTAGCTAAAGTATAAGTCAACGGTTGATAACTGAATGAAAAAAATAAATGTACGATCGCGTGTTTCTGCAATATTTAACTTACTGCGCACTTCGTTAACTGTGTCCAACTACTAATGATGAAAGAAAACTATTTTTATACATTATTTTTAGTTAAAATGATGGTGTCGTTAAACTAATCTGGGTTTTCGTTTGTCATAAAACACCCAAGTGGGAATACCAAATGCATTATTTATTTGTGCATTTACTTTATTGGGCAAGTTTACGGCCTTTGCACAAAAGTTTAATACAGGGAGCTAATAATAAAATATTTTTAATAGCCATACGACGACCTCCGTGGCGTAATGTTTACCACGCCAGATCGCTACCCAGGAGGTCCCAGGTTCGAATCCCGGTCGGGTCATGAGGAAAAACGAACTTTTTCTGATTGGCCTCGGGTCCTGGATGTTTATCTATATATGTATTTGTTATAAAATATAGTATCTATGAGTTAAGGTCGCTGTATACGTAACGTGTTTTTTCCCGGACTTTTTTTGTTTTGTTTGTTGCGTATACAAAGACCTTTAGTATCCCATAACACAAGTTTCGAACTTTCTTTCTAATGTTTGGATGTCTCGAAGATTTTGATGTCTTCTGATCGTCTCATCTTGGTCTTCCCTTTTTTCGGTACCCGTCGTCGTGTGATAACCACGCGGTAAGAGTGCGAGCCCATCTTTCTCCAAGCATATGGGAGATGTGCCCTGTCCAGTCCTATTTTAGCCTAGCCGATTTTTTGCCTACATCTCATTTTTTTCTTTAGACTATAATATGGGGTTCTTTAAAAGGGGCATTAAAAGATTTTTACAGGGTCGGCAACGCGCAATTTATACTTTCGGTGTTCCAAGCATCCATAGACTACGGTGACCGCTAACCATCAGGTGAGGTGAGCCATATGCTTATGGCATTATAAAACCAGACATCCACTTTTGCCAAAGACCACAGCCTTGTGTTTCTAATTCGGTCAACCAGTCTTGCACCTCCTGTAAAGATTACTTCACCAAATTTAATATTCTCACTGTACCAAGTTTATATATAGTGATTGTACTCACAGATTTCATAAAAGCTTTACCCCAAAAGGAGACAGATGTGATTCGTGAAATACGTGAAAGCACCAGGAGAATGCATATTGAAATGGATATAGCTCCAAAATTAGAAGTGGTCAAACATGGAGCTAGATATCAAGCTGTGAGTCTTTTCAATAAACTTCCCAATGACCTCAAGCTGATAAGGAACGTGAGATTGTTTAAAAACAGACTGCGTGCCTATTTGTTAGGAAAGTGCTGCTACACTATAGGTGATTTTTTAAATGAAATTTATATTAACGTTTATTAAATTAAAATTAAATTATGATTGTAAATTATGAAATGCCACATATATGTAATAGAATGGAAATTATGTACACAATATTATTTTATTTTATGTTATGTATTCAACACAATGCAAATTGTTATGAATGAATAAATGAATGAATGCACCAGTATTTTTTGTTTATTATAATAATGGCAATGGTGCTAATTCTGTTGTACATTTAACTAGACTAAACTAATTTTGACAGGACTAAAAGTGTTGCTATCCTTGTCACTAATTGTAAACCAAGGAAGGACAACAACACCTTTGGTCCTGTCAAAATTAGTTTAGTCTAGTTAAATGTACAACAGAATTAGCACCAATATTGTGCAATGCAAACTTTATAATATCTAACTAATAAACAAGTCCTATATTTAAAAGCGTGACCTAGATTTTTATAACTGGATTTTGAGCCTACGCAGCAGTTCATTAGCAGCCTTCTTGAAAAACTTTTCCCGTACAAACTGAAATAAACAATCCAATCCCATTTTAATTCTCAAAGAAAAATCTTTTTGGAATATAAAATGTTACTTTTTTTAAGCCAGGCAAACACAAAAATGGACCTGATGGAAAGTAGGTACCGACATCTATATCAGTAACAATGGGGCTCAAGTCTGCTAAATACAAATGCACCAATGAAGTGTAGATGGTGTGTCATTTGAATAGTTTTTGACATGCATAGCACACACGTTGAACACTCATTCATAACACGATCAAGCATAACACACACATACCAACACTAAACACTACACACACACTATAAATTAAATATTGAAAATTAGATTAAATCTTGAAAATTAAATTAAATCTTATCATTTTTGTCACATTTTGTAACCGTTTTGTAACCATTTTGTAACCTAGTCTAAGTAAATTATATTGTAAGAAATCTCAGAAAAAGCGGAGCGTCCAATCACAAGCATTTCTTTGCTTATATGGAGGTTCCTGTCACTTGAAATGTAACTAGTATGTTAATTAATAAATATTTTTCATTCTTTTTTTTTCTTTTTTCATTTGGTATTCTCATATTCGGATAAATATTAGGCCATTTCATTGACACACTATCGAATTACTATTGATCTTTTCGGTAGTATCTTTCACATAAAAGCGATTTAACTGAAATAGTAGTTCATAGTAGATTTTAACTGTCAACCATTCTGTTCATATTCCCCTGACACTCTATATTCACTCACTGTTTGAAACGCATTACTGCTTTACGCCTATATTCTGTAAGAGGGTGATACTTCCCCATTTCATAACTGCTCTACCATCTCAAAAAGTATTATTAGTGGAAGTATTAGTATAAAATCTTAATACAACAAACTTTAACATCCAAAAATAACAGCAACATGCGCCATTGACAACATGTAATCCTTAACCGACCGAAACTGGATTCCACTGACTAGAACCGGATAAAACCAGATAGACATTAAATAAACACAGTTAGAATGCATCTGACTTTAGAAATAGACTTTTGTTATATCAATAAGCGGTTTTACGGGCGAGATAAACAAACTTGAACGTGCTCGAAATAATGACAGTACGTATTGGAATTGTGTGCTTGTTATAACTTGTTTGTTTTAAAAAAAAATATCTTTGGTTCTATTGTTTTTAGCTATTTGCTCGGTGAATAATGGTCAGCATACAAAATATTAAAGTAATACTTGAATGGTGAATAAGTATGTATCTCAAATTATTTTTAAAGATAATGATATTATGATTGACACGGTCAAGAAGAAGAATAAAAGAGGTAGCTTGAGACTTAATGTGGACCACTTGCCATGCCATCAGGTGGGGCGTAAGCTTGTTTGCCACCGTCGCGTTGTGACATAAAAAAGCTGCATGGCACATCCATGGTTGAAAAGCAGCGTAACAACGAAGTTTGTTACTGATCTTCTTTACATATAAAATGCTTTGTTCTGAATGACGAACTGATCGTAGAGACCTGGAACATGGAGGGTGTTCTTTGACGTAGGCATCCGGTGAGAAAGGATTTAAAAAATTCCCACGGGAAAGTGGGACACACGAAGTTAAGAGTTTCGCTAGTCTAATAATAAAATTTGTCGGAAACACAGTAAAATAAAATTTATGAATCTAGCCATTTTTGTATAAAGTCTCAATTTAGTAGCATTGTTGCATTGATAAAGTCATTCGTTACCATGGTAACGGCCCCTTAAATTTAAACAATGTTGCGATCATTATAAGTTTACCTGGGGCGACCATGTCGTTAATTCTTCTACGGACATTTTAATATAGGGCGTGGACAGATTTAGGCGTTTCCTTATTCGACCCAACTTGAACTTGAGTCGAGATTTTTCACTTTGACATTGCACACAACGATGGCGACGGTAGAGGAATCATCCAAATAAAAATAGTTTTCAAGATTTTATTCTACCACTTTGTTAGCCATATGTTACATAGACATGCAAGATAACAGTTTCCTAGCATTAAGCGTCTGGGCGCTAGACCGTGAACGGACAGACGGACATGACATGGCGAAACTATTAGGGTTTCTTGATAGTTTACTACGGATCCCTGAAAGGAAATAAATAAATATGTAACTGATAAAAATAAAAAGCAATATGAAAAATTCCCTAGTTTAGACAGCAAGATTTCTATGAAGAATTGGCTAGAAACTTAACATAGAGTACACATTAAGTTACGCCTGTGATCACCTAAAACTATGAAATTTTATTTGAGTTTCGCGCCGTAAATGACAATTTAAAATTTACCTAAAGAAGACAATTGGATAAAAATAAGAATAAGAAATACAATAGGATTGATAGTTAAAGAAAATAAAGTGATTAATTTTAAATTTTTACTTTGCTGAAATATCATTCACACCAATACTTTACCTTAAATATGCGCACAGCTTAGTTCTACTGGTCACCCAATTACCGAGTTCAGATTTATTTTGTACATTGTAACGACAGCTGTAAAGTGGCGGGTTTCACGCAGGCACTGATGGTACCCGCTCCTTAAATACGGGGGTGACTGTACAAAGTTATCGTTATGCTAAGTATTAAACATTCTTTTTAATTGTAATACTTGAGAAAATCTTTTTTGGACTTTGGTGGGATGATTTTTTTACGCGTCACCCCATTAAGGTGCTGATAGACTTGGACATTCACTTGTAACAGAACATCGAGCATTCGCCGTTTTTATATTTGTCGAATTGAACCACGAGCCAAGCTACGAGCCGAGCCGAGCATAAAGCCAAATATTGCTACGAACGTCATGAGCATTCTAGCGAACAGAAGATGGCAATGAAAGGATGGAAAGCTCGCCAGAACGCTCGATAGAATGCTCGCTAAAATGTTCTCGTAATTTTTCTGTGATGTAACATTCGCAAGAATGCTCATTACAAGTGAATGCTCAAGTCTATCAGCACCTTTATGTACCTACATTACATGGATGTGGGAAGATAGTTTTTCGATATAATGATCCATTTGCGAATTATTTACTTAACGTGCCAATTTTTAACGATGGCCTCTATATACGAAAATATGTTGGAAAAGAAAAAAAAGAAAAAAGAAAACGTATCACGGTTAAGCAGGCGCTACTAGTCTTTTTTTATACCACAAAGGTGGCAAACAAGCATACGGTCGGCTTGATGGTAAGTCGTCACCGTAGTATAGACAATTGCAATTCTGGAGGTATCACTCACGCGTTGCCAAACACTCCCCAACCTCCCAAGTGGAGCTCTAGAGACCTTACCGTAGGAACACAACCAAAACATGGTCGAGACCAATGAGTATTTGGATACTATCTTCTGTTAGGTGGAGGTCCTTCCCCAGACGGGCGGCTCCGATTTGAGCGGATTATCCGCTGTGCCCAATCTCTCTTAAAATTATCGAGTAATAGCACTAATAGATGACAAACTATTCAAAAAAAAATGAAAACGTACTGTCAAAAAAGTTATTGCACTCATCTACAAGCAAGCAAAGCAAAGCGTTGCAAGGACCCTACACCGTGCATGGCCCGACATGCACTTGCCCAGTTCTTGTTTACCTACTTAATATAAAAAAAACACAATTATTTAAGAAATCGAAACCATAAAAAAATATTATGGCAAGTCGCAAACACTTCTCGAAATTCATAATTTCATAAAATGTCCTATATTTAATTAACTATTCTAGCGTAATACGTGTTGATACGTTTTATTTCACAAAGGCTCAGCGAAAAAATGAAATAGAACCATGTTACAGGCACTTAGCGTAATGCGAAATTACGTAAAACCTCTGAAAGCTCCAATGGACTTTGTCTTATTTTCTCAGGTTTCAGCAAAGCTTTAATAAAGGTCTAGAAAATAAGGTTTTGTGAGGCAATTTCGGCAATTTGCGTCTATATTGTTTTTTTTAGAAATATCTTCAAAAGAAAATCTTGGTGAAGATTTATAGCGATAATCACTTTGTAAAAAAGATTTTGTGACAACCAAAAATTTTGGTGGATTGTATAAATACAATATAATATTAAAAAAATTGTCATAATATAACAAGAAATAAGTTAAAAAGAAAAATGAATAAACAATTTTTATTAAAAAAAAACAAACCGACTTCAAAAATGAATTTAAATAATATATAATTTCATGTGCTAGGTACCTACTGTTCTAATTGAAGTCGGTGCCACGCGGACGTGATCACCCGTACTCGACGTACACAGCCTTCCACTCATGCATGTGGCCTAGGTAATATTTGGTTTGGTTGGCACCGACTTCAATTAGAACAGTAGGTACCTAGCACATGAAATTATATATTATTTAAATTCATTTTTGAAGTCGGTTTGTTTTTTTTTAATAAAAATTGTTTATTTAATACTTTTTAGTGCATTTTATACAGCTGTTTTTTAGAAGTCTGATAGAAACAGTAGACCCTGGTATGTCTGTATAAGTACTGTCTGTTTGTTTGTACACATCACTTTTTAGCTCACTTTTTAGCAGTCCTTTTCGAATATTATGTCGAGCCTCGCTCGCTTGGCTCGCTCGGCTGTTGATAAATAACCACAAGTCTAACCTAACTTAACCAAAAATTCCCATATGAAAAATTGACAGATTCGATATACCGGCAGATCTCGATCGGCCGGATTGACCGATCTGCATATGAGACGACATATATAATTATAAACTATTCGTATTAACATTGAATACGAATTGTGACTATGTGTAACATTATAACTTGAGAAGGCCTACTCTCCGAATAAGCGATTTCACTTTCGTAATACACTATACTGCAATTCATGGTGTGAAGCAACCTCTTCCTCTTCGGTGCTAACAGTTGGTGCTTGAGTGTCAACTTTATGGTATAGTGAGCCTCCTAATATAGTCACTCAAGAGTCACTTGTTTACACGTGTTCCCATCATGATAATCAACGGTCTAATATATACCTGCAATATTTAAAGAATTATCCTCTTACTCCTATCCGTTTAGGAGTTGTACCTTCCATTATCACCTCACCAACATGGGATGATGACTCCAGACTTAAATACATGAATAGCTAACGAAAACATAAGTAACGCGTTGTACGTGCCTATAAAATTTAAGGAGTGCCCTCGATTTACCTGGGATCCCATCATCAGATCCTGATTTGGTGACAAGTTATGATGGAAAAAAAATCAAATGGTCTAATCTAATACATACCTACAATACTTAAAAAATCATCCTCTAACTCCTATCCGTTTAGGAGTTGTACCTTCCATCATCACCTCACCAACATGGGATGATGACTTCCAGACGTAAAAACATGAAAAGCTTACGAAAACATAAGTAACGCGTTGTACGTGCCTATAAAATCTGAGGGTTGCCCTCGATTTGCCTGGGATCCCATCATCAGATCCTGACTTGGTGACAATGGGACCAACTTGGGAGTATGCACTTTCGAATAAAAAAAGAATTTTGAAAATCGGTCAAGAATTGACGGAGTAATCAGCGGACATACAAAAAAAAAAAAAAAAAAATATACAATGAAACATAGAACCTCCTCCTTTTTTGAAGTCGGTTAAAAAAAAAAACGTCAACACGACAATACAATCTTTTAATTTCACCAAGACACATTTGTATTCTGTTTTTAGAAAATTATTAGCTGAAATATCTAGACCTTGACCTTACACACTTCAAAACACCTTTTTTATAAAGAATATGTATTACCTATTTATTTTTGACTTTTTGTACGCCGTCCGTCAAAAAGGAGAACAATCAAAAACGATGGTATGAAATTTTTTATATCAGAAATCAGTTTCATCTACAGCATTTTGACAAATATATCTCCATCAGTTCCGCTGTACGATTCCTGCGACACTTTCTTCTTCGCAGAAGGACAAATTGTTTAAACGACGACGTGCCTAGGTGATGATTTGATTAGGACTGAAGGACATTCAAGAAGCCTTAACTATGTCAAAAGGACACCAACAACGGTACTGAGACTCCTCTGTTTTCCTATGGGTTGATGATCAGTAACCATCAGGTGACTAGTAAGTTCGTTAGCTAACCATCTTTTAAAAAAATATCTTCAGCGAATCTAATTAACGCTAGTTTCCCTACAGCATCTTTCTAAACAAGTCTAGAAAAAAAAAAATCAAAGCCTCTTTTCTTTACGTCCCTTACTAACGAGGTCTACGGAAAACTTTTCTCCGGTTCACACATCATAGCTACTTCCATAACCCGGTCATATAATGTTTACCCTCACTATGAAACCACTTATTCGATGTTGGGTTATATTAAAAACGTCCGGGTAATACTACGGTACTGACTGAAAGGTGCAAGGGTACATTTTATTTCAGTGCGCAACAAAACGCCGTGCTGGGCGGTCGCGTTGCTTACCGAAAACTCCGCCGTTGATTCCGTACGTGTTAAACTTTTCGATACGGAACTTTGACTTTTTAAGATTGTGGTGTTATTGTGTGGTTGATCGAAGAAAATTGGATTTTAAAATGTGAGTGGGAAGTCGCCGTTTTGTTTGACGTAAGTTTTTTGTTACTTTATCAAGATTTTTGTTAATGATTTCTTGTCATGTGAATGAATTGCCTACATAATATTTTGAGGGGCCAACCTACTTTTCATTGATTTTAGTTACTCATTTCGACGTTGAAATGAAGTGGTCAATTTATTTTCTTCTATTTTGTAATTTTTCTTATGTTTACCTAATAAAATAAAAAATATGTAATAAATTATAAAGATACACAAACACAAAATTTAGAAGATAATAATCTAAAACAAAATTGGCGAGGATTTGATAAAAGCCCGGTACACAATTTCTTTATAAAAAAATAAATTAAGTCTTTATTAAATAAGACTGGTTTTATACAATATCGCAACATAAAAAATGATATTTCTTGCATATAGAGACGATGTTTAGTGGATTTTTTTTAAAAAGAGGAATATATTTGTTGTAAAAATATTTTTTCTGTATTTATTTTCCGTCGTGTTCACGTATACGTATAGACCGTCTACCCACCCACATTATCCTAACAATAATTTGTGGTTCTTTCGCCAAGTTTTAAAGAAAGAAAACATTTTGTTTAGTGCAGCACATGAGACAGAAGATAACGAAAACGTTTAATCTACACAAACGAAGCAACAATCAATCACGATTATACATAAAAATAAATATTAAGAATGAAAACGCTTTACTTATTTAATTAAACCTTATAATTTTATTATAAGTAATATTTAGGTATTATTTTTGTGTCTCACGGCCACACAGAAAGGCCAAATTCAGACTTTATGCCAGATTAATTTGAAAAAACCACCATTATATAAAATACCAGTTTTTTGACCCCGACTTCGTCCGCGTGAAGTACCGGACCCGTTCCCGTGGGAACCACATTGAATTTCGGAAAAGCTATAGCCTATGTCACTCCCTGATAATATAGCTTTCTACTGGTGAAAGAATTTTTGAAATCGGTCCAGTAGTTAGAGCCTATTCAAACAAACAAACAATCAAATCTTTCCTCTTTATAATATTAGTATAGATAGACAAGCCGATGCACGTGTGTGCCTATGTTTTACCCGCGAAATGCCATACCCGGATTGATATCCGGTATTAAATACTATCCTATGTGTTAATCCAGGTTATAAACTACCCGTGTACAAAATTTTGAGCAAATCTATCTGGCCGTTTTTGCGTGAAAGAGTAACAAACATACTTACAAACTTTCGTATATATAAAATCAAGGAATCAAAATTGTTTATTCAGAGACTAGGTGTGGCAAACCGAACTCTTTTTAAAAACCTTTTTGTAATGTTAAAAATAGTTATGTTTCCTTTTTCTTTATGGTTTTTATATTCTATTTTTCTGTCAACTTCTCTTCACTTTTTCACCTTCTTGCCATCAATACATATTTTTATTTATTATAAGTTTTCTTCTTCCCTTCCTCTTTTCCTAACCTTTCCATCCTTAATACTAGGCTTTCAGGCTTTCACAGGCACTTTCTTTAGTCATATACATTTTAAACATTAAACAATTAATCTAGTAAATAGAAATCTAGTAATATAAAATAGACCACTGTGCAAAACGAAAATTGACACGATAAATGTAAATAATTCCGAAACGGATCATTGTATCGAAAAATGATCTTACCACACCCTTATTGTTTTGAAGAGACCTATCTAACGACATCGCAAAATCCGGGGTGGGCGCAAAAAAGAAAAATTATTACCACTTTACACGTAGTGAAGACACCCCAAAAAAAATATTTTTGAAATTTTGTTCCAGCACTTTGTTACCATTTTTAATATGTGTATACATACCAAATTACAGCTTTCTAGCATTAAGCGTCTAGGCGCTAGACCGCGGACAGACGGACAGACAGATGGACATGGCGAAACTATAAGGGTTCCTTGTAGTTTACTACGGAACCCTAAAAAAGGACTGGTTGCACCCCGGGGTTAGGGAATCTTACGCTTTTTCGATCAGGCTAGGGATCTGACGCGAGTTTAACATTTTGCATCCATCCAAAAAAAGTGCCAAGCGCCGCTAAAGAAGTTTTCACTTCAAAAAATAATGGTTTCCGTCAATGTTAAAATTTTCCGCTTGAATTGCTTTGGCGTGATGAATGAGGCGTGCAGTAAAATTTTCAACCCCTACCGTATTGTAATATGATATGTATTTATATTACTGTAATATTTAAAAAAAAACATGTCATATGCAATATTTAGTTTGATAGATACGGGTGAAATTGACTATGTGAATAGGTTCATGATAAGTGCCAGGGCGATTCCTACACGTCACCGCGCTGCATGCCGCCGCAAGCAATTTGGGTACTCTACTACGGGGTCCTGTCCTTTTATTTAATTTTACTCTTTTAGATTTATCATTTTATTGCACTATTTAATGCCATTTAATTATTTTTTATTCCTTTCTGTAAATATTTATCATATTGATTTGATGCTACATCGTAGATAAGAACATACATCACACGATTGAATTTATTAAACAACGAAAGCATATTATGCTAGTCATCTAAACGTACTAAAATGTGTATCAAACACGTACTTACCATAAATAAAATATTTTTTTTTTTAAAAAAGCTAAGAATTTTTCTTTATGTTTTCTTTGACAGGTAATTTTCAGGCTAACCTACTCAACATCGATCAATCGACAGTATCGAACAATCGGAACTTACTCTCATTATACCGATTCAGTATCTATTCGAGTCATCAATCATTGCATTATGGACATACGCCAATCCAATTCTGAATATTCATCGAATCGGAATCGAAATAACGTAACTCGATTTAAAGTTATCGAGTCGGAGGACTCTGCCGCAATCGCAACCCCTTTGTTGTAACTATTTTTCTGACGAATTTAATTTACATGAGTTGAATCCGTATCTATTTTGTTGGTGATTTCGATGCGACAAGCACGCCATCAATATAAGAGAGAGAGAGAGAATATACTTTATTTGCAATATACAATACATCTTTAAATAATACAACATACGGAAAGCTTATAGACTAGTATATGTGCAACAAGGCGGCCTTATTGCTAAAAGCAATCTTTTCAAGCCAACCTTAGGGTACAGAATTTCTATTTCTTAATATAAATGGTCGATGTGGACAAAAGGTACTAGGTACTAGATGATGTGGAATCAGTACATAGCTAAATACTTATATCTCTATAATACACTGAATGACAGACAGTAAAGTTTGACAGAGTTTTATATAACTAGGCGATTTTCACACGGCACCGCGCAGGTGAAACGGATCTCATGAAGCGTCGCGCCGGTCGGTGGTGTGGTGTGGTGCTATATTAAAATGACGTAAAGGTGCTCCTTCACCGGGAGCATTCGCGTGTAATGTAACGTTACAGATTCGAGCATCAGATCAGTGAGGGAGGAGAACCGAGCATTACAATGCGCTGCTTGTAATGATACTATGTGTAATATCTTGATACATCTTGTAATATCAATCCAAATTCAAATATGTTTCATTAAACACGAACGCTCGTCAGTCAGGGAGGTAGTATTGTAGTGTAATGCTCAAAGTCGAATCTATAATGTTACATTACACGCGAACGCTCGTCAGTCAGGGAAGTAGTATTGTAATGTAATGCTCAAAGTAGAATCTATAATGTTTAACTACACGCGAACGCTTGTCAATCAGGGAGGTAGTATTGTAATGTAATGCTCAAAGTCGAATTTATAATGTTACATTACACGCGCATGCTCGCGGTGAATGAGCACCTTTACATTACACGCGAATGCTGAGCACCTTTACATTACACGCGAATGCTCCCGGTGAAGGACTCACCATAATGTAAAACGGTTAAATACATTGAGAATTGCTTGAGAAATTCTTACTTCGTTTGGGGGGTAAAGTTTCTCTTCAGCTGTCTGTACCATCATTTTATGTATGTACCATCCATCTTATGTGTACCACCTACCGCGGCGCGTTTCATCGCTGGTAAATGATCAAAAATATCATTGGACTGTTTTATACAAATTTCACACGTATCACTTAAATAATTCACAATTCAGTATTTCATGGAACCTTGGGGGTTGAAATGTGTTATAATGGGAGTGTGGGTTGGTTTATTGCTTTTTTATCTGTAACTAGTGCGACTCCGGGCCAAATTGGGTCTAAAGTTATTCATAGTTTAAATAATTCATGGTATTACATTATGAAAATGTAGGTTTTGTACGTGTGGACCTTGAGAGAATGAGAAAGTATTGTATTTTTTTTAAATCTTTCATAATAACGTACAAACTTTTCATACATATATGTATTAAAATCGGGACAAGCCAAACATTCCTATCGCTGTGTCTCCTGTATAGCCAGGACAACGGCGACCTCAGATTGACAATAAGGAATGAAGCTTATTGACGTCCCGGGTGGAAAACTACAGCTGTCTTGGAACTCACAACGAATTTAAACAGAAAGAAACTAGACGAGTAAAGTATTGAAAGCACTTTCTTGTAAATGGTAAGTATATGAAAAGCTTGCTTGTTTGCTCAATCATACTCATCCTACTTAATATTATAAAGGCGAAAGCTATGTGTATCTTTGTTACTTCTTTACGCTCAAATGACTGGGCCGATATTTATGATGTTTCCAGCTACCTACGTAGGGTACTTTTCTCATAGGATTTAGTCAAAAATCTGATATAGATGTCGCTGTGCATAAAATTAAACGCGGGGTAACACAGCGAGCAGCGTCTAGTTTACTATAATTCCATAAACTTCGGAAGTCTTCGGATTTTGAAGTCGGTTAAAATAGAGATTGTCAGTAGGTAAATGGTATAAAACGCGAAATTTTTTTGCATCTTTGATTGAATGATTTTTGGAAAATTATGATCCACTTCCTTAATGGAGAAATTAAAATTCGTTATAAGCGCACAAAGTGCCTACTCTGTAGTCGTAAGCTCAGCTAGTTACGTCATAAAACACACATCATTGTTAGTATGCATTGGAAATGAGAGCCATTCGCGTCAAACGGAGCGCACAGTCCGCAAATGATTGCTCATATTTCAAACGGCACGTATTTGTTGTAGGATATTGTAGTATATGCATGTAATATGCCTCTAGAGGTAATAGTTGCAGATATGGGTACCATGTTTTATTATAGTACTGTCAACCAATCAAAGAAATGAGCAGAGGAGTTCCTCTGCTCATTTCTATACTATAATAAAACATGGTACAATTTTCACATAGTTAGTTAAGAACAAAGATTTTGACGCTCGTTATGAAACTTTGTGATTAATTACATTTTTTTACCACAAAGGTGGCAAACAGGCATACGGCTTGCCTGATAGTAAGCATCGCCGTAGCCAATAGATGCTTGCAATACCGGGGGTATCACTCGCGCGTTGCCAAAAGTGGAGCTCTGGAGACCTTACTCACCGTAGGAACACAACATGGCCGAGACCAATGCTATTTGTCTACGATCTTCTGTAAGGTGGAGGTCCTTCCCCAGACGGGCTGCTCCGATTTGAGCGAATGATCCGCTGTGCCCTACCTCGAAATACATAATACAGTGTGAATTCTATCGATGAATATGATTTCGAGTCCTTTTATGCAATATTTAGACAACTTGAATCCTACCTAACCTCTTTCAATGGGTGGCACAAAATTCGTGCTGGAGTGGTTCAATGAATGAGAGAAGCCGAAATTATTTCTCATCTCTTTTCGATAATTCTGTCTCTTCCTATTCCTTTGCTTGTCGCAAGGCAATACATTGGCAGCGCCTCCGCTATGAATACTTTTCCGTTTAAATTTTGGAAAATCCTTTCTTATCGGATGCCTGCGTCATATAAAGAACACAATATCCAAGTTTCCGTCTCATACACAGTGTCTACAATCAACAGTTCGTGATTGTTGCTATAACTCTGTTCAATACTACGGAGCTGGCTATGATAGCTATTGCTCTAAACGAAGAAGCAACATCAAGAAAAAAAGAGAAAACGTTCCACAAATTGGTTTTGGTTGGTTATTTTCACGAACGAATTTAATCAATCGCTTGTCCTCTATTTTGTTTTTGACGCCGCGGCGTCCGTGATCAAAAAATATCGTCAGCAACGAATACGTCCGTGATTGCCGGTGCCGGCACTGACACTGAAAGCACAGAGCACTGTGTCGTCACTGACACCAAATACTATAGACGAGCAATAGGCACAGCTTCGGAAGAATTCGGGCAAGACGCGACACTAGCGCCCCTACGGCATGAGGGCGGCATGAGGTGAACGATTTCAAAACTTTTGTGTGCAAAATGTTATAGCGCCCCTAGCGGCATGAGGTGAACGGAGGTTGCCAAGTCATTGTATGAGAAATGTCAAGAGCTGTGCGTATTACTCGTCTATAGTATTTGCTGACACTGACATGTGGGGATGCGTTCATAGAGAATGTATGAAAGAATATTTTGCACTGTGCCGGTACTGTATCAGAACTGTGGCTTCACTGATATGTCTGAACCAACCTTTATGCTGTGCGCTGATCCCACAGTCATTCGGGACAAAGCAATACCTATAGACATCGACATTATATGCCGTATAGACTATCCAATTTTTCATTTCCATTAAAAACCATACGTTGGCTGTGAAAACAAAACCATTAAAAAACCAATTGAAATTGTTTTTTTCAATGAGAAACAGATTAAACGGGTCGACATTATATGTTAATGCCGGTATCACTGTCCGGCAGGCCAGGTTATTTGCATTGTATTGAATACTGAAACAGGCTGCGGGTACATATACTATATGTAGATAGAATGTAGCTTAAAATATTTATATTCTTACTCCAATATCCAATTTTATTTAATACTAGCTTTTCCCGCGGCTTCGTTCGCGTTTAATTTTATGATGACAACAAAACAACCGGTAGCGCGACCTGTGGCGCCATCTGTTGGCCGGCTTGCAGCGCCATCTATAGTAGAAAAAATATTTTCCCATTGAAACATACTTTCACGAGATAAAAAGTAGCCTATGTTGGGCTCTGTACCCCTGACAATACGACTATACAAATTTTCATAATGATCGGCTGGTTTCTCATTTATAATATTAGTATGATTATAGCCAGTTTTTTTAAACATCTTGTTCTTCTTCTTCAGCCTGTTGCCACCCAATGCTGAGTGTAGGCGGCCTCTTGCATTGCACGCCAGTCTTTACGGTCTTGTGCTTTCCTCATCAATAATTTGCCCGCGACATTAGCGATGTCATCGGACCATCGCATCGGATTTCTGCCCACGTTCCTACGACTTCTGGGTCTCATTTATTACTTTACCCCATCTCTTTTATTTTAACATACGACTACTAGATGGTGTTTATGATGACTAAATGATTATATTTCTTTTCCAGGTGGATTCAACAATGAAAATTAATATCCCAAAAATAAAATGACATTACAAAAATGACCGTGTGCGTGTGAAACAAAATGGCCGACGCTTTGGGCGGGAAGATCATTTGTGTCCTAATTCTGGCCTATTTTGATATGGCCGTTTGTCAAGCGCCGTGGACGGAACATGTGGATTTAGGTAAGATTTTACAGGAATTTAAATTAAATTAAATAAAAAGCCAGGTACGAGTCGGACTTGAGCACCGAGGATTCCGTACAAACTTGGAGATATCTTTGGTATAACTCGCGGTTAGTTTCCCGTCTTCAAAATTCAAAGAGGAAATGGGATTTCAATTTTAAAAAATAATGTATCGACAAATTTACTGTTTTCGGATTTTTTTCTGTATACCATACAACCTTGCTTCTTGCCAAACACAATTGTAGATCAACTGGAAGTATTCTGGTTTTTGGCTACTTGCGGTTTGCGGAACAAAAATCTTTTTTTCGTAGTGTGACAAAAATTTACTGTTTTGCGGACTTTTCCCTATACTTGTGCCACATGACCAGCCTCATGCCTTTCAGATTTTTAAGTCAACGGGAACTACCCTATACGATTTTGGTGCTTTGCATGAAAAAGAACGAAATATAAACACTTTATCTTTTGATTGCGTTGAAATAAAAATTCATTGTCACTATTAACTGTCTGTGAAAGCCAAAATCTTTGAATAAACGATATTATTTCAATATTTGCATTTAGAGCCTCAAAACCAGCCAAGTTCGTGTCGGGCCACACACAGTGTTAGGTTCCGTATTTGCTTTGCTTGTAACCATTTATACAAATATATTTCAACCAATACTTTTTCCCTAACCACAATCTTCTTATATCTAAAGGTGGAAGGCAAATTTCACTCTCCATCACATGAATCTCCGGTACTACATGTAATGCTATTTTGTAATTTAATTATTTCAAGATAATATATTGTACTCATGTACAATATGACATTTGTATATTTTCATAAAAAATATATTATCGTAAAATCATTCCCGCGACCACACCACATAAGCACGTGAGCGCGAAAAAACTATATTAATTCACAAATTACGTGTATTTTAAAGATTAAGTGGTTAGCGTACCATTATAAATAACTAGCTGTTACCCGCGGCTTTGCCCGCGTAAAAATTTGTCTATGTTAGTCTCTGCACCCCTGACAATATGTATGCAAATTGTCATAATGATCGACTGCTTAGTCAAGCCGTGAAGGAATAACAAACAAACTCACTTTCTTAAGATATAGATCAATGCTTTCTCATTTATAATATTAGTATGATAATTATTTGTTGTGTAAATATGCGAAATTACAGCTTTCTAGTATAGCGTCTCTGAGTTATTATACCGCAGGCAGACGGAGATAGCGAAACTATATTAAGCTTCCTTCATTTCTACAGAACCCTAAAAAATATCTCAAATCGAATAAAATTCGAATCATTGGTTAAAAAACTCGATTCCAAATAGCTAACTCTTCCAATCGATTTCCCACAATAATAATATTTTTCAAATGAATTACTAATCGAGAGAAAAAACTGCGTGGCTTCGAAGAGTTTCATTCGAAAAGCCAATCTAAATTCATGGCACCGCGAGCTCGATTCCCAAAGGATTTTCCCGTGGAATCATCTAAGATTTTGTTACTGTCAGATTATGATTGGGTGTTCAATATAGATTTTCTTTAATATCTTCGGCGTTTCAAACGTATTTGGACTGTTTTTCTTCGTTTATTTGAGCATTTCATATGTTTGTTCTTTTACAAAATCAAAGGGCGGGCTACTTAAAAAAACTGATGATGATAGTAAGTATCATCATCATAACGAAATTTTAAGTTAATGTCAAATTAAATTATAGCTTACACTTGACACTTAAGGGGCTATGTAAAAAAAAGAAGGGTCCTTAAAAACCAAATATCTTCTAAACTACTAAAATTTAGACTTAGATTTTTGGATATGTATTAATTCATCATATAATCGAAATTTTGGAAAGAGCCAAAACACGATTGTGACACATTTCCTCGATAGAAAAAAAAATCCGAAGTAACCTCTGTTTTTTTTTTCAGAACTCTTGTAACTTCTAAACGGTAAATAATAGAAATTTGTAAACTTCATATAAAGAAAGACATTAATGTTTTCTAGATATTGTAAAGATTAATATTAAAAAACTCAATTAATGAATTTTAAATAAGCCTAAATGTGTTTTGGCGCTTACGGTGTTAAAAATTCGCCGGGTTCACGATGTCCCATCTCTGTCTTTCGAAGCAGGGATTGATATATGCGTCGCACGGGCGGGGCGGGCTCAGTCGGCCGCAATCGTTTTACGACGTAGGCCCTTAATGTAGAATTAAATTAATCCGTTTCAGAAAGTTGCTGTATGGCATTTTGGAAAGACAATTTTTGGAATCGTTGCATCAATTTTTGAGTTTATTCGTTACAAACATACACTACATACATACACTTAAAATCTAACTTCAAACTCGCTCACTGTCTCGCTCAATTTATATTTCGTATGAGCGAGATGGCCAAAGAGTAAAATAAGATATATAGCAAAAGACGGCACTTGACTTTGAAACTTGACTTTGTCAATTTTAGTAGAGATCTGTACCCTACTTATTATTATAAAGGCGAAACTTGTGTGTATGTTTGTTACTTCTTCACGCTCAAATGGCTGGGTCAATATTTATGATATTTTGTATGTAGGTAGCTGATACTTTGGATTAATAGGGTACTTTTTATCCCGAAAAGTACGCGATTTCCGTAGGATTTGATCAAAAGTCTGATATATAGATCTACTGTGCATAAATGAAACATGCAAACGAAGTTGCGGGGGTTTTACTAGTAAAAAATAGGTTTGTCAAAGTTATTTAACAAATCTATTTTTTTTTGAATAAAATGAAGTCATGTCATATATTTTTACGACAAATAGACCTAAGTTCTAAAGAACAAGAGAAAAGTCCGTTCAATTAGTAAATAAAGGTCGATCTAATTAAATCAAGGACATATTTAGGTCCTCTACATGTACCTAGACATAGATTTGACATTACCAATGTACTAATTGAACAAGAACGTATTGTCCCTGATTAGTTCGCAGATGGATCCCTTTATTTATTTATTTATAAGAAATATCTTCGTTTTTAGGGTTCCGTAGTAAACTACAAGGAACCCTTATAGTTTCCCCATGTCCGTCTGTCTGTCAGCGGTTTTTCGTGCCTTTGATGAAAACTTACAAATGTGATAGAATATGATATTGGACTCATTTGCAAGTAAGCCAAGTACAGCAAATACGGAACCCTACACTGTGCGTGGCCCAACGCTCACTTGATCGGTTTTTTTAATTCATTCATAGGTGGACATCTCATCCAAGATCATTTAGTCGTGGATGTCCTTGGTAGCCAAGATTGCTTACCATCAGGTGACCCACTAGCTCGTTTATCCTTCTCTGTCATAAAAAAGCTTCATCTTCATCATCTCAGCCACAAGAAGTCCACTGCTGGACATAGGCCCTCCCCAAACGCCTCCAATGCAACCTGCTGGCAGCGGCCTGCATCCAGCGGCTTCCTGCGACTTTGAAAGAAGCTAATATTATAAATGAGAAAGTGAGTTTGTTTGTTTGTTATTCCTTCACGGCTTGACTAATCAGCCGATCATAATGAAAATTTGTACATATATTGTCAGGGGTACAGAGCCTAACATAGGCTACTTTTTATCCCGTGATAGTATGTCATTCCAATGGGAAAATAATATTTCTACTATAGAGGGCGCTGTATCGGCCAACAGATCGCCACAAGTCGCGCTATGGGTTGTTTTGATGTCAAACGAGATCAATGTCATAAAATTGACCGAGAGCGAAGCCGCTGGGAAAAGCTAGTACTTAATAAAGTTATTTCTTTAACAAACAATTTTAATAGAAATATTGCTGGTACACCCTGTTCTATAATTATAATAATTGGGTACCGATAATAAATTAATACTGTATAATTTGGCTTTCATTTTCAAATTAGTACCGTAATTTTAGGTAATTAATATGATTTTGGAATTAACTTGATTGAGTTGTGCTTGGTGATTAAGTTTTACTATAGATATCGCAGGTTCCTGATAAGACATAACATTTAAAGTTTCTATCAGATAAGCTGTTGTTAAAATGTTACAGAAAGTGTTTTTTATAAAAACAGGCTTTGAACGAACATGTTTTTTTTTTTTTTTTTTTTTTTTTTTTTTTTTTTTTTTTTTTTTTTTTTATTAATTGAAAAGTTCAGTTCGGGTGTACTAACACCCTCTTCTGAGACACCGGACTGTTGCGGGAGCGTAGGGCTCTCACCGCCAAAAATTTACAGCGTCTGCCTAGGGGCGCCCCAGTGGGGGGCTCGAACCTCGGCCTATGGCGACACTGGGGGAAGGCGAACGGATTGGAGAGAAGCGGCCGGGCACGTGCCGGTACCGCGAAAACCGAGTCCCTACAGGAAGGTGGCGCGACGCGCGGCCCCGCCGGCGGGGCCGATATGACGGACGTGTGTGTCTAGTTTGTGTCGCGGAATCTAATTGTTTATACGCCTCGATGGCGACTGTAATGGAGTCATCCGGGTCGTTGAGGACGTGCCGCGGACGACGTTTGGACCTGCTGGTGTCAGCCGGAGCGGAATAATCCCCTGCGGCTTTCACCAACGGATTTGGGTGATGATTGAGTGAGTCGAAGTATTTGACAGAACATTGCTTTAGGTGGTGCGAGATGGTCGGCACACCTAAGTCAATGTGGAGGTTTTTGTTCCTAACGAACCAAAGCCCACCGATGGCTTTGCGCAAAAACCTATTCTGAATGGTTTGCAGCCTGTGGATATGAGAGGGCGCGGCGTGAGCGAAAACTGGACTTGCGTATGTCATTATCGGCCTAATGCACGTTGTGTAAACTCTCACCTTATTTCTAAGAGAGAGTTTACTGCGCCCATTAAGCAGACAATGTAAGCGGCCTAGCGCGAAAGCAGCGCGGT
Organism: Endotricha flammealis; assembly: GCA_905163395.2. Classification (NCBI taxonomy): domain Eukaryota; kingdom Metazoa; phylum Arthropoda; class Insecta; order Lepidoptera; family Pyralidae; genus Endotricha; species Endotricha flammealis. The sequence continues at coordinate 13,538,466 of LR990868.1, read as the reverse complement.
CGCGGACAATCTTTATATGATGTTCGAAGGTGAGTCCCCTATCGAGTGTGACACCTAAATAACGGACTTTCTTTTCCCAAGGGATCGGTTGTCCGAACATCTTGACTTTAGTGGAGGGATTTGGCGTAGTACCTCTGGAGAAGAGGATAGCGGCGCTTTTATCTGGATTAACTTCTATGCGCCATTTCCTAAACCAGTCGCCAAGGGAGTTGGCGGCGGCTTGGAGGGACTTTACTATGGCGGGTGTACTAGAAGCCGAACAAAAGATAGCTGTATCATCTGCGAAAAGGGCAGTATGAGTCGCAAGTGGACTGGGTCTAAATTGAGGGAAGTCGCTTGTGTAAAGCGTGTATAGGAGGGGGGAGAGCACGGATCCTTGTGGTACTCCGGCTCTTATGGTGTGAGGGGGGGATAGTGCCCCATCCACCCTATAGCGGAAAGAGCGATTCGACAAGTAGTCTCGTATGATGAGCACGAGACGGTTTGGCACATTAAGTTTGTAGAGCTTATAGATAAGCCCGTTGTGCCATACTTTGTCGAACGCCTTTGCCACGTCGAAAAAGAGAGCGCCCGTTTTGTGCGGGCGGGATCTGTTCGCTCTCCGGTCCAACACGTGTTCGACTATGCGATGCACTTGTTGGACACAAGAGTGTTTGGCTCTAAAACCAAACTGTGCGTCAGGTAAAAGATTATTAGCAAGGGAAAAATCTTTGAGACGAGCGAGAATAATGCGCTCATAGATCTTTCCTATGGAACTAAGGAGACTGATTGGGCGATAGCTCGAGGGCTGATCCTTGGGCTTGCCGGGTTTTGGAATGCCAATGACGGTGGCTTCCTTCCAAGATTTGGGGAAAATACTGTTTTTTAATGCCGCATTGAAAATGGCGGTCAGAAGAAGAATAAGGTGCGCGGGGAAGAGCTTGATGACTCTATTAGAAATCCCGTCAGGCCCCGGGGCCTTCCTATTATGTAAATCTCTGATAAGGGACTCTACCTCATCGGGGGTTACCGGCTCTATCGGCGGGTCGGCATCTGTGAGAGGGCTCGCGAGATTGTTGAAAACCTCAGTATCGACCTCGAGTAGGTGATCTGGATCAACGGGGAGTGTGCTAGGTGCACATTGTGCCTCAAGACTGGATGCTAAGCATTCAGCTTTTTCCTCGTCCTCGAAGGCGAGGGGGAGGGAGGGATCTGACTGTACTAACGGGGGGGTGGCAGCCACTGTATCTGCCTTAAGGGCTCTGGTGAGGTTCCAGAAGGCTTTTTGAGAGGGGACCATATTTGTAAGTGTCTCGTCCCACTGATCGTTCCTAAGCTGTCTAATGCGACGCTTAACCGCTGATTGGGCAGCGCGCATGCGGACACGGTTCTGCTCAGAGGGAAAAGAGAAGTAAGCCCTTTGAGCTGCGTTTTTCTCAGTTAACAGAGCACGGGCATCTGGCGGCAGTTCCCAGCGACGATGAGCGTTCACTGGGACGCGGCGCGAGCAATCGCTAACCACCTTCTGCACGTGCGCTGTTAATGAGTCAATTGCACCTATTGCGTCGGGAATTGAGACTATCTCGTCTGGAATCGGGTCTAACAAAGGAGATGAGATAGACTTAAGGCCTTCTCCTAGGCTGAACCAGTCAGTCTTGACTCTTGTGGGGTCTGAGGCTGCCACGTTAGGAATGCTCACTCTGGGCGAGAGGGCAATAATGACAGGCCTATGATCTGAAGTGAGTGCAGAGTGCACTTCTATAGAACTCAATCTAAGATTGATGTTCTTTAGGAGGGCTACGTCTAGGACGTCCGGACGATGATTAACATTGTCTGGATAGTGAGTAGGTGACATAGGTGCTACTACGTCGAAGTTGAGGCTCTCTGAGAGTCGCTCGAGTTGTCTACCACGTTGGTTTGTGGTTTGGCTACACCAAGCAAGGTGCTTGGCATTTAGATCGCCCGCTATGATAACAGACGGACCAAGATCTAGAAGGTTTTGTATATCACTGTCAAGTAGTGATCTAGGGCTTGAGGAGCTATTGTTAGTGGGAGCTAGATAGGCTGACACTAAATATATGGATTGGTGACCTGTCATTCCTAATCTACAGACAGAGGCTTCGATGTGCACGAGATTTGGTGTATCCACAGGCGTGCAGTGTAATGTCGCTTTGTAGTAAATGAGAGTGCCACCGAAGGCAGAGACTGTGCGATCATTACGAATGATTTTGTAATTCGCGATTTTGGGATCGCGAATTGACGGCTTGAGGAACGTCTCCTGGATGAGGAGAACGTCCAATTGATGGGTGTAGAGAAAATCGGCTACCTCAGACCTCTGGGTACGAAGCCCATTGGCGTTGAAGTAGCCGATTTTTAGGGAGGTCGGTTTGACTCTACTCGTGTTATGGTGTAGATCCATAACTAAAACCTAAAATTTTTGAGGATAGTGAGTACATCACTATATTGGCAGAAGGCCATTAAGAGAGCATTTGCGTTGCCCTCGTGTTGTTTGACCAAGGCGGCCATACTTAAAATTCTATCGATGTCTATTACGGCTGCGAGTTTAAAAAGACCTTCGATCTCAGCATTCACGAATGGGGTTGGTGGCAGCGGTGCCACTTTTGGAGAAGGTGGAGGGGTCGCAATCACCACCGCGGGTGCAGGTTGGCCTGAGGGGCTGCCCTGCGGGGGGGGAACCTTATTAGTTCTGTATCGCCACGAATGCGACACAACTGGTGGAGGCACCGGAGCCTTTGTTAATGCCGGGGCGGCCTCGGCAGTCTGAGGCTGGGGGGGGCTAACATTGGCCGTCTTAGGGGCGGCTTGAGTTTTAGGTGGGGAGGGAGCGGGCCTCCGGCTCTTCACCTTAGGTGCTTTTGGGCACCCTCGGTAGTTCGCTGGGTGCCCCACCTCCCCGCAGTTTACGCAGCTCGGAGGTTCCGAGCATAGCGCGCGGTCTTTGGGGCGCGGACATTCTAGTGTCGAGTGTGCACCTGGGCATTTCACACAACGCGGTGTATTATGGCAATTTCTTGCCGAGTGCCCGTACAACTGACATCTGTGGCATTGACCCACAGTGCCTTTGTGGTGTGGGGCCTCGACGACGATCCCAGACAGTCCACAAACTTTAGATATATTAAAAATGGCTTTGGCCTCTTTTAAGTTGGTCCTGTCCAGAATGGCCAGAACCATGTTGAATGGGGCGGAAGGCCCACGGTGCATACGGTGCACCTCTATGACGGGAAGTTTTTGGGCCTTTAGGTCCTCGAGTACGTCTTCGCACCCGATCTCCTTTGGGACCCCCCGAATGACGACGCGGAGGCGCCGGTCTTCCTCGACACTCCACGTGTGGAATGATATCGACATACCGTCGAGAAGTCGCGTTAAATTGCGATAGTCGGAGATAGTCTCCGTTTTGAGCCTGATACCCTCAGTGCGGGTTTCAGCAATGAAAAAGATGCCATTTGCATCACATCGGGCCTGTCAGCTAACAGTAGAATTTAATTACCATTTTTTTAAAACTACAAAGGTGGCAAACAAGCATACGGCCGTCCTGATGGTAAGCCGTCACCGTAGCCTATAGACGCTTGTAATACCGGAGGTATCACTCACGCGATGCCAACCCTCCCAACCCCTGCAAGTGGAGCTCTGACGACCTTACTCACCGTAGGAACACAACATGGCCTCGAATATTTGGCTACGATCTTCTGTAAGGTGGATGTCCTGTCCTTCCCCAGGCGGGCTGCTCCGATTTGCGCTTATTATCCGCTGTCCCCTACCTCTCTTTAAACCTTTTTTTTAACACAACTCCTTGTTGTATAATTCTTTGTCAAGCTATCCTCGGCTACCGGCTACGGGGGTTCGATTTCCACTCGGGGGTTCATTTATGTGATGTCATGTCATTAGTGTTTGTTTTTGAATACAAGTGTTTTCTATGTGTTATTAATATGTATATCAGCTGTCTGGTAGAATTTATTTATTATTATTTATCTGACAGATAGCCTAATTGAGGAAAGATAATGCTAATGTATTTAAAAAGGTTTTGATTATACAATCTGACTAGGACATTAAGTAAACATAATACACTGGGCGTCAAAAATAAGTAGTACAGTTTTAAAATTGCAATTACTCTTAAACTATAGAAGTTAGAGTTTTAAAATAAAAATCAATCTATAAAAGACGATATTATGCATGAAGTTTTTATTAAATGAAATGAAATTGTCTTTTAACTTTTTTTATATTTCAAAGCTTCTGTAGTTTAGGAGATATTGCATTTTAAAACTGTACTACTTATTTTTGACGCCCAGTGTATTACGGCTGACCGTACTTGCAATATATTCTTGAGTTTTTGCGTTTTAAACACCCAAACGTTCCTCAAGTTATACCCTCTGATTTGTAATTCTAATGTGGTACGTGAGTCATGAGTGCCATTATTATTTTTAAATGAATAGCTGGCAAACCGCATTTTTGTTTCTGATAAGAAATGTTGGAGATTTTTTTTATTTATTTAACATAATTGAGCTCATTACATAAATAGGCGGACTTATTGCTAAGTTGTTTTTTTAACTAAATAGCTGGCAAACCGCAGTTTTGTTTCTGATAAGAAATGTGTTAGATTTTTTAATTTTGATATTTTTTATGTTTTTTAGGGATAAAAAGTAGCCTATGTCAGTCTCCACCGACCTTAACCTATTACAAAAAAAATATGTCATTTCGTTCGTTACTTTCGACGTGAAAGAAGGACAAACAAACACACTTTAGTATTTATAGTAATATTTAAATACAGTATAGATATTTAACAGAATAATTTCTGGAGTGCTAGAGCAATTATTAAGAAATGGGCTAGCTCGACCGGGGAAGTACCACCCTCTCACAGAATATCGACGTGAAGCAGCAATGCGTTTCGTTCGGTGAGTGAGAGATCCCGAAGCCCAACTCCTTCCCTATCCCCTGTTTCCCCCTCCTTCATTTCCTTTCCTTCCTCCTTTCTTTCCTCCAACTTCCTTGGTGGACAACGCATTGGTAGCGCCACTGGTGTTACTGATGTCCATAGGCGGCAATGACGGCTTTCCATCAGGTGGCCCGCTTGCTTGTTTGTCTGCTGTATGACATAAAAAAAAGAATATATATTTTTTAAACTCCTCAACACTATAAATACAATTTTCACTAAGTATCTGTCGTTACATAGTAAAATAGTGCAATATATACAATGACAAATAATTATACCATTTTAATTAGTAATTATTGTTTATGTTAAAACGGCCGCAATTTATAGCACTCAGGGGATGCGTTTTAATAAGCTAGGTCCATTTAGGTACGCTAGAAATAAGTAGATATGTAGGTATGATAATGCATTATTTACTGGTCATATTAATCTTTTAATAAGTAGGTTTACCATAAGATCTTATTATAAAATACACTTGCAATATCATAGATACTAATATTATATATGAGAAAGTGAGTTTGTTTGTTATTCCTTCACGGCTTGACTAATCAGCCGATCATTATGAAAATTTGTATAGTATATATTATCAGGGGTACAGGCAGAGCCCAACATAGGCTACTTTTTAATTTCCAATGGCAAAATATTTTTTCTACTATAGAGGGCGCTGTACGGGATGGGCTTTCGGCCAACAGATGGCGCCACAAGTCGCGCTATGGGTTGTGTTGCTATGTCATAAAATCAAGCGCGAACGAAGCCGCGGGGAAAAGATAGTCAAATATAAAAAATTAAATTATTTAGATTTTATTTTTCATACAAAGTTTTGCAAGATTCAAAGACTCTTAGTTAGTACTTCTGGTCTTGTTTTTTTGTCCCTGCACGACTCTCCATGTTGGTGCCATACAATAAAATTATGATCCTTCTGGTTCAACTTTAAACACTTTGGGGACAGGGCAGAGCCCCAAAACGTCTAATATAATCAGAAAAATATGACAAAGTGTTTGAAAGTATACTGATTATTGTTGATGCTTGTGTAGGATTCGAACCCGTCTGGGACATAACCATAGGTAACCATAACTCATCAAAAATATGAGAAATTTGTTCCCAAAGGAACAGAAATAACGAAATTTGCCTGGTTATAACTTTGGCTGTACTAAATCTTTGTACTGAACATAAAATAAACTTAAAGCTAATAAACCCTTGGCCTACTAAGCCTGTTTGTAATTTTACCATCAAAACTTTATAATAAGTAATTAACTTAGGTGTAACCCAAGTTTCTGTAAAACCCATTCCCGTCATGGCGTAATAAGGGCCCTCGTATGAACTATCTATATGCAAATTTCGTCTGTACGCTCGTAAAACTCACCGCTGATCAAGGACCAAGGAGATTGGATCACGTTCGGAAAACGACTATAATTTTTAGTCTGTGCTAATTGTCTATGTTAAAGAAAAAAGGTTTTCTTTGTGGTAGAGTCATTGTGGCAAGGGCTGACCTGACCGACAGTATAATAACCTAACTGGACAAAGCATGACATTTGATGACATAAAGTTATTCCTACCGCTAGGAGGCGTTGGTGAAAACGGGCATAAGAGAGGTAGGGCACAGCACAGCGGATAATCCGCTCAAATCGGAGCAGTCCGTCTGGGGAAGGACCTCCACCTTACAGAAGATCGTAGCCAAATAGCATTGGTCTCGGCCATTTTGTGTTCCTACGGTGAGTAAGGTCTCCAGAGCAACGCGTGACTCGCGTGAGTGATACCTTCGGTATTGCAAGGCTTACCATCAGGCCGGCCGTATGCCTTCATCCTGTTTCTTAGTTCATTGGGATAGGAGAGGATAAGAAGCGTAAGGGATAGATGAAGATAATGATATTTACGAGTGACTCCCATTTTTAGAAATAAGTATAAATTTTACAGTCGATAGTTCAGAATCGTGGATCATTCCATGGTCCATGTTCCATGCATGACACGTGCTGAGCGATGGCCCCTTTTGGAACTTTTGGTGCATTTGTAAAATTTTATTGTGTTTAATTTTGCTGATCTTCTTCTTCTTCTTCTTTCAGCCTGTCATCACCCATTGTTGGGTTTGCTGATAAATGCATTAAAAAATGTATGCTAAAGACAAAAAAATAACATTGTTTGGATATCTATATATAAATAGTCGGCTGCAGGCTGCAGAATATCCACTCCGAGTCACACCGCTCAGACAATGCGCTCAGGATTTTTATCCGGAGTTTCCACAAAAATCGTATAACTATCTAGCTATGAAAATAACAACAAAGAATAACTTTTCAAAATACAGTAACATGAATATGTTTTACCTTTGTTTGGTGGTATCCGACCTCAATATCTGTAATTAACATCAGTTAGGAGTTTGAGAGTATGCCGGAGCTATATGAACTATCTACATGCAAATTTTACCGGGCTTTGTCGTAAAATCTCACATCTTGATTGGGGCTGGCTCACGTGAAGATTTTGATCAATCATCTTTTATGTCCTATTCTCATAAAAACCTAATGATTTTTGCCAATATTAGTCTGCCGTTTGCATGTTCCAAATTTGTCGTCTAAAGAGTGGCATGGTTTTGCTGCTGTCAATTAATGGCATCATGCTGAATTTTACCCCTTTTTTGTTGTTGTCTTGTGTCTCATGTGCTGTACAGAATAAATGTATTTTCTTTCTTTCTTTCTTTCTAGTAGCTTTTTATAGGATGAGTCGAAGACGCTTTTTTCCGATAGCGCGAAATGGAGATTTTTTTTTATCAGTCAGTTTCTGAAATGCATTTTAATTCCACATTAAGTCTTTAACTATCTCCTTTTATCTTTTTTGGTTTGACAGTGACGGCTGCATTTTAATCAGTTTACTTTGAAACTGAGTTTCTAAAACTGGCTGTATGTATACCATTACTATACTCTAAAGCAAATACTATAGACGAGTAATACGCACAGCTTCGGAAGAATTCGGGCAAGACGCGACACTAGCGCCCCTACGGCATGAGGGCGGCATGAGGTGAACGATTTCAAAACTTTTGTATGCAAAATGTTATAGCGCCCCTAGCGGCATGAGGTGAACGGAGGTTGCCAAGTCATTGTATGAGAAACGTCAAGAGCTGTGCGTATTACTCGTATATAGTATTTGTTTAAAGTCATGCCGGCCATCCAAGTTAAATTTTTGACAAAAAATAAATGCGGGTGAAGCCGCGAGCTACAGTTCGTAAAATATAAATTACATATAATTTAACGAAAATACTCGTAAAACCCAGAAGCACCTTAAAATTGAATTAATGTAATAATTGACATTTCAATCTCTTTAGAATAAAATGAATAAAATAAGGGATTATTATTAAATTGGATGGAAAATTGAACCGGGGGATCTCGGCATAACGCCGACTCAAACAAAATTGAATATATTGAATTAATTCAGGAAACCTTCATTTTGATACTTTGAAAATCAATTTTAACTGACGAAATAAATGTAGGGTACAAAATGTTGTTCACCACTGTCTATATTTGAGTTTGCATGAACCTACCTGTGGTACAGAGTAGTTTTACTCTTCTTATTGATTGGACATTTGTAGCCAGATTGCCTCGATCTTGTCCTAATACACCGAGCAGTTGTGGTAGCGGAAGGCTCTCGCCTAGAATTTACAGTGTCTGTCTAGGGGCGCATCAGACAGTTCACACCACACCTCGACCCAACGCAACGGCGAGCGATTTTGAACGGGAGCACGGCCAGGGGCATGGTGAGGGAACAAATGTACGTGTGACCCTATTCGATGACACGACAGAGCGGCGCGGGACGTCGCGTCGTCGCGACACGCGTCGCTTGGCTCGCATACCTTGCCGCCGCTTGCCGCTAAGCCAAAAGTCGTTGTCTGGTAATATCGATCAGCGAAGGCGAATCCATTTGTTTCTGCAAGATTTCTCCTCAAGAATTCGTATTCTTGCAATAAAACTTTGTTTGGTCGTGAACTCGTGACCAAGTTTTAGTTAAGCTTTTGACCTCCGTTTGTTAATAGGGTTAAAGTTTATTTTCGAATGACCTCTTCAACTAATTTACAAGTCAATTTTTTTTTGGAAAAAAGTTAGTCAAAGGCTAAATATAAAAAAGAAAACAGTTCAGACGGCAGACATTACTACAAACAACCTAAAAAAATATTTCATAAATTATTACCTATTAAAAAAATAAAAATGTTTGTAAGTATAGATGTTTGTTACTCTTTCACGCAAAAACGGTCGGACAGATTTGCGTGAAATTTGGTACACAGGTAGTTTCTAACACAAATTAGCACATAGGATAGTTTTTATCTCGCTTATCATTCCGGGAACGGGGTTTCGCGGGTAAAAGCGCGCAAAAAGTTTCAAATACTAATTGGAATAGTTAAACATTTTCCACCATGTTTACGACGCTCTACTTTCTATAGTTGACGTGTTACAAAGAACTCTACTTTGCAATTTCTACTGAAATCTTAGAAATACATGAAGTTTCATTGCTTCAAATGAAAACAAATGGCCTCTGTTTTGAACCCGTGAACTAGATATCGCTATTATGTAAGTGGTTTAAATTAGAAATACTTTGAAATTCATTTAAGTAATGTAATAAATATGTTTTGCTGGTTTGCCCGCTTTTCTCACGTGGATATGTATGGATTTGGTCGATACTGATACGAGCTTACTTGTTTTTACACCCGACATTCCCCGTTATAATGTGTTCAAAATAGTTTAAAATATTCATCATACTTACAAATCTTCTTCTTCTTCTTTCAGCCTGTCATCACCCATTGTTGGGTATAGGCCTCTTCATGGGCTTTCCATAAGGGTCTTGTTCTGGCAGTGCACATCCAGGATTTTCTTACAAATATCTTACAAATATTAATTAGTTATTAACATAAAATTATAAGTTCTGTAAAAAAATATATAACTAAGCTGACATTAAAAATTAAACTAAACCAAAACTAATATTAAAAGTGAGAACTTGTAATTGTCCATACATACTACTTATTAAAATTTTGTTAATTGTTAGACGTAAGCTTTCAAAAACTGTAAAATTAAACAAAAATATAATTAAGTTGAGTTGAGTTAAGTGGTAGAGCAATTATTATGAAATGGGCTAGCTCGACCGGGGAAGTACCACCCTATCACAGAATATCGACGTGAAGCAGCAATGCGTTTCGTTCGGTGAGTGAGAGATCCGGAAGCCCAATTCCCTATCCCCTCTTTCCCCCTCCTTCTTTCCCTTCCCTTCCTCCTTCCTTTCCTCCAACCTCCTTGGTGGACAACGCATTAGTAGCGCCCCTGGTGTTACTGATGTCCATAGGCGGCGGTGACCGCTTTCCATCAGGTGGCCCGTTTGCTTGTTTGTCTACTGTATGACATTAAAAAAAAAAGAAAGAGAAACTGCTAAGTTTCAGCTGAAGTCAGTTCTTCTTAGTACGATTCTGCCGTATAAGGTACATACGGCAGAATTGTACTAAGAAGAACTGGCTTCAGCTTCAGCACCTACTTACCTGCCTGGTGGTATGATTCAAAAGAATATAAAATATTTTTGTTTCTCAAATTAAGGTAAAACAGATGGTCTTAAAAATATTACAGAGTCCTTGCTTGTAGTGCGGCCTATTTGAATAAAAAAGATTTGAGTATGAAAACAACTATGGAGAACTAATAAACCTATTAACTATTTGAAAATGAGATCATTTGCACTATAAATCGAGATCAGTATCAAATTCAAAGCCCATTCAGCGGGAGTTCACAAAATAATTTATACATAGTGTTCGGTAATCACCTTTTCCAATGACTGTCCGTGACGTGTTGATGGCGTTGATATAACCGAACCCATTACGTTGCTAGGGTTGTCACATAAAAACGATAGATAGAATGTGATTTATTTGCAATACACAAACAGAAGAAAAAGTACAATGAATATTTAAAACTATTTTGAACACATTATAACGGGGAATGTCGGGTGTAAAAACAAGTATGTTTATGTGCGCGTTCAAGCCCCATTAATATAAATTGTTATAAAAGATACAAACATGTGTAATTTCACAAATGAAATATTTTTAAGGCAACCTTAACGTTGGAATATTAAACTTAATTCTAATACTTAGTTGATTTTAGAGCATGTTGACTGATTTTATAAATCAACAGTTGATGGTGACTTTTTTCGGATTATTTATTACATACTCGCAAATAACGTGACGTACTACTTACATTCTCACAAACTTTAAAGGGCCTAATTGTGTATTTTTTTCATTTATTAAAACTTTTTCAATAAGTTAGAGAGACATTTACGCAAAACTCTGCTTAGTAGGATGAGCGTTGACTATATGGCACTGCTGCACTGTGGGCCAAAGAGTTTCCAACTTTTCCTGTTTAGAATAGATTTTTGTGCATAATTTTAGACTAAAAAAACATGTAGAGTGATTTTCATTTAAAAATATTTTCCAAACAGATTATTTTAACGGTTTAGTGTCAACCCTGATAGTGTCGGTTTAATTCTCGCCGGACCCCATTCAGCCACGTTCTTGTCAGCTCGTTACATAAGACAGCGATTGACTAGTTAATGCGGGTAGTTTCTGAATTACTGTCATGAGAAGTCTTTATTGACGATAAGTTCTAATGGGAGCATTTAGTTGCAATTAAATTGCTGTAATTTTAATAATAGAATCATCCTCTCTAAAATTCACTTGATCCATGTAAGCTTTTCTCCGCCTTCCATTCTATCTTTCCTTCTAAGATGTATCTGAGAAAGTCGTCGTGTTTTATAAGATGTACAGTCAACAAAGGAATTGACTGACCCCCCCTGTACATATATTATGATTAAGGATTTCTAAATATTGCGTGAAGGGATTTACTGGAAAATTTGTGATTACATAGCACAATATGAATACTATTGATAAATAAAGTAAATCAAGTAAATCCCTTCACGCAATATTTAGAAATCCTTGATCATATGTACAGGGGGGGGGGGGGGCAGTCAATTCCTTTGTTGACTGTACTACCAGTTTCCTGTAGTTTCTATTTCTTTCATCAAACGCCATATTTAGAATACTTGAATCTTTACTGCCCTCTTTCGTTGGCTCTACATTTTTTCCGTTTAGTCAGACAAGTTCCCGATTTGCGAGCGTACACATTATTTTAATTTTCATGGGCACGAAAACCCAATTTATGTATGTAAAATAAAAACTTTGGGATATATAATATGTGCGTATGCGAGCCAACGATAAGCCTCCAGGGTGCTCGCAAATTCATACTGCGTACCACCCTGTATTGTAGCCGTGAGGTAACCCCGTGATATGTTTGTTTGGATTGTGGTTTTATGAGTTGACATCACAAAGTGGTCAAATGAAAGAGGTGACCAGGATAGAGATCTAAAAACAAAGATTTTTATGTTAATGTAGCCAGTGCTATGAAACTTTACTAAAGTACAATAAATATATATATAGGGACAATTCATACAGATTGAGCTAGCCCCAAAGTAAGTTCGAAACTTGTGTTATGGGATACTAACTCAACGATATTATATTTTATAACAAATACATATATAGATAAACATCCAAGACCCGAGGCCAATCAGAAAAAGTTCGTTTTTCATCATGACCCGACCGGGGATCGAACCCGGGACCTCCTGGGTGGCGGTCTGGCGTGGTAACCATTACGCCACGGAGGTCGTCAATATGAATTACTATTGATAAATGATAATTTGAGTAAATCCCTTCATTTGTAAATAAATATTTTTATTTCTTGCCTGTGGCTTACCCAAATATAACGCTCATGTAGCTTAGTACTGTCTCGCGTGTGTTTGTCGCTGTAGTGGAAACGTTAACCCATTGTTTTACAAATGAACCCTGGTAGCTAAAATACGCTGTGTGTCCGTGCACAGCATACGCAGTTGGAGTTCTTCTCAGTAGTCTCGTCTTTCTTTGACATTCTTGATCGAGTGGTCGAGGTCAAGGCTGCTTTTGCACTAAGTACGTTTTAGAATTGTGTTCTAAATTTTGACGACCTCCATGGCGTAATGGTTACCACGCCGGACTGCGGAGGTCCCGGGTTCGAATCCCGGTCAGGTCATGATGAAAAGCGTACTTTTTCTGATTGGCCTGGGTCCTGGATGTTTATCTATATGTGTATTTGTTATAAAAGATAGTATCGTTGAGTTAGTATCCTATAACACAAGTCTCGAACGTACTTTGGGGCTAGCTCAATCTGTGTGATTTGTCCCTTTATATTATTAAATAAACATTGTTTTCTCTCTTTCTTTCATATTTGGTTCTATTATATTAGACGCATTGTGGGAGTAGACGTTCACGATTGAATCCGGAGCATTTTGATGAGATCCACTCATCTTTTTGAAGATCGTCCTCGTGATCTCTTGCCCTCCTTGCCTTGTACAATTCACTCCAGCAAGTCTTCGTTTCTTGTAATGATCAAGCTACCGGTGGATATCAGCCTTAAAGCATTGGATATCCGCGAATAACCGCTAAAGTTGTAAATTTCGAAATTCATTTGAACGTATAACATAGTTACAGATTCACAATGGCCACTTGACAAAGCTGCTTCGCTTGGATGAGGCAATGTTATGGTAATCGTTCTTTGTTCGCGCTGCCTGCCTCCCAAAGTGTGAACACCACCGTATCTCTGCTTTGCATAAATTAAAATCTTTATAGTGTGACTTGCGCCTTAATTATTCATTTTGGGGAATTGAATTTTAGTTTGGCTGGTGCAGTTTGCCTCGTGTGTGGAAAAGCCGTCTTTGGCTTTGTGTACCCACAGGGTTTGTTAAAAGGGGTTAATGAGTCATATTGCCTGATTTATTTTTATTTTTACAAGACTTATAATGGATCATACCAATCCAAGCGTAATTTGGTATGAAACCTCTTACTTACGCTTCAAACCCCATGTTTTAAACCATGTAGAGCAGGTTTGATATTGAATTTTCTCTTTTTGTCAACACTGTCTTAAATCTCGCTTCCAAATCAATGTTTAAAACTATGCTGCGCTTGTATGTAACTTGTAATTTTTCAACCACTTCCGAAATAAGCGTCTTAGATCTGGACCGCGGACACACGTACTTCGCGAGACCTGTGGCGGAGCTATGTCGCCTTGCTTACTACGGAACCCTAAATAACGAAATAAGAATGACAAATAAATTCTCTGGAACATTTCAACATAAAGTACCTATATAATAAACCTTCTCAGATATACAAGTACATAACATTTTTCTGTCATTCAGTTGAGCGGCGAACAAGGAAATTTACATAAAACCCGACCTTCTATCAAAGGATGCTCTTTTAATACGCAGATAACATCAAATGTTGGGTATCATTGGATGAGAGAGGTTCGGTACCTAAATAAATAGTGAGGGGACACGTATCCACAAGTATTTGATACCAGAATAAATTCATATCAATTTGTTTTCAATTATTACTGAAAATTTACTAGGTCAATTCTATGGATCATACCAACCTAGGTCTATAGTAAAAAACCTTGTCTCCCTTCCACTTCGTATTCCTTGCCAGGGTTCCATCTCATTAGGAATGATCGCGTCGGTAAGGGTGGTGGCGGTGTTGCGATCTATCTCCGTGCTCATATTCCTTATAACATTATTTCCTTCTCCAATGTCCTGCACCCATCCAATGAAGCCGAGCACCTGTTCATTGAAATTTTGCTTTCCCACACTAAGGTTCTATTAGGAGTCTTCTATAGTCCTTCCCCTACTGTGAATTATTTCTCCTCTTTGGAAGGTCTTTTGGAAAATCACCTCCCCTCCTTCGATCATGCTATTATTATGGGCGACTTCAACACCTGCCTCCTGAAAAATGACCATCGTGCCGATTCCCTTCGTTCTGTTATTGAATCCTGTAATCTTTCCTTCCTACCTCTCCAAGCCACGCATTATTTTCCAAACTGTAAACCCTCACTCCTGGATCTTATTTCTGTATCCTCTACTGATCTTGTTGCCAAGCACGGCCAAATCGACGCTGAAGCCTTCTCCTACCATAACCTCATCTTCCTTTCCTTTAAAGTTCGCCCCCCTAAACCCAAGTCCAAGATTCTCATGCGGCGTAATTTTGGTGGATTGAATGTTGATGCTTTGCGACGCGACGCGGAATGCTGTGATTGGTCTGGTATAGCCACGACTCCTTCAGTGGACGATCAAGTTTCCTTATTTAATTCTACTCTCCTTCAGCTGTATGATCGACATGCACCTATTCGTCCAGTCCGTGTGAAACATCTCCCCGCTCCGTGGCTCTCTGAGGAGATCAAAGCTGCTATTGCCAAGAAAAATCACCTAAAAGGCAAATACAAACGTGATCCTATTAACTTCCGCGATAAATATGTTACTGCTCGAAATCGTTGCAATAGGATGTGCAGAGAAGCCCAACGTAAACATTTTCACTCGTCTGTTGAAAATGGTGACCCAGCTAAGGTGTGGAGGTTTCTAAAGTCTTTGGGAGTTGGGAGAAATCGTCACGCGAATCCCATTAACATCAACTTCGACTGTCTCAACAGGCACTTCTCTACGTCCGCTGTATTTGATAGCAAAATTAAAAATAACACTTTAAACTCACTTTCATCTACACCAACTCCTGACTTTTCTTCCTTTTCTTTTAATCAATTTACCGGCTGTGATGTTAAGAAGAACGTGTTAGCTATTGCTTCGAACGCAGTGGGAGCGGATGATATCAGCCGTGCTATGATCTTGCCACTTCTGGATATCCTTCTCCCTGTTATAACCTCCATTTTCAACAATTCTATTATGAGTGCCGTTTTCCCAACCGTGTGGAAAGATGCCAATATTACCCCCTTGCCTAAAAAATGTAACCCGTCCTCTTTTTCTGATTATCGTCCCATATCTATTCTTCCTTTCCTGTCTAAAGTCCTAGAGCGCCTTATCCAACACCAATTGAACAGCTTCCTTTCTATGAACAATCTGTTGAATCCTTTCCAATCGGGCTTCCGGCAAGGTCATAGTACTACTACCGCACTCGTTAAAATTGCTGATGATATTCGTTTCGGTATGAACAACTCTCATGTTACTGTCTTGACCCTTCTGGATTTCAGTAACGCTTTCAATACTGTCGATTTTGATGTACTGCTGGGCTTGATGCGTTCTATTAACATATCTCCAGCGGTTATTGACTGGTTTCATAGTTATCTGTGCGGTCGGCGCCAACGCATAACAATCGAAGATAACATCTCTTCTTCCTGGTGCTCCTTGTCGGCGGGTGTTCCACAGGGTGGCGTATTATCCCCTTTACTCTTCGCTCTTTTCATTAACGGTATTACTTCTCACCTTAGTTCCTCCTATCATCTTTACGCCGATGATCTTCAAATTTACCGACAAGGGCACATTGATGACCTACCTGCAGTCATTGGCGCGATAAACAGTGATCTTGACTGTATTTCCGGTTGGAGCAAGGCTCATGGCTTAGTTGTTAATCCATCTAAAACGCAGGCTATTATAATAGGCAGTTCGTGGTTCATTTCCAAAATTAACTGGGCTAATCTTGATCCAATCATTTTTGACGGGGTGCTTGTTCCATATAGTGATCAAGTAAAAAATTTAGGAGTCTATTTTGATAAAACCCTCTCTTGGTCCCCACAGATGAAGGAGATTAGTAGAAAAATTTTCGCTAGTACTAACTCCCTTCGCCGGCTACGTTACTTTTTACCCGCGGAAACCAAAATTATGCTTTCGCAATCCCTACTCCTCCCTATCCTCGATTATGCAGACTCTTGTTTTCTCGATCTCACCGAAGTCCAACTTAACAAGCTTGAGCGTCTTCAAAATCTCTGTATCCGATTTATTTTTGGCCTCCGTAAATACGATCATGTTTCCCAGTTTCGTACGCAGCTCAAGTGGCTCCCCATCCGTCAACGCAGAAACATGCATACTCTTTCCTTACTATATTCCATTCTTTTTAATCCTTTAACACCTCCTTACTTAAAAGAGCGCTTCGAATACCACAGCTACACTCAGGGTCCCACACTTCGTAGTGCTTTTAATCTCCGCCTTGTGACTCCTTCCCACTCCACAAATTTCTTCTCCAAGTCCTTCTCCGTTCAAGCTGTACGTCTTTGGAACGCGCTGCCTCTTTCGATACGTCAAGCTCAAAGTATAGATTCTTTTAAGACATTGATCAAATGTCACTATCTTTCAATGTAATTAATTTTCAATTTAAATATATGTATATATATATTTATATTATTATTATTATTATTTTTTATTTTTTATTATTATATTTACCTATGTTTATGTCTATTATTTTTACATAATGTAGTTTGTTTATTGTAATTACTGCGCCACCTACCTATTTATTTTTGTCAGTTATTTCTCTTTCAGAGGTTGCCTGGAAGAAATTGCTTGGCAATAAGGCCGCCTATTGTACTATAATACTCGTAATTCTCTGTAATATTTTTACTGTGTTTGGTGCAATAAAGAGTTTTTGTATTGTATTGTATTGTCAATATATTCAATAAGAAGTTTTTTTTCCTGTTTAAAGACTTTTAGTAGGTACCTACTACTATGAGCTGATCACAGACTGGTGCTATGTACTTGACCTTTAAATACTACTTTAAGTTCCAGACTGGTCTATGTTCTACCCATACCATATAGAATGTAAGGAAGAAATTGCTTTCGGGAATAGTATTTTTTGACAGAAAAGGACAAATGTGTTAGCGTGTCAACTAATGGCATAGAATAAGTAATAACCCGAGGTAGAATGGACACTCCCGCCCCGCACCGGACCGAGTTACCGCACCCCGGGAGCCCCTCGAGGAGCTCTCAGTCGCAAAGGTGTGCGTTTAGTGAACGAATGTGTATGCGTGTGCGCATACGTGTACAGAAGACATTTGCCTATGTAGTAGAAATAGATAATTATTTCACGCGCGTTGTATGGAGTGTCCGGCATGTGCTAATGGTTAGCAATCACCGCTGGCCATGGATAACCACGACTACAAAAGTTTTGGATGCGTTGACTACCTATGAATGAATGGATGAAAATTTAGTAAGAAGCCCATACTGGCCGCTACCGACTTACTGAAATAGAGTGTCTCAGGATTTAATTAACTTGAAGTCAAAGTCATTTTTAGGGTTCCGTAGTAAACTACAAGGAACCCTTACAGTTTCGTCATGTCCGTCTGTCCGTCCGCGGTCTAGCGCCTAGACGCCTGATGCTAGAAAGCTGTAATTTGGTATGTATACTCATATTAACAATGCTAACAAAGTAATAGAACAAAATTTTGAAAAAAAAATTTTGGGTTGCCTCCTAATCATCTAAAGTGGGAATAAAAAATTTTTTTCACGCCCAATCCATGTTGTAGGGTATCGCTAGATAGGTCTAAACATTGAGGGTATGGGAAGATCATTTTCCTGTACAATGATCTGTGTTTGAATAATTTTTATTTTTACGTGACAATTTTCGTTTTGCAAGGTGGCCCTCTATCTCCGAAAGTACCTATTGTGTTTAGAAATTTGAAAAAAATCATGGTAGTTGTCCATATAATGAAACTACAAGGAAAACTATAACGGTTAAGTAAGCACTACTAGTTACCGAGTAATGGCCGACGAACTTATAAGGTAAAATTTCTTTGACAAAAACGTACAAATGTCATAGAATACGCATTGTACTCATCTGCAAGCAAGAAATGCGTAGCCAATACGGAACCCTACATTGTGCGTGGCCCGACACGTACTTTCCCAGTTTAAAAAAATTCAAATATGCCTAATGCAAGCTCTTTCAAATCGTCCCAATTTTTTCATACCACCAGTTCAGACGGCAGATTTGTACTAAGTAGAACCAGCCAACTTAACGTTGCAAAGTTATTTTAGTATGTACCTACTATGTTTTAACTCAAAGAACGTGGTGTTGTATGTTATTTCACAACAAATGGAATGGAATTAAACAAATAATTTACCAGCAATTTGCATGCGTTACAAAGTTTATTTCTCTGTAGCTGAGTTTCATATTTACATTGCATTTTTTTCCGTTGACTTATTTACATATTTATGAGAAACTATTGCTGTGTTTGCGTTTATAAAAGTCATTTGTTAACTTTAGTTCACGCCCAGTTAACATTTACTTCCGCATTTGCTTGATCAAACCATTGATGTCGGCTTCATGGGTATTTCAAAATAAGATCGCTCCATTATGACACGAGTGGTAGTGTGGGCTAGTGAATACCCAAAAATAAAAAAATAAAACTCGGGTAATGTACAGGTACACACAGAGAAATCTGACCCCCTGTCTGTACATTGTTTTTCATTATACATAATATACACCGTCGCTAGAGTTTTTGATACCAGTTTATGTTAAGACTGGTTTCATCCTTAGATTCCACTGTCGAGTAAACATCAAGATGTCTAATTATAGAAATGGCTCACAAAATGAACAATAGTTTTTTAATTTATTCTACTCGTATTTCTATAATTCAAGTTGAAATACCACTTTGTAATGTGAAAAAATACTTCGACTGATGGACGGGTGGTTGTCAAAACTAAAAAGATGAAGATTTTTGACATTTTCCAACTTCAATTGTCTTTTAGTTCAAAAATGGAATGCGTTCGTTGAAAATTTTCCGGCTTTTTCATATTGGGTATCTGGATATTGTAAACTTTTAATTTTAGAATGTGTTTAAATTTTCCCTCTGTCCGTTTATTTGAACGTTACAATGCATTTGCATTAGTGAGGGTTAAAGTAACGTTATTTAAAAACCTCTTTCAAATAATTCTGATATTTTGTCAGTCAAACCAATTACTTACCGTTATTATAGTTATTAGATCTGCTTTCCAGTAATTTCTATTTAGGGTTGCAGTTTTAATAGAAATTACCTCTCAAAACTCAAAAATTTACGCTTGTTTGATTTGATCCCAGAGCAGCAGCGGCCCGCACGGCTCTGTTATGGCAAAGCATTGCGTTGCACCATGGTTGCGCGTTTTGTTAGCTCTACGTGCCGCCGCCGCCGCCCCCCTTAAAAATTGTTCGTGGTGTTCATTTAAACTCATTCAACAATCTAGTACATTTGTTCTTACCATTCGCCGCCCCGCACTAAGCCATTGCTGATAGCGGCGAGTTCGTAGCGAGATTACACTTCGAGTGCCTATTAACTGCCTATTAGGGCCTAACATAGTGTATGTATCCCTGCTGAACTAATCTCTGACATGTCAATTTTCAATAGTTGGTATCGAAAACGAAATTGGTACTTATTTGGTATTAAAACGCGTACAACACTAAACTTACATGTCCAATGTACTTACATTTTACCGTCGGCAAATTATACCCAAAGTATATTTTATACACAAAGAGAACGTTCTAACGTTTCCAAAAGGTATTCTATGTTTGAAAAAACCTATCGTAATTTTATATTTTTACACCAAATTATTCGTTGATTCTCTTGTCTACATGTCAACACCTTTATCTGTTTCCTTAAAAAAATATAGATTAGTTCAGTGCTTCATGCTTGTTGTCAATCTGAGGTCGCCTTTGTTGCTTCTGGCTTTACAGGAGACACAGCGGTGGAAATGAGTGGGTGGGCTCGTCCCGATAAGACTGTAGTTCAGTCAACAAAGGGAATAACTAGAAAGTATAAAAATTCAAGTAAATCCCCCCATGCACTATTTAGAAAACTCGAATCGTATATAATACGGTCCTGCTTTGTTATTTGTTGACAATACAAACATAATTTTTCATACAGGTCAAACAATATAGATTTCTGATACCGAAAAGTACAAACTTCATCTTCCTGCTTGAGAATTTATGAAATGGTCGACCGGGAGAGTCTACCCTCTTACAGAATATCGCCGTAAAGCAACAATGCGTTTAGGTTTTAAACCATATTCAGCCACGCTATGATAGATTTGGACAAGACACCATTTAGTTTGATTTTACTCTTTGCTACTTGTTGTCTTCCGGGCCTTCTCCGCAATTAGGCAGTGTGCCCTTTGTGCGTGCGAAGAGTGGGAGTTGGATTACTCCAGCCATCCTAATTCCTCCAGGAAGCCGGCCAGGGGCTTGACGTCGCTGAGTGCCTCCCGGAGACTGGTCTGGGGTTCCCAGGTAGGTTGCCCGGTATGCTGACACCTCACTGTATTCCAGCAGTACGTGCGCCGCTGTTTCCTCTGCCAACTTGCATGCTCTGCAAATGGGGCTGTCTGTAACACCTATGGTGAAGAGATGTTTGTTAAAAGCTGCCGTGACCCGTCTGACTTTACTCTTTAACGTGACAGATAAAATAGTAATAAAATAAAATAAATTCTCATCTCACTATAAAGAAAAGGTAAACACAAGAAAAATAGTGAAAAGTATGAATATGGCTATAATCTGTGGTACTGTCATCATCCGTCATCCGATAATACTGTGTGCAGAGTAAATGGCGAAACTTACGGAAACTTTCGCCTTTATGTAAATACACATAAAGTCCAATTTGAAATGAGATAACATTGAATGGACAATAAATGGATACTTATTTTCTTTATTATGAAATACAGTTTTAAATGTTCGACATTGTTAAAGTTTTTGATATTTGTCGAGCTTTATTGTTGGTACCGTAAAATTCAATTTTGAATGTAATATTTATAATGTGGTGAAAAATGAATGAATGATATTTGTGTAATGATGGTGTTAGTTTGCACATTCTTTCTTGTTCGTTCATTTTATTAATTAACGTAAAAAAGTTCTCCCATACAAACTTTCACCCCCCTTTTCACCCCCAATGGGGGTATTTCCAGGATAAAAACTATCCTATGTCCTTCCTCGGGTCTTAATCTATGTCCATACCAAATTTATCTAAATCGGCTCGGCGGTTTTAACGTGAAAAGGTAACAGAGAGACAGACAGACAGAGTTACTTTCGCATTTATAATATTAGTATGGATTTTTTGGACGGATTTCATCACGACGGTTTCCTGTGATTATTATAGTTTACTAGATGAAGCCCCCGGTTTTACCCGCGAAATCCAATATTCCCGTTCCCGGACTGACACGAAAACTATCTTATGCATTCATTCAGGCTATAATCTACCCGTGTACCAAATTTCAAGCAAATCGGTCCAGCCGTTTTTGGGTGAAACGAATCAAACATCCATACATGCTCATAAACTTTCACGTTTATAATATTGGTAGGATTTTTTTAAAGAAACGAATTCCGAATACGTTTACTGCGTTGTTATTGGTCCATATTGATGCACGTAATCATGGCTATTGGTATCGTTGCGATTGCGAGCGGTGCTATTGGTTGAAACAACCCATCTCACTCTGTCAACGCGCTGATAGAACCTCTTTACCCCCGTTTTGAAGAACCCCATGGTGTAGAGTAGACACCAGGGAAAACCTCTTCTATACAAAATATATTTATTTAATTTAATTAAAAATACAACTTAATTTAAATATCCCAATATAAAAAGTAATTTTCTTACCAAAATTATATTTGTAAGTCGTAACCGCAATGTTCAAAAATGCATAACTTTTAAAATTTCATATTAACAATATACAATACAAAAGCAACCTTACATCTTAAGTTTAAAGTTGAAAATGTCGTGGAGATGTTGAAATAACTAAATGATGTTGTCTTAGGAATAAGAATTATAGGCAGTTTTGGCTGTTTACCAAACGGATAAAGTACGGTATAACATTTTAGGTCAAGTCTTTTAATATCACTTGGGGGATACATCAACCACGATATTTTACTAGCTTACGTACCTGGGTCCACTTGGTGAATGTGCTCCTTCACCGCGAGCATTCGCGTGTAATGTAACATTTTAGATTCGACTTTGAGCATTACATTACAACACTACCTCCCTGACTGACGAGCGTTCGCCTCCCTCACTGCTGTAATGTTCGAATCTGAGCCTTACATTACACGGGAATGCTCCCGGTGAAGGAGCACCTTATGGTGAAAAAATAAAAAGACGGAACACTGGCATTTGGGTCTTTCGTGTTCGGCATTTGCGTCATATACTTTTAGTATGTGAAAAATCCGCGACGATTTTAAGAGTTTTGCGATTTTTCACAGACTCAAAGTATATGACGCACATGTAGGGGGCAAAACTCAAATGCTAGTGTCCCATCTATCAGCATGGTGGCGAAAATTTAAAAATGTAAGTTATTGTTTGCTATTTTGATATTTTTAAGTGAATATTACTTGTAAAGGGAATTTGTAGTCATTTTATTAGCAATACCTTCAATTATGGAGCAGTTTATTTGGCGCAAATAACTGAATTCAAAGAAGTCGCACTTATGTATGTTTTTCGTGGACTGCTCTTTTCATGAATACCTATATTACATCTATCCAGCGCCATCAGAATTGATATTCCGCGTACTCAGGGTTCTCTGGGTGTGGTATTCTGGGGTTTTTTAATAGGACAAAAACTTCTACAGTGCTGTTTGGACAGGCTTTTTATGGGCATAAAAAAAAATGCTTTTTCTCTTTAACTTCTTACTGGAATATCATAAGCCCAAGAAAATTAAGCCATTCATAGGCAATCGGGAGAAATAATTCGTGTAGTTTTGGAAATTGGCACAGTTATTCCTTGTGGAGTCCAGATCAACATACCAAAAGTCCTCGAGGGTGGGGGGAGGGGGTTCTGAGGGATTAGTCAAAGGTCAAATTTTCAGATTTTTGCTTATATCTTAAAAATCTGTACAAATAGCATAATGACTACTTCTGACAAAAGTTTTTATATATAATTTACCACCGATCAAAACTTTAGGCTACGAGATGGTGGTGCCTCCCCTACATGTAAAGTGAGAAAGATTTTTTTTTAAAATCCCACGGGAAAGCGGGATACACGAAAAAGAAGTCGCGCGTTTCGCTAGTAGATAAAATTACACAAATAATTTATTTAACCAGAGAAATGCCTTCATAGACCAGTACTCTGAATAACCGTTTCAAATTTTTGGATCTTTGTTTGCCAACCTCTTCCTTATATAACTTAACCATTACCAAACGCTTAAATTTAGAACAGAAATATTTATTAAGATGACGTAATAATATTACAAATTTTATGGCGAAATCCACTCGGCAGCTACAATAACATAGAAGCCAAACAATTACTAACTTCGACTACGTTTAGTAACTTCGAAACATAACAGTCAAGTCATGAATCCTGTAAAATCAGGTTCAGACAAATTCCCTTTTAAAGAGCTATTAAGAAACTTTTAATGGAAACTTGTGAAGTAAAAAGTCACAAGTATATTCCACCTATACACTTAATGTCTGTTTAATTGTTGACTTTTGCGTTTCTTACGCACTGGCTGTTGTGGACGCGGTGGCCAGAATACCAAACACCAATCTATTTATTACAGCAGGATTGTTTTAGCAGTATTTAAAACCTCAGTCACTTGAATACAGTGCATTTGACGACTACGACACGTGAATGCAACTATAAATTTAAAAAATCATTACAGTGCAAAGTGTAAGAACGAAAACGAGAACATTTGTACTTTCTCAACATTTCACAACTGGTAGTGAAACTCAGTTGCCATGGGTTTATGATCAAAGGTGCACTAGTTATCATGTTACTTCAAAATTCGCATATAAAAAGGATCATTCAGAGCGTACCATGAGCTGTCAGCCAGTGTCAGTTTTACAGTGAGCAATTTTTTTTTTAAAAGTGATGGCTTCTGTATTCTTGATCGTTTCAATTAGTGTATCTTTTTTTTCTTTTATACCATTCAAACCAGCGTATTCATGTTGTCTTGCGAGAGTGTAGAGCTAAAGGTGCCTAAATTTAAGACAGTGACGGTAACCGCCGCGTCTAAACCGCTTAGTGCGTGCGCTCTAAGGTAAAGTAATAAAAACGCTATCAAGTTACTCCTCAGAAAACTACATGAAACTAGTTTTGTTGTTTAGTTATTTAAGATTTAAAGTTTGTACAGTAATGTAGACTATAAAACTGTCTAAGTCTAAAATAATTTGTTTACGTGTTGTTTGTTATGATATAGGTAGGTACCTGTATTGATTAATAATATGATGTGATGAGTGATATCCCCGGTATTGCAAGCGTCTAAGGCTACGGTGACGCTTACCATCAGGTGGGCCGTATGCTTTTAAAATGCCACCTTTGTGGCATAAACTTATTTATTATCTACGAGCTATTACACGCGACTTCGTCCGCGTGAAATGTTCAAATAAGGATAACTCCTTTTCCTGTCATGCTCTGCTTCTGCTCCAAGCCGAGCTCTATCTCCCTGTGAAAACAGGATTAAAATCCGTTCAGTAACTTCGCGTTCAAACAGACAGACAATAAATTAAAAAAAAATTTTTTCGCTTTTATTACCTTTCTCTAACTGTTCCCTCTCCATTTTTTCCAAATATGTTCAAAGTACTGACATATGAGACAAATCGGGGTCTACTGTTTTATTATATGTATAGATAGATTTATTTCTTTTATCTGTGGTCTATCTATACTAATATTTTATAGAGGAAAGATTTGTACTTTTTTTTGTAACGAATAAACTCAACAACTTATGAATCGATTTCAAAAAATCTTTCACCATTGGGAAGGATGAATGATATATGGCTATATTCATATCAAATAAATTAGGAATTCTAAAGCCCACCATTCACTACACGAACCCGGACCCGACTCGCAACCCGGACCCGACCGCGGACCAATCCGGCGTTGCCCATACACTGCACGAACCCTCCACGAACTCTCCACTCGAAGTATGGCATGTGGGGTTCGACAGGCGCTCGCGGCTCGCAGCGAGCCCGACGCCAACCCATCTGACAGTCTGGCGTACCGGTTCGTCGCTTCCATACACAGGCGGATTAGTCCGATGGCCGACCAATCCGCCGGACCAATCTGCGTGTGAATGGTGGGCTCTAGTAAAACACGTGCGAAGCTGGGACGGGGCGCTAGTACGTAATAAGAAGAAAAAAAATGGCGTAAATAAAAAGAGCGGTCTCTGCATGTGATTCAGTTCAAAAAACCACAGATTACACAACCTTACAGTAAATTGAGGTTGCCATGGAGTTATATCCCCTCAGATCGCATTTAAAGAATATTTTGTCCATTCCCTGAATAAAGAAAATTTAATTTATATTTGACTTTTATCAGCTTTTGTTAAGAGGATAAAATTGTAAGCCCAATTATTTTTTATTATCTGTTATACCTCCTGAAAAACGTAGGCTTTACTGCGCTGTTACAAAAGGATTTTTTCATGATATAAGTTGGAAAACATTTCGGCGGTTGGTGATTAAGTTTTGACATAAACAGTGATGGGTAAGTTTAGCAGTGAGGACCCCAGACAGTATTCAGATGGGTTCAAAAACTTCGCTGTCGCTCCCGACTGTTTTTGATAGATGACAGTCGTCAAGATAGAACAAACGTACGCGCGATCCTATACCAGGCCATGACAGAACGACTCGGAACTCGCCGCGCCGCGGTTAGATTCGCAGACCCTGCCGCACATCGTTAAGCCTATACCTACGTTGCTATAGTCTTTTGGAGTGGTAGAGCAATTATTACGAAATGGGTGACCGGGGAAGTACCACCCTCTCACAGAATATCGACGTGAAGCAGAAATGCGTTTCGTTCGGTGAGTGAGAGATCTCAAACCCAACTCCTTCCCTATCCCTTTCCCCCTCCTTCTTTCCCTTCCGTTCCTCCTTCCTTTCCTCCAACTTCCTTGTTGGACAACGCATTGGTAGCGCCCCTGGTGTTACTGATGTCCATAGGCGGCGGTGACCGCTTTCCATCAGGTGGCCCGCTTGCTTGTTTGTCTACTGTATGACATAAAAAAAAAGTTTATTAATTTTAACAGACGAGTACTGAAAATGTTTACTGCATGGCTAATTGGTCTACGTAATCATTGCTATTGGTGGATATCGGTTACGTTTCGATTGCAAGTGTTGTTATTGGCTGATACAAAGTGTCACTCTGTCAATGTCAGAAATGTTGGGAAATCTGTTAAAAAAACTGACTGAATAGTGTGTTTTACACATTAGTTAATTCACAATTTTTTCATATGAGATTTCATTGCTTTTTAACCGCGTGGCCTAAAAGTAAATAAACTCGAAAACCCATCTATGGCCAACCGTTGTATTCCCCAAAATGGCGTATGTTTACGGCCTGCAAAGCCGACCAGAATCTTTACATTCATTTTATGATGTGCAAAAGGCCACATCGATAAAAGTCAAGCTGTTTACGATCTTTCTTCGGCCGATTGCAATTGACCATAAAAGGTAAACAAGGGCCAACAGTTTTGTACATGGATTACTTAGGTATTTGATATAATTTTTTCAATAAGTGAAATTGTTATTATGCTTTCTTTTATTTACTATCGTGATGTTTCAAGCAAAATGAAAATTAAACTAAACATTATTATAAACATAAATAAACATAAATTATAATGAACCTAAAACTAAAAATCTTATCCTAACTAATATTATAAATGAGAAAGTGAGTTTGTTTATGTTGTTTGTTTGTTATTCCTTCACGACTTGACTAATCAGCCGATCATTATGAAAATTTGTACATATATTGTCAGGGGTACAGAGCCCAACATAGGCTACTTTTTATCCCGTAAAAGTATGTCATTCCAATGGGAAAATGTTTTTTCTACTATAGAGGGCGCTGTATCGGCCAACAGATGGCGCCACAAGTCGCGCCATGGGTTGTTTTGTAGTCAAACGAGATCTATGTCATAAAATTAACCGCGAGCGAAGCCGCGCGCAATAGCTAGTATATTATAATAGTTAAAATATATTATTAAAAGGAGTCCCTTTAGGCAAGGTTCCGAAGATACTGGCAGCGTTCTCCCTTTGAATAGCTAGACTAATTCTTTGTCCGAGGTAGCTGCCAGTTCTTCGGTCTCCTGTGATGTCGACATTACCTATCGTGTATTATTATCATTTCAAAAGAGCAAGTGCTTACTTACGCAACTATAGTGCGTTATGGTAGTGTTTGGGATCTTCTTTTCTTTAGTTTCCACAAGTAGTGTCAATTGCGGGTTAACTGTCGACAACAGTCGGGACAGTTTCACGTGCCGACCGAACTATAAAAAAGAGAGAGAGAGAATATACTTTATTTGCAATATACATACATCTTTAAATAATACAACATATGAACGGAAAGCTTAAAAAAGCTTGTGGTTCCATCTAAATACTGATCGCGATCGCAGTTGCTTTACTTAAGTTATCATATATTGACACTAAGCTCTCCGCTGACCCATATTTTCTTAGTAAACTTTATAATAAAATTATCGCTTGAAAATTTTATCAAACACCCTTTATATAACTTGTGTAAATTTAATTTGCTCTAATACGACCCACCCTGTATAGAACTTGCCAATCTGCTTTGTATAACAATATTAACTCTAACTTCGGCACAAAACGGCTTTCTTGCATGTAAGAGAATCTAAGTAACTGAATACTAAGTTAACTTGACTATAAGTAACTTATTTGGCCTTTGTTAAAAAGGTTTTAGTATGACAGGCAGTTTGATGACTTTATCGTTAACCCTACCTGGCATAGCAGAATAATTAGTTTGGCATGTCATTCCAAATATTATAAAATTGTTTGTTACCTATTCCTTCACGGCTTGACTAAGCAGCCGATCATTATGAAAATTTGTATACATAATATTGTTAGGGGTACAGAGCCCAACATAGGCTATTTTTTATCCCGTGAAAGTATGTCGTTCCAATGGGAAACAAATTTTCCTACTATTACGCTGTATCGGCCAACAGATGGCGCCACAAGTCGCGCTATTGGTTGTTTTGTTGTCAAACGAGATCTATGTCATAAAATTAACGCGAGCGAAGCTGCGGGCAAATGCTAGTATAAAATAAGTCTTCTTCGTATTCCTTTATCCGACTTTACGTGGTACATCATGTTAGTAGTACTCTTTTTCACTTCGCTTTATCATTCGTCATCTCGACCATAACATTCCTTCTCCACATTATCATTCTTCACACACTCAATCTACCTTTTCTTTGGTCTTCTCCTGTTTCTTACTTCTCCAACTTTCATGTCCAATATTTTTCTGACATAGTGACATTTACAATTACGTTTATAATGGTCGTAGTCGTAAACCTTTAAGCGTAAAATATACTGGTAGAGGGAGCGACGCGAGAGCCGCTGTATTCCATATATTTGTATGAACTACATCATATTAAAGCGCGGCGCGGGTCAGTAGCGGCGTGGCAGGCGTGGCTGTCATCACGACTACGACAGCGCACGTCTCCTGCAGCCTCTTCCACAGAGGATCATACTATACTGACTCCAAATATTCAAAGTATTCGTACAAATTAAGGCGCCGACCTCACTGCGCGCGGTCTAGCGGTCAGAATTCCGAGTTCTGCGTTTCGGCTTCCGGCGTTCACTGTAACCTATGTGGTGGCTTAGAATCTTACACATACGGCAGAACTCGGAGCTCTGACCGCCAGACCGCGCGCAATGGGGTCGGCGCCTAAACAATTTACATTTTTGTAAAAATTACTATAAATATATCTACTTTTACACAATTGTGCGGAAAAGCGTGTGTACATTTCATTGCATCCGAATGTAAAGGTATAATCAGGTGGACTGGCTTTATCGCTTATTTATTTAGTTAAAAAATTCAAATTATAATCTTCAAAGACTGCCAGCTATTTCGGAGAGTGGTTTTTGCCCACGTTTAAATATTAAATTGACGAAAATGTTCGTAATTTATTCAGCTGTACTCTTGAAAAAATTTGTAGAGGCCATGCAAACAAAAGGGTTGGATTTGGACGGATAAATTACATACTTAAGTTTGAGCTGCGATTTTTTTTATACGCGCTTTGACGTCATTTTTTACGTACAATAAAATTTGTACAGCTTTTTGGGAGTATCTCTCATAGACCACATATGTATTCAATGTTTACGTTCTAAAACACAGACAGAAACGACTGCCCGGGCGGGGCGTTGGTAATGACTATACCTACGACCAGTGAGCGCGGGTTCAATTCCTGCTCAAGGCAAACATTTTATGTGATGGCATTTGTGTTTGTTGTCCAAATTGCCAGTCGCCAGGGTCCAAAATTGACACTTATTTTATAAGATCAGTGTTTGTTATACATTTTGGTTGCAATAAACGCTTTGATTTGATAGAAATTAATCAGATCCTGGAAAATCACAATATGACTATTTTCTATATGCTGGAATCGAATTCCTGTGCGCGTAAATAGTGCGTCAATTATGCGTAAACAAAACGCTCATTTGAATCAAATAAACATATTTTATTTATAAACACAAACAAAACACAATCAGCAAAATAAATCAACAGACTTACATAGCAATAAAAAACTATATTTAAACATGGAGGCAACCCTATCATCGCGCGCTATCGCCTATCCGCCGTCAGAATAAATAATTGCCACAGGGCTGGCCCTCTCGAGTTGTTTTATCTGCGTAATGCGTGTTCCCCGCACATTTCCATATTCAAGTTGGTTTTGGTCATTTTAATCTGTGGGTTACACTGTGCTGCAATCGCTCTTTTATTGACCAATGTGATGTTTATTTTTTTTAATACACTTGTGACTGTATTTTAACATATCTACTCTCGACTCGTTGATATTTTGAGGCTCTGGACTTAAATTGACAGACCTTATCTTTGTTAATAGTCAGGAGAATGCATGTCTTGCTGCTTGGGGAAGCGACGCGGGTCTCTTCGTCTGTTGGGCTCTCCTCTCCAGCTAATAATTGACAGACCTTATCTTTGTTAATAGTCAGGAGAATGCATGTCTTGCTGCTTGGGCAAGCGACGCGGGTCTCTCCGTCTGTTGGGCTCTCCTCTCCAGGTAATAATTGACAGACCTTATCTTTGTTAATAGTCAGGAGAATGCATGTCTTGCTGCTTGGGCAAGCGACGCGGGTCTCTCCGTCTGTTGGGCTCTCCTCTCCAGCTAATAATTGACAGACCTTATCTTTGTTAATAGTCAGGAGAATGCATGTCTTGCTGCTTGGGCAAGCGACGCGGGTCTCTCCGTCTGTTGGGCTCTCCTCTCCAGCTAATAATTGACAGACCTTATCTTTGTTAATAGTCAGGAGAATGCATGTCTTGCTGCTTGGGCAAGCGACGCGGGTCTCTCCGTCTGTTGGGCTCTCCTCTCCAGCTAATAATTGACAGACCTTATCTTTGTTAATAGTCAGGAGAATGCATGTCTTGCTGCTTGGGCAAGCGACGCGGGTCTCTCCGTCTGTTGGGCTCTCCTCTCCAGCTAATAATTGACAGACCTTATCTTTGTTAATAGTCAGGAGAATGCATGTCTTGCTGCTTGGGGAAGCGACGCGGGTCTCTCCGTCTGTTGGGCTCCTTCTCCAGCCAATAAGAGATGTACAGACTATAAACCTGACTATCTTGAAATTTAATCTTATATAATGTATTTTTCTAAGGAACACAAAAAATCTGGATGACAGGTACGAAGATGATGATTTATGTAGGTGAGAGTCGAGAAACGAACATATATCTCTTCTCTCTACTTTCGGTGCAGTATGGCAGTACTGATCACAATGATTACTGTTCACAATGATTCGATACATCCACATCACATCAATCTTTATATATATATAAAGACATATATTGACAAGTCTCCGATGAGATCAGTGAAGCGCGAGCGGGCTTCCGTGCCTTTTGAAGTAGCCCCAATCGGCAGGGAGCAAAATCAACAACACGCCGAGAAAGATCTGTTTGAACTCCGTAATGATGGGACGGGAGATCTCTTTAATACTTTTGTTGGAAAATTAAAAAATCTGTCACCTTTTTTATCTCTAGCCCTTTTTATGTTACCAGTGCTTAATTTTATGCACAGCAGCGTCATCTATATCAGATTTTTGGCCAAATCCTACGGGAATCGCGTACTTTTCAGGATAAAAAGTACCCTATGTGTTAATCCAAAGTATCAGCTACCTACATACCAAATATCATAAAAATGGCCTAGCCATTTGACCTTTGATTTTAAGCGACGTCGACCCTACCCAGCGTTTGGATGGGTTTCGTTATCTCGAGCTTCTCCGTGCTTCGGAGGGTACGTTAAGCCGTCGGTCCCGGCTGCTGTCGATGTATGACAATCGTTAAGCCAAGTCGGTGATCTTATGGCGGTTTGAAAACCTTTCAGCTCATAATGTCAACCGGACAAAAAAAGCACATTTCTTATAACGTCAACTTCTTAGAATGTCAACTTCGCAAAAAGACAACTTCTCGAAATGTAGAAGAACACCGGCCTCTGCCAATCCGCGTTGGAGCAGCGTGGCAGAGTACGCTCTAATCACCTTCGATTGAAGGAAGACCCGTATCCCAGCAGTGGGATGATTTTGGGTTGATATGATGATGAGTCCTTTCAATACCTACACAGTCTCATTTCTTTCTGATTAAATTCGTTGTGATTTCCAAGACAGCTGTGTTTTTCCCCCAGGACGTCAACACGCTTTATTGCTTATTGTCAACCTAAAGTAGCCGTTGTCAATCTTGGCTACAGGAGACATAGCGGTGGGAATGTGTGGTGGGCTTGGCCTGACAGATAGCCCGCTTGTCTGTTTATCTGGCACTTAAAGAAAGGACCAAGAAGGACGGACTACCACTTTCCATCAGTTCGCTTAAGAACATCATCTATCTTCATCAACAATGTCTCGTCGACCTCTAAAGAGACTTCTGTCAAATAAGTTACAGTGAAAACCAGTTCGTTTTCTGTTAGAAGTGTCAGAATTTTTCTAGTTAGAACTAGTTTTTACTAAATGCCTTTTTAAAACTAGAAAAGACGCGTTTTGCTCCAAATGAAAACGCGTTTTAATTTTAAAATATTTTATTTCAACTAAATATCAATAATATCCTGCCATTTCCAAATAGTTATTACATCAAACGGGTATCCACACTTTGTTATTCCTTACCGGATATTTTCAGCTATTTACTCAATGAACCGTTCCCAATATCTGGAGTTTTGGTACAAAATAATCTGAAACAGATTTATATTTTGTTCATTGGAATAATAAAGTTAGAAATTATTAGGTTTTTAGGGACGCCACATACACTTGGGATTCCGAAACGGAATATCGAATCGGAACACATTCGTTGTCAACAAAGCGAGTGCTCATTTTAATTTATTTTTTAAAACGTCGTCGCGGAAGACCAAAAATGCGATGGCGGGATGAACTCCACGCTTACTTGAAGGATTGTCCGGAAAAGGCCCAATAAGGAGAACGTTGGAGAAGTTGGGGCCTTTGCCCTGCAGTGGGACACAAATGGCTGCTAAAATATTATCCGTCAAGAACAAGTCGCTAACGAAGTTATAAATAAATATATAGGGACAAATCACACAGATTGAGCTAGCCCCAAAGTAAGTTCGAAACTTGTGTTATGGGATGCTAACTCAACGATACTATATTTTATAACAAATACATATATAGATAAACATCCAAGACCCGAGGCCAATCAGAAAAAGTTCGTTTTTCATCATGACCCGACCGGGATTCGAACCTGGGAGCTCCTGTGTGGCGGTCTGACGTTAGGTAAGTCTCCGAAGTTACGCGGGTTTCGCTAGTCTATTTATATAAAAGCAAGTATATATTCGGTTATCTTCTTCCCTTAAACATATAACATTATAAAGTTAACCGTAACAATTCCATTTAACAATTTTTTGAATGAAATTTAACGGCCAGAAAAGTTTTACAGAAGTTTTCAGAGCTGCGATAAATTGGTACGACGCAGTTAGAAGTCGGTAAATTATATTGGGCCGGAACTTAGCTGAGTTGGTCACTACTTCGATTTTTACATAACCCAGAAATCAAGACTGTTCTCATTGTAAAACAGTTAAATCAACTTTGAAAATATAATAATAAAGTTTATATTTTTTCCACAAAAAAAGGCGTTACAAATTACTTCTAAACCATACGTTTATAAGTATGTACATTAAAAGTAATTGTGAAGAACTGGTGCCCATGCTAGGTTTCCGAAGAACCTGTATTACGGGCCACCAGGCATATTATTTCACTCATTCAAAATTCAAAAATTCAAAATTCAAAACTTATAATCAGAGAATAGGTTTTCACAAACACGTTCTCTTGTCAGAGTAGGTATACAATAATAAATGATTTGTATAAATTAATCTACTCTATAAACTACTACCATTTCGGAAACAAAGCAAAATGACCACTATTTACATATTGTGTGAAAATGATAGCGTATAACATCGAAATTTGTTTTATTTTCACAACTTCCTACTAATTAATAGCACTTAACAGTAGACTGTGCTAATATATATATTTTTTAATGTCAAACGAAGTTGTGCGGAGTTTGCTATTAGAGTCAACGATCGAAAGAGATGAGTTGGGTGACCTAAGAACAAAGATTTTTATATTTTTTTAATAAAATACAAATTGATCTAATCATCCTTTTTCAATTTCATTACGCAATATTTACAAAACTTGAATCATATAAACAACCCTGCTTGACTGTTTCATTGTACGGTCAACAAAGGAATTGATTGACCCCCCCTGTATATATGATTAAAGATTTCTAAATATTGCGTGAAGGGATTTACTTGAAAATTTGTAATTACTTAGTACAATATGAATACTATTGATAAATAAAATTTCAAGTAAATCCCTTCACGCAATATTTAGAAATCTTTAATCATATATACAGAGGGGGGTCAGTCAACTACTTTGTTGACTGTACTACAACTTTTATATAAATAAAACAATATAATAATATAAATAAGTCAATAATACGGTCGTCTGTTAGTTACATACCTAGTTATGTAATAATGCTCAATAAATATTAAGCCCGCCTCATAGCGCTAATACGTCCAATCCGTCGAATAAACATAATATTGACTATCCAACAAAATATCCACTGTGTCCTCTAATAAGCCTTATAAAGGAATTCTTTGACACGGCAAATACAACCTTATCGTTCAGAAAATAAGGGTATAAAACGACAGCAGTAATAATTGAGTCATTATCGGCCCTCTTGTTTCCTAATGTATTTGAACTTTGGCCTTCGAGCCATATTTTTGGGGTTGGGTTGTGGTAATAAAAATATTTTCCCGAAATATATAGCAGTGATAACCCCCAGAAGCCTTAGAATGGACCCACTTGGACTTGTTTCCAAAATATACTCTGTTTTTCAACCGACTTCAAAAAAAGGAGGAGGTTCTCAATTCGACCCGTATGTTTTTTTTTTTTTTTTTTTTTTTTTTTTTTTTTTTTTTTTTTTTCTATGTTTGTTACGCGATAACTCCGCCAATTATGAACCGATTTGAACAAATCTTTTTTCGGCTTATAGGTAATACCTCAAACTGGTCCCATGAAGTCGGTTTTTTTTTTTTAAAGTTAATTATTTTGTAACACTTTTTTAGGATTGGTCGCTATTCGTGCGTCGATAGTGCATAGTCGACGAACTAATAGCGACCAATTCGCGCGGAGTCGTAGCGGGCCGCGTTTAGTGTGGTGTCGTTCACACAAATATATGAATTACAAATTATCGGCTTGCGGATCTCCGACTATCGGGACAAGCCCACCACACATTCTCACCACTGTATCTCCTGTGTAGCCAGGATCAACAACGGCGACCTCAGATAGACAATAAGCAATGAAGCTTATTGACGTCCCGGGGAAGGAAACTACAGCTGTCTTGGAACTCACAACGAATTTAATCAGAAAGAAGATAGTCGGAGTAGTAGTCGGATCTCCTACTAACTGAATGAAATGCATTGCTGCTTCACTTCGATATTCTGTGTAGGGATGGTACTTCTCCTATAGAGCGAGGTCATTTCTTGCTCTACCACTCCAAAGTCAAGACCAATATTATTATTGAAGTCAAGATAATTTTTTTATACCACAAAGTTGGCAAACAAGCTTACGGCCCGCCTGATAGCAAGCATCACCGTAGCCTATAGACGCTTGCAATATCGTGGGTATCACTCGCGCGTTGCCAACCCTCCAAATGGAGCTCTGGAGACCTTACTCACCGTAGGAACACAACATGGCCGAGACCAATGCTATTTGGCTGCGATCTTCTGTAAGGTGGAGGTCCTTCCCCAGACGGGCTGCTCCGATTTGAGCGGATTATCCGCTGTGCCCTACCTCTCTTAAAAACAAATGTTTTGATACAAATAGGCCTATTACATGCTCTTTCAAATCGTCTCATTTTTTCCTACCACCAGTTCAGACGGCAGATATGTACTAAGAATGATTTTCTCATGGGAGAAAACAAAAATTGTACAGGTAAATTCCGAGTATAATAAATAGTAGTTCCGAGACAATAATTTCCGATTTTCTGAACGAATAAATAAAGTGAAGCACTTCGGAATACTAGGTTTAACTGGGCGGAAGACGGAAACAGTTGTTTCAAAGAAAACTTTGAATTCATTGTCCAACGAGTTTACATTCGTAGTTTTAATATGATAAAATATTGTATTCGGTGGCAGGTTTTTAACGGTAATGCAATTGTTTTGCGATAATTGTGCAATCGCAACTGTCAAACGTCAATGTGACGGTGCTGTGAAGTTTGACAGTTGTAAAACAATATAATTATAGTTGATTTGGATTCAAGGTCGCCGCCTTGTCAACGAAGGTCGTCAAGATGGCGACCTCGGATCCTCACCGTACCACGTTGCCCTTTTAAAGTGTACTTTTTTTGTTAAAAAGTGTTCATTTCAAATACTCGACATTGGCGAAATTGTCTATGTGTCGTTAAGACACGACAGAAACGCCATTAATTAAGAAAAGATAAGACCTAATTTTTGAAAATTTCATAGGCACATAGTTCTTTCCTTGCACGACTCGGTGTTGGTCCCATACTTACAATGAAATGATGCTCCCATTAAGACCTTTCAAATGACATATATCTCAACTTTATACACTCTGGGGACGAAATCGCCCATTCTCCTTTGTGCCTCTTATTTAGACTTTCCTCTTGAATCACTCTATCTTTTGCTAAAAACTGCATTCAATTCCGCTAAGTACCTTAGTTTAAAGAATCTAAACAAACAGACAGCAAGAGCGACTTCATTTTATATTTACTATGTACTATATATGTATGCTATGTATGTATGTATGTTGTCATAAAGTGTACGTACAGAAAAACCTGGAGGGCGAAACGTAAATCCGATACTTCGGCCGAAGTATTCCGAAGTATTTTCATATTTATTTTAGTAATTCCTTGAATTGTGTGAAATACCTTGTACATACTTTATGGTTATTTTTGTAGTACGTTGAATAATAACCATGGAAACTTGTATTTCACATTTTAAATTCTTCTGATACTTCGACCGAAGTTTTCGATGAAACGTTGAAATCTGATTAGAGTTACATAAAAAAACCAAATTCTTACTTCGTTTGGGGGCATAAGGTTTCTCTACAGCTGTCTGTATGTTAATAAACAATATAACTATCTATCTATCTAGTGTACGAGGTGCCTAAGATGTCAATACATGGGCTTTAGTGTTCTGTATGCGCGCCAATACACGCCCCTCTCGGGTCGTTTCCGTGTAAATAAAACTAAATGCATACTTTTGAATCGCTTTCGTGATTCGTTTGCTACGGTTAACTAAACTGACCTATAAATAGATTTTTAATACTATATATCTTTAGTTATTAAATATTTTTTGTTTTATTAAACAAATGGACTATCTTGACTAGGGGTACTTCCTCGGTCAGGATGGTCCATTCACACCCTCTCCCAGAATATAAAGCAGCAATGTGTGAGAGATCCGAAAGCTCCTCAACTCAACTCCTTTCCAATCCCTTTTCTGCCCCCTAAGAGGAGCTCTGGAGATCTTACTCACCGTAGGAACACAACATGGCTGAGACCAATGCTATTTGGCTACGATCTTCTGTAGGGTGGAGGTCCTTCCCCAGACGGGCTGCTCCGATTTGAGCGATTATCAGCTGTGCCCTACCTCTCTTGTAACCATCGGTAGAAAGTGCCATGCACATACTCTGCTCCTGCGGACCACTCATGTGGAAAGGAGTATATACATAGGAAAGCATATTCTGCTTCCAGAGGAAATACAACAGCTCTCTGTCCAGCACACTTGAGGTTTTTAGAAGGAAACGGTCTGGACAGGGAAATTTAAATAAAGGGCAAACAAAAGACCATTAATGGTCGAAGTAGTACATACTTTTAAAGAGCCCAAAGCAACAAATAATAATAATAACGGTCGGTAATGGTATAGTGACTTCCCTTATGTCTCTATACTTCATGGGCGGCGGTGATCACTTACCATCAAGTGTAAGTTACTCGTATTTTGAATATATTTTTGTGTAAGAAAAAAGTTTTTTTTTCTTCAAAAATGTTACTACCTTTTCTAATTAATCTTTTAAAAATAATAGTTTTTTTTAAATTTGAAATTGCATACAATTATAAAATACTATTTAAATCTATTCCAGTGTGTCCCAAACTCCACTCAGCATAAATACCTCGGCACAAAGTACCACACTGGTTTTTCGTTCTTTGCTGTGTGTATTTGAATGTTTTTGAAAAATCCATCTTCAAAATCAGTGCGGATCGACCTAATCTCCTGTTTTTTCAGGTCAAATGGCCTCAAAAGTGAACGCCGCAAATGTTTGCGAACCTGCATCTGAATCGGTTTTCAAGCTACTGGAGCGAAAGTCCAATTCAGTACTCGCTTTATATCGATACATTGCAACTATTTTGAACAAAGTGAACTGATCATTGAACGTATTTGAATGTATATTTCGGCTTTAAATCGCCGAAGACCCATTAGTGCGTTGCGTTGCGTCGCGTCGTCGCAACGGAACAACGCATTGTATGCCAAACCTGTGTTGCGTTGACGCTGCGACAACGCAACGCAAGAGGGTGTGCGTGCACGTCGTCGCTGCTGCGTCTCAGTTCGTTCACCCTTCGCCATGAATCACTGTCCGTCGTCGCAGCGGAGCTCCGACAACGCAGCGCATCACCCTCCCTCCCGCTACGTCTCTAGTCCGTTGATCCGTTGAAACGTGGCGCACGACGACGCAACGGTCTAATGGGGCATGTCATAAAAAATGTATGGAAAACGACGCAGCGACGACGCTGCTGTGACGCAACGCAGCGCAACGCACAAATGGGGCCTCGCTCTTACAGTGTGCAAAACCTTTTTACAACTTATCTTTACTTGCTAGCCCTGCCTACTTAATGCAAAGATTCGTCACCCTAAGGTTGCCTTAAAAAGATGTGATAAATAAAAAGTAAATAAGCTACTCTATAAACTACCACCATTCCGGAAACAAAGCAAAATGAGCACTGGGTGAAAAAAATGGCGAAAGAAACCCCAAGACGGCCTTTTTGTCATTCAATATTATTCTATTGGTATGTTTGATGCAATTGGGGTCCACTAACCCTTTCACATAGGTGAGAGAGATCGGTACAAGTCCACCACACATTCCGATGTGTCTTCTGTAGACCCAGAGTCAACAACGGCGACCTCAGATTGATAATAAGCAATGAAGCTTATTGACATCCCGGGGGAGAAACTACAGCTGTCTAAGTCTTGGAACTCACAACGAATTTAGTTAAGCCGTTGGTCCTGGCTGTTATCGATGGGTGACAGTTGGTGGCCTTCAGGTGGCTTGAGAACACAGACTTCCGCCATTCAGCATTGGAGCCTCATGTCATGGTACGCTCTAATCCTCTTCGATTAAAGGGAGAACTGTATTCTTTTTATGCCACAAAGGCAAACAAACGGCCCGCCTGATGGTAAACATCACCGCAGCCTATAGACGCTTGCAATACAGAGGGTTTCACTCACGCGTTGCCAACCGTCCCAACTCCCCCAATTGGACCTTACTCACCGTAGGAACACAACATGGCCGAGACCAATGCTATTTGGCTACGATCTTCTGTAAAGTGGAGGTCCTTCTCCAGAGCTGCTCCGATGGATTATCCGCTGTGCCCTACTTCTCTAAATGTATCCCTACAGGTGATGATTATGGGTTGATGTGATATATTTCCTTTTAATAATATTAATATGAATATGTCATTGTAGTCTCCTGGCCTTTTCATAACGAAAATAAAATATCTGCAAGAAAAAAACTCACTTTAAGAGATAAATAGCGGTATGATTGATTATGGTGCCACCTGTTTCGTCTCAGATTAAATTCGTACCGGCACACCCAGATTTCCTCGGGGACTTCCATAATGCCGTGGTCTTTGTTGATCTTGGTTTTTGCTGATTGACAACTTTGGAGGTTTAAATTATCACTTTTTACCTGACTTTTAACTCAGGGTTATGTCCAATACATAATTTGCATGTTCATATTTCTGTCTCTCCCTGTTTGAAACTGTCAGCGGGATAGCGTTGCATTTAGCGTGATGTCGTTCATATCCATACTAATATTATAAATGTTCCCATTTGTAGTGTGTCTGTCTGTTTGTCCGTCTTTCACGGCAAAACGGAGCGACGAATTGATGTAATTTTTTAAGTGGAGGTAGTTGAAGGCATGGAGAGTGACATGCTACTTTTTGTCTCATTCTAACCCCCACTTCCCTAAAATGGGGGGTGGAAGTTTGTATGGAGAATTCCTCAATTTTCAAGGTAGAAAGCTAAAAATTGGTATGCGGACTATTTGTGACAAAAAAAAAATGGTGCATCATTTTTTTTTTGAAATCTGCCCCCAACCCCTTAAAAGAGGGGTTGAAATTTTATATGGAACTTTTCGCAATTTCCAAGCTAAAAATCGGTACACAGAATTTAACGCGAGCGAAGCCGCGGGCAAAAGCTAGTAAATATATGAAATACAGATGTTGACACGTAACCTCTCGATCAGTTTGTGGCGCCAGACTGTTCTACGTTATATTCTATCGAGGTTTACTTTGATTAGAAAATGTATGGTGATCGAAAAAATTGTGACGATTCGAAATAGCTTGAATAGGCATATTTGATTAAAAACAATTGACAATGTCATTTTCATAGGATAGACAGTTGTACGAGAGAACGTTGTGGACGATACCTACTTGGCTATAAAAACAGTGCTAATTTTTTTCAGTTCTCTTGTCTACAATAATTTCCTAAATACCACATTTTTAAAAAAACCATTCATTGTTTTATAAAGGTTTCTGCTCGATGCACAGAGTTCCGGTAGCAACGTTCGAATTCCGTTGTCGGAATGCTAAATAGGCTATATTTTTATATGCAAATAATGTTGGCACGACGTTTTGATAGCAGATATACTGTATTATTAGAGGGTTAAGGCTTTTTGGAACGGAATTCTTGGCCTCAATCGATAAGAGTTTGCGTCACAGACGGCAGCCATATTTTTTTATACTGATGATGGTAAAGATTCGTAAGATTCACCTCTATTTAGAGTGTATTAAGCCACCATAACTCTCTTGGGAATTTGTTTTTGTGATGCAGTGGCTTCTCGTTGCCTTCTGCACCCGTTATCAAAAAACCAGCAAGTTTCTACCAAATTGCCTAAATTGCAAACGATGGAGGTCGATGGAGATAGTTTATTCATTCGCGACAGAAATCTCGCCATGACCACGATCAGATATGAAGGACCGACCAAAGAGTTTGATCCACGTAAAAGTCGGTATATTCGCTAATCTATGTAGCTCTGTCCATCCTAAATTAGGAAACCATCAACCCATTTTTTCGGAGGGCACGTTAAGCCTTTTGTCTCGGTTGTTGTCGATAGATGACAGTCGTTAAGCCAAGTCGGTGGCCCTTGGCTTGAAAACGACCTCTGCCAATCCGCATTGGAGCAGCGTGGCAGAGTACGCTCCTTCAATTGAAAGGGGATCAGTGCCCATCTATAAGGTATGTAAAAAAAAAAGGGGAAAAGAAACAGGAACTAGGACAGGATTATGATTCCGGCTGTCTCACACATCGTACGAAACACAGCTATATATCGTACTATTTTACGTCGATATTCTGTAGGGGGTGATACTGTCACGGTCGGGCTAACCCACTTCATAAACGCTCATGACTCGCAACTTTAACATGTAAATAATAAAGTTACAGATACAGTAGTTTCATTTCTATACAGCATTTATGTAGAATAATTTCGAATTCACCATGTAGCTCAGTAATCCTATTCATGACAATGTCTTGTAAATAGTCCACAACTATTATTGTATCCGGACCAGGCCATTACGTATGCGAAAGCCGCTATAGCACAATAGAAATGAGATTGCCAGCAGTGGAAACGACGCTTATTTTATTAGTTGCTTTTTACTGTGCAAAGAAAAATGGGAATCAACACTTTTTTAGAATTCTTTTGTTTCATTAAGGTCTCCTCTTTTTGTTTATAGTAAAAAAAATGCATTACTTCATGCCCCGCGGCTTGAGGAAACGACTAGAGTCGTACCGTCTGAAAACCTGACTGTCTGCCAGCTTCTCTGCCTTAAGGTCGTACCAACAAATTTCGCTAAAATTTTGCTGTTTTTCAAGTTGTCTCTACTCCTAGCTACCATAACGAATAACCACCAAAAAAATATATGTTGTGCTATAATCATTGTACTACATTTATGCAGCTCGAAATTTGAAATTACTGAATATTTATGGAGTAATAAAATATTTAAGGAACCTAGTAATCTAAGAAAGAATGCGATTCAACTTGGGTATTTATGCATCGATTCGTGTAAAATTTACATTAATACATAGGCAATAATATTATCTACTTATTTGTAGCTTTGTTTTTGAATTTGAGTGTATTTCCACCAAGTCACAAGCAATTTTCCGTCAATTACGTAATTTCTGGATAGCGGGTGACTGGACACAAGGTAATCAGTGCGCTCCCACGCTTTCGGATGGATGGACGTGTGCCAAATTTTCGCTGCACCATGCATGCTCTCGATTTTTTATTATTATGACGAAAATATCCAAATATAAAAAATAT
This sequence comes from Endotricha flammealis, assembly GCA_905163395.2. Taxonomy (NCBI): domain Eukaryota; kingdom Metazoa; phylum Arthropoda; class Insecta; order Lepidoptera; family Pyralidae; genus Endotricha; species Endotricha flammealis. The sequence continues at coordinate 13,495,741 of LR990868.1, read as the reverse complement.
CAACTAAAAAAATACAATAAATGCATGAAAGTTATTTATCTTTATAAAATAAATATTTTATTTTATTTTTTAAAAGATAAATAACTTTCATGCATTTATTGTATTTTTTTTTGTTGATATTTTTTATATTTGGATATTTTCGTCATACAGATTCATACAGATTGAGCTAGCCCCAAAGTAAGTTCGAAACTTGTGTTATGGGATACTAACTCAACGATATTATGTTTTATAACAAATACATATATATATAAACATCCAAGACCCGAGGCCAATCAGAAAAAGTTCGTTTTTCATCATGACCCGACCGGGATTGAACCCGGGACCTCCTGGGTGGCGGTCTGGCGTGGTAACCATTACGCCACGGAGGTCGTCAAACCAAATACGTTGAATTATATTATGACGTATATTATTTTTATCCACGATAATGATTGTGGCTCATTACAGCGCCACATACAATACTTAAATTTCGACACTGCTCCTATTGGTTACATGGTTTTTTGGTAGATTCAACAAATCGCTAGTTTTAGTCCAGTGTCTCATAATTGTATATCATAATTTTATTTGCGACATACAATACATAGTTAAATTTCGCCACATCTCTTATTGTTTACGATGGCTTTATGGTTGATTCAAGAAATCATTAGTAAATAATGTCCAAGTTCAAGTCTTAATTGGTGCTCATGTTTTTTATTTGATTTTTACACTTCTTTTTAGCAATATAATTTTATGTTTTACTTTTTACCTACCTAACAATAAGTTACGTACGAGCAGTAAAAAAAATTATAATAAAAATGTCCTCAAAATTTTAAATTGGTATCTGATATTGTCTATTTTTATACACATTAGTAAATAATATTTTTCGTTTTATCTCTTTTTTTTCTCGTCTAAAAAGAGATAAAAAGAAAAATATAATTTTAATGTGTATAAAAATACTTCGACAATTTCAGATTCCTATTTAAAAAATTTAATGCATTTTATTACATATTTTTATTATAGTTTTTTACTGCTTGCAATTGTAGGTAGGTAAAAAGTAAAACATAAAATTATATTGTAAAAAAAAGTTTAAAAATCAAAAAGCATGAACACCAACCTAAGGATCGAACCAGGAGACACTGGACTAAAACTAGCGATTTGTTGAATCTACCAAAAAACCATGTAACCAATAGGAGCAGTGTCGAAATTTAAGTATTGTATGTGGCGCTGTAATGAGCCACAATCATTATCGTGGATAAAAATAATATACGTCATAATATAATTCAACGTATTTGGTTTGACGACCTCCGTGGCGTAATGGTTACCACGCCAGACCGCCACCCAGGAGGTCCCGGGTTCAATCCCGGTCGGGTCATGATGAAAAACGAACTTTTTCTGATTGGCCTCGGGTCTTGGATGTTTATATATATATGTATTTGTTATAAAACATAATATCGTTGAGTTAGTATCCCATAACACAAGTTTCGAACTTACTTTGGGGCTAGCTCAATCTGTATGAATCTGTATGACGAAAATATCCAAATATAAAAAATATCAACAAAAAAAAATACAATAAATGCATGAAAGTTATTTATCTTTTAAAAAATAAAATAAAATATTTATTTTATAAAGATAAATAACTTTCATGCATTTATTGTATTTTTTTAGTTGATATTTTTTATATTTGGATATTTTCGTCATAATAATAAAAAATCGAGAGCATGCATGGTGCAGCGAAAATTTGGCACACGTCCATCCATCCGAAAGCGTGGGAGCGCACTGATTACCTTGTGTCCAGTCACCCGCTATCCAGAAATTACGTAATTGACGGAAAATTGCTTGTGACTTGGTGGAAATACACTCAAATTCAAAAACAAAGCTACAAATAAGTAGATAATATTATTGCCTATGTATTAATGTAAATTTTACACGAATCGATGCATAAATACCCAAGTTGAATCGCATTCTTTCTTAGATTACTAGGTTCCTTAAATATTTTATTACTCCATAAATATTCAGTAATTTCAAATTTCGAGCTGCATAAATGTAGTACAATGATTATAGCACAACATATATTTTTTTGGTGGTTATTCGTTATGGTAGCTAGGAGTAGAGACAACTTGAAAAACAGCAAAATTTTAGCGAAATTTGTTGGTACGACCTTAAGGCAGAGAAGCTGGCAGACAGTCAGGTTTTCAGACGGTACGACTCTAGTCGTTTCCTCAAGCCGCGGGGCATGAAGTAATGCATTTTTTTTACTATAAACAAAAAGAGGAGACCTTAATGAAACAAAAGAATTCTAAAAAAGTGTTGATTCCCATTTTTCTTTGCACAGTAAAAAGCAACTAATAAAATAAGCGTCGTTTCCACTGCTGGCAATCTCATTTCTATTGTGCTATAGCGGCTTTCGCATACGTAATGGCCTGGTCCGGATACAATAATAGTTGTGGACTATTTACAAGACATTGTCATGAATAGGATTACTGAGCTACATGGTGAATTCGAAATTATTCTACATAAATGCTGTATAGAAATGAAACTACTGTATCTGTAACTTTATTATTTACATGTTAAAGTTGCGAGTCATGAGCGTTTATGAAGTGGGTTAGCCCGACCGTGACAGTATCACCCCCTACAGAATATCGACGTAAAATAGTACGATATATAGCTGTGTTTCGTACGATGTGTGAGACAGCCGGAATCATAATCCTGTCCTAGTTCCTGTTTCTTTTCCCCTTTTTTTTTTACATACCTTATAGATGGGCACTGATCCCCTTTCAATTGAAGGAGCGTACTCTGCCACGCTGCTCCAATGCGGATTGGCAGAGGTCGTTTTCAAGCCAAGGGCCACCGACTTGGCTTAACGACTGTCATCTATCGACAACAACCGAGACAAAAGGCTTAACGTGCCCTCCGAAAAAATGGGTTGATGGTTTCCTAATTTAGGATGGACAGAGCTACATAGATTAGCGAATATACCGACTTTTACGTGGATCAAACTCTTTGGTCGGTCCTTCATATCTGATCGTGGTCATGGCGAGATTTCTGTCGCGAATGAATAAACTATCTCCATCGACCTCCATCGTTTGCAATTTAGGCAATTTGGTAGAAACTTGCTGGTTTTTTGATAACGGGTGCAGAAGGCAACGAGAAGCCACTGCATCACAAAAACAAATTCCCAAGAGAGTTATGGTGGCTTAATACACTCTAAATAGAGGTGAATCTTACGAATCTTTACCATCATCAGTATAAAAAAATATGGCTGCCGTCTGTGACGCAAACTCTTATCGATTGAGGCCAAGAATTCCGTTCCAAAAAGCCTTAACCCTCTAATAATACAGTATATCTGCTATCAAAACGTCGTGCCAACATTATTTGCATATAAAAATATAGCCTATTTAGCATTCCGACAACGGAATTCGAACGTTGCTACCGGAACTCTGTGCATCGAGCAGAAACCTTTATAAAACAATGAATGGTTTTTTTAAAAATGTGGTATTTAGGAAATTATTGTAGACAAGTTAGTTAAAATGTTATGTGAATTATGATAGAACTAAATATATATTATTAAAAACAAATCTTAACATTGCAAATGAAATTTTGCAGGCGATGTATGTTATGTCGTATTTGGTTGGTTACACAAAATTATTTAACAAAACCCGTTTTTTTGCTTTAGTTGTACCATACTATCTCAGGAACTATAAGCCCTATCAAAATATGGATTAGACAGAAAAAATGGGTATTTTTCTCTGATTCACATTCAATGAAAAAGGTCATTTTGCCACAACTCGTGTTGTACCGGTTTTCACAGGACACACACATTTTTTTTAAATATTGATCGGCTGGATTTTACTATCGATACAGTACCAAAATAGTCATTTTCAACAAAAAAAACTGTACGTCTGCGTGTTATACCGTATCACGCAAAAACCACTGAATTCTGACGACCTCCGTGGCGTAATGGTTACCACGCCAGACCGCCACCCAGGAGGTCCCGGGTTCGATCCCCGGTCGGGTCATGATGAAAAACGAACTTTTTCTGATTGGCCTCGGGTCTTGGATGTTTATCTACACTTCCGGACACTTGAATCGAGCCACCCAGCATTTTCAACTTTGATTGCTGGTAACTTAACAAAAGTATATGATCAACGAAAAAGTTTTTATGCAATTTGGAATCTGGTACACTTTACATTAATAAGGTATACTTAATTCCAAATTTAAATTTCAATAACTTGATAAAATTACAATTTTAAGTGAAACTTGTCCTGTATAACCTTTCTCAAAGACAAGACTCGGGTTGAATTTTTGAAAAAAAAAAGGAATTATTGGAAAAAAATAAATTCAGTAACTTGTATTGCCTCCGAGAGAGTCTATGATTGCAGTCATGCGATTTGGCATGGAGTTAATCAACGTCATTATGAAGTGTTGTGGAATGTTCTCCCATTCCTTCTCGATGGCAACTCTCAGCTCTTCCAAAGTTTGTGGTGCTGGTTGGTGAGCTCGAACACGCCTCTTTAATTCGTCCCATAGACGTTCGATGGGATTCATATCAGGGCTCCTTGCTGGCCATTCCATTGTCGTGATTCCAACATCATGAAGGTATGCCCTGACGATTCCTGCAGTGTGCACTCTTGCATTATCATGCATAAAGATGAAGCCTTGGCCTACAAATCCAGTATATGGCATCACATGAGTCTCTAGGCAATGGTTAATGTATCGACGGGCATTTAGTGTTGGTAGACGTGGTCCTGTCACAACCTCTAGCCCAGTTTTACCATCGGCAGATATTCCTCCCCAGACTATCCACGAGCTCCCGCCACAACTCACTCTCTCTTCAATACAACACTGAACAAAGCGCTCTCCCCGCCTTCGGTAGACCTTCCTCCTTCCATCATTACCATAAAGCATAATCTTAGTCTCATCAGTAAAGAGTACCTTGCTCCATTGGCGTTGAGTCCAATGCAAATGTTCGCGTGCAAACTGTAAGCGCGCCATTCGGTGAGCTCTTGTCAGTTTCGGCCCGTTGGCTGGCTTATGTGGGCTCAGACCACGTTCTTTAAGTCTTCGTCTAATTGTTAGCGCGGAAACAACCACTCCATCAAAGTCTCGAAGCTGTTCTTGGATCTGTACAGAGGTGAGGTGACGATTTCGTAAACTGGTTGTCGCGATAAATCGATCCTGTCTTTCTGAAGTTACCCGAAATCGCGGTCTTCCTGGACGGCCCACGTATACACCAGTGTCGAGGTATCGATGGTTTACCCTTTGCACAGCAGAACGGCTTAAAGCAAGCTGTGATGCTACATCGTGCTGACTTCGGCCCGACTGTAGAAGCGCCACAGCTTGCGCGGCTAGAAGAGGCGGTGTATCCATAATTTTAACGTTTAAATGGCTCAAATTAAAAAAACAAAAATTTTACGATGTCTTAATTTCAAAACAATTACGGTGAATTCAAAATTATGGAGTTAAATAAAAAAATTATGTTAATTTAGATCAACTTTTCTTTTCAAAAGAATGCACTAATTTGGATTTTGTTTCGTTTTTCCATTTGATAAATTCAAAATTGGAACAACAGCACTTCAAAATCATTATGAATATACCAGCATCAAAACTGCATAAAAACTTTTTGATTAACTTAAGAATATTTTTATGTTTTAAGTCATTACACATAAAAATGTAGGGTGGCTCGATTCATGTGTCCGGAAGTGTATATGTGTATTTGTTATAAAATATAATATCGTTGAGTTAGTATCCCATAACACAAGTTTCGAACTTACTTTGGGGCTAGCTCAATCTGTATGGAATTGTCCCTATATATTTATTTATTTATTTATTTATTTATTTATAAATTATGATATAGATTACGTCATTTATTTGACTCATAGTGCCTTTCATACCATACTAGTGGGTGCCTGCGGCTTCGCCTGCGTGGAGTTTGGTTTTTCTAGTTTTACGCATTTCTGGGATAAAAAGCACTCTAAATGTTGACTCGAGATCTCCGTGTAAAATTTCATCAAAATTCATTCTTTAAATTCAGTGGTTTTTGCGTGATACGGTATAACACGCAGACGTACAGTTTTTTTTGTTGAAAATGACTATTTTGGTACTGTATCGATAGTAAAATCCAGCCGATCAATATTTAAAAAAAATGTGTGTGTCCTGTGAAAACCGGTACAACACGAGTTGTGGCAAAATGACCTTTTTCATTGAATGTGAATCAGAGAAAAATACCCATTTTTTCTGTCTAATCCATATTTTGATAGGGCTTATAGTTCCTGAGATAGTATGGTACAACTAAAGCAAAAAAACGGGTTTTGTTAAATAATTTTGTGTAACCAACCAAATACGACATAACATACATCGCCTGCAAAATTTCATTTGCAATGTTAAGATTTGTTTTTAATAATATATATTTAGTTCTATCATAATTCACATAACATTTTAAAAGTGTCAACTGATATTGTTTAGTTCTAGAGGTCTATGGAAAGTGTTCAAATATTTTAATAATTGGTTTCTCAACTAGATGTCGTTAATATTACCGCGCCGCGCCGCGTCATTGCCAGCCCTCTAGTGGTGAAAAAGGCAAGGTTTTTATCAAAACTTAGTACTACAAAATGATCAATAGATGTCAAGTTTTTGGCATTTTACGTAATATTAAAGCGGGGTGAAGGGGTGAAGTAACGTTACTTAGAGGTCAAATCTTCAAGGTCATCGGCTCCTTGGAGCCCCTTAACAGTGGCGGCGTTGCGGGAACTGCAGATATCCGCAACATATTCTCTGATTGGCCTCGGGTCATAGATGTTTATCTATATATGTATTTGTTATAAAATATAGTATCGTTGAGTTAGTATCCCATAACACAAGTTTCGAACTTACTTTGGAGCTAGCTCAATCTGCGTGATTTGTAAAAAAAAATGATCTAGCCTAAACCATGAGGGTTCATGGACTTCATGGCGTACATTTTATTCAGTACTAAACAGCGCCATCTATGGCCAGTAAGTATTAGTATAACAAAGATAAGCCGGGAATCCCTAAAACTTGTTTTGTCCCTTCCACGCTTAATTTAATTATTATCAAGAAAGTGACAAAACATGTTTTAGGTAATCTTCGGTATAACTTTTTATATTTTTATACTGGTTTATTTTTAGTTCTAAATTGCACCAGCGCGAATCTGGAGCCCTAGATAATGATCTCTCGACTTGATATTGAAATACAAGAAGAACTTGAAAAAAAAAACACAAAGAATCTTGAATACTCGTGGTTTAAAGCAAGTAATTCTATTGTACAATACTCAACAGTACAAGGTCGTTAGTATACGTAATATTGTGTGGGATGTCCGTGTCCCAGCAATTGAGATAAGGTGGGGGACACGGGCGGATCATTGAGGGTACATAGTGAAGTGCCACTGGGTAATATAGGTACTGAAATTGTCGTGGGTGTTCTAATAGCTAAGGCTAATGTTTGAATGGAACTTTCACTTTATTTAAGCGAAAAATGTAAACAAAGACATTGCTTTGTGTCTCCGAATATGTTAAATCGATCCGGCTCGAAGGACCATGTACATACATGTTTTGAGTAAACTGTCTAAAACAAAACCAGATTAGGAAATCAATACAACATTCAAAGCTGAATGCTCTTCGTGAAACAGACTATCTGTGGCGTGCCAGCCATCGAATCAAGACCGAACCGACAGACGTTTTAAAAACCGGGAATAAATACCCGGTTCTGACAGAACCGGATGTATGTCCTGTATACAATCAAATATACAATACACATGGGTAACTTTCAGACGTACCTTTGTAATTGCTACGTGTAACTATTAATTTTATTAACCTTAGTTTTCAGAATTGAAAACGCTTTAATGCAAGTATGACTCGCAAAATAGATTCTCAAACAAGATTAAACAAATTAAAGTACAATTTTGCTTTAGTTCGAAACACTAATAGGCATATTATAATTGAAGGAAAATTGCTTAATGGAAGCAACTCTGAATCGTGACATTTCTGACAAATTCACTTTATTTTCCATATAATTTGTATAAAAAATACTTTTGTGGTTTATACTGGGTTTGTGCTCATTTGTTGGTGTCAAAAGAATATTCAATAATACAAGACACATTAATTTAAGACGACGGCGACATGGTATAAAAACGCCACACCACGCGACGTGTCAACCCCTAAAAGCAAGTACAGACTTTCGTAATGTAACATCCAATGTACACGCAATGAAAGAATTAGGTTCAAAGAGCATCTCGTCGCGTCGGGTGCTGATGGTCTGATTCTTGTCTGATCTTAAATTTGACTTGGCGAAATGCGTGTCACATCGGATCGATGTATAAAAATTATGACATTTTGTGTTAGTTTAGCTTTTAATTAAAAATGTATTATTAGTTGAATCATTGTAATTTTATTTTACCTAATAAATGTATTTTAAATTATTTTCATAGATGTATATTTAGTTTACTAAGTCTACTAGTACCTGGGCACATAGTCTGATATTAGTCTAAGGTGCAGGTACTACCTAAACTGTAGACACATGAAGCACAGCATGAAGTACACAAGTCAACACAGTTGCGGTAAGGGCTCGTACACAATGTGGGGAGCGTAATTGCTTGGGAGCGGCACAATTGCGCCCTACTTTATAACATGAGGTATTTTCTAACTTATACTTGTGTGGCGATGGCTTTATTTATGTTTTAGACCACTACGGTCAGGTCACGGTTTTTGACTTAGCGGCATCGAGGTCTCCGAGTAGAACGACGACGACCGACGGTGCGGTCCGCGTCGCTCTGTCGTGATCTTGTGGTAAAGCTTTGGGTCACTTTGCCCTTACCTCCGCCCTTCCAAAGTCGCTCGTGCAGCCGCCGCCGAGACTGCGGATTGTATCGAAAAATGATATTTTCTCACCTGGAGACATATTTAATAACATAGTTTATGGGCATGAAAAAAAAAAACTTTTTTATCCAAATATTCGCCTTCCTAGGATTTTTTTTCTACCACCAGTTCAGACGGTAGAATCCTACTAAGAAGAACTGGCAAGTAACTTAGCACTTGCTCTTGTAAAATAGTGCTAAATACGGTTTACAATCACCATAATAGATAATAGAAATTATAATTCGAATTTTAATTAAAATAACAAAAAAATATTTTTTGTAAAAAATTAAAGAAAATATTTGTATTAGGTAGGAACAAATTTATCTGATTGTTTACACAGAGCCCTCAAATAACAAATATCTGTATATACATTATAGGATGCGGTTTATAGTTCTGTAAATAAAACTGCTTTACAACTTCAAAATTAAAAGGTTTATTTTAAGGTTAAGGAAGTGCTAACTGTAAACAATCTAAATGCAATCAGAATTACAATTGTTTGTAAATATTTAAAAGCAGTTTATTTTGTTTGAAAACGTTACTTTCTAAGTCCTTACCTTGTCTGCATTTGGCACATTTGGCAAACATGTGTGTTTGTGTGCAGCAAAAGTTTTTTTTTTTTAATATTTATATTTTTCTTTTGTTACAGGGAAAGCAATGGAAATACCACTGGATGGTAAGTAGTTTACTTTATACATACTCGTACCTCAATCTCTACATGCAACATACGTGCTGCACTATGGAATTCGTATGGCAAGAAACACACTTGTCCCATGTATGTCCGAACCGCAGCACCGTTAATCGTATGAAATCGTGCATAAAAGCTGAATCATTAAAAGATTCACTCGTAGGTATTTAATGAACGCACATTTTTGTAAAACATATAGATTATAAAGGCGTGTACGCACGACCGAACACGAACATGGTGAACATCGAACACGAACACGGAACATGTGGTTCGCACGTGTGGACGTAAATAACCAAAGCGAACATGAACACCTACAAACATAGTTCTACGTGTGTTCGCACGCAACCACTCACGACTGAACAAGAACATGGTGTCGAACAAAAGAGGCTACCAAGCCTTACTCTTTTGGTTCGATGTTCGTGTTAACAATGTTTCTGGCAACACTGCCAAAGTAAACATTCCTGTGTATCTGCTCCACATTACTTAATTAAAATTAATTGTTTAATTAACACATAATAGTTTCGAGTTGTGTAGTGAACTTACCTTTGAGGTTAGTTATCTAAATTGGAAAATTTCAAACTTCAACATTGAAGCAAGAAAAATATTGAATCCCACTTGGTGAGGCCGATTTGCAGTTACATATTATTCAAAATTGCCGTTATATAAGTAAATAATTGTAAACAAACAATTAGCATCAGCTGATTGGATTGGATCTCCTTATCTACTGTCTGTCAGCTGTCAAGTCAACGCATTTGCATTATTGCCAACCACACAAGCAATATACGTTCAGTAACGGAACTTTTTATTGGCAACCGCTAATTATATGAGCGAGGCCATACAATATATTACTGATTCAAAATGGAAACCAAATGTCGTGGTTGTGATAAAGCAATTTATGATGTTTCCTATATGGAGTGCAGTAAAGAAAAATGCATGAAACTATACCACCTTACGTGCTTAGGAATAACATCGGAGGCGTTTGAAAAATTTACCCTGGAACACAAGGCTAGCTGGATTTGTCCTGAGTGCGTCTGCAGCAACCCGAAGCGAGATAATTCGGATACTCCGGTTAGAAGCAACGTAAATGTAGTGAATAAAACTTTTACACCGTGTTATGTAAACATGGAGCGCGGAAATCGTTGCCAGCCGCTCGATAAATCGATGTCAAACAGCGACACGAAGATACTGGACGCTCTGAGAGAGCTCAAAGCTGAAATGAGCTCGCGATTTGAGGTCCAGATGCATGCTTACACACAGCTTCGGGATCAGTTTCTTAAAACGGAGACAGAATTGCAAGAAATGCGTAAACATCTGACGATAGCCCAACAAAAGAGTACTAATGTGGAGGTACTTGAAACTCTGGTAAAATCGCTGCAGGACAGGAATAAATACCTTGAAGACTGCTTAACTGAGAGGAAGAAAACAGATGAAAAGTCTTGGAGTGCGTCGAGGAAGAAAAAACAAACAACATCACTGGCCAAACTCGTGTCACAAAGTACGGGTACCACCATGGCGGGTAGTGCAGGACCCGCCGCAGTTGAAGAGGCTAGAGCTGCGTGTACGGCCACGAAACCTGTGAATGATACGGATAATAGAAACAAAGACTCCGAAAAGGAAAAGGATAATATAATAACACAGAAAGAAAATGATGACTGGATAGAAGTGAAAAAAAGGAAGAGCAGATATCTCAACACTGAAGTTAAAAAAGGCGGAAGTTCCACTGTCACGGAAATACAGGGGACCGAAAAGAAAAAATATTTACATGTATGGCGTCTAAAGAAGGAAACTACGAAAGAAAATATGGAAGCGTATGTAAAGAAAATCTGTGGCCAGGAGGTGTCAGTTGATGTGGAAAAAATCACACCTAAAACAGAGAGAGACTACGCTTCATTTAGGATTGGGGTCCCGGAACGATTCTATGAGCGAGTATGCCACTCCGATGTTTGGCCAATAAGCGTAGAATATAGCGAGTGGGTGTTTTTTCGTAAGCCACATTCACGAAATTCACGAAAATCATCGTAAAACCATGGACATTTTTTATCAGAACGTACGTGGACTTAGGACTAAATTGGACACATTCTATGCGGGAATAGCCTCATCTAGTGCTGATATATTTGCAATAACTGAGACGGGGTGTAATGATTCTATACACGACGCGGAATTGATTCCTCCAGGGTATAAAATGCTACGCTGTGATAGAATGGACGGCCGAAAACAGGGCGGCGCGCTTCTCGTGGCCACACCGCGATATGAGTTACGTAGAATTCCACTACCGGACAACATTAACATCGGGAACCACACGTTTGAGATGGTGTGCGCGCAGGTATTTTTGCGCTGTAGATATTTATGCCTATGTTGTGTTGTTTACATTCCGCCTCACGGTAATGAGAAAGAATATAGGTTACTATTTAAACTAATAGAAGAAATTTGTGTAAAATTTAATGAAGTAATTGTAATTGGCGATTTTAATTTATATTCATGTTCGCATCTTATTGTTAATTATTATGATTTTTTTAAAACGTACTGTGGGTTCGCTCAGAGAAACAAGGTACCAAATTGCAACGGTCGTCAGCTAGACTTAGTTTTAACTTCGCTGGAGAGCGTTAGCGTGTGCGCCGCGACGGAGCCGTTAGTGCCGATAGATGCGCAGCATCCGCCTCTTGACATAAATATGACGGTGACGGCGGTGCGGGCCGAGGCCAGGGTAGGCGGTTCGCAGGTTAAGAGCGGTAATGCGGTAAGCCAGTGGAACTTTGCTAGGGCCGATTTTCCGTTATTGTACTCCCAGATATCTGCCATAGATTGGAGTCCGTTGTATGAATCAAATAATACTGAAACTACTTTGAATATATTTTATGACATTTTGAACAATGTTATTAATAACAGTGTTCCAATTAAGAGGCAAAGGCGTGCTAACTCAAGGTATAATTACCCCGAGTGGTACACTGCTGAATTGATTCATTGTATTAAATTGAAGGCATCACTTCATAAGGAGTATAAACAAAGTAAATCTCAAGAAGTTTATAATTGCTTTGCTCAGTGCAGGTCTCGTGTAAAGCATATGATTAGAAGCGCGGAAGATCGACACCGTGATCAGGTTCAGAAACATTTAGTAGAGGACCCTAGATCTTTCTGGAAGTATATAAATTCCAAGAAGGGTCAAAGGTCATCGCAGAAGGTTTTTAAAGACGGCTTAGAATTAACGGAAGAGCAAGGTTGTGTTGAATTCGCAAATTATTTCTATTCGGTGTATAGCGCAAAACGACCAGAGCTAAACGTTAGTGCCGCGATCACGGAGGCGGGAGAAAAGAACGGATCGGCGCGAGTAAGTCTGGATAGGCTCGGTTTGGAAGAGGTTACTCAGGCGTTGGCTAGACTTAAGCCGAAACGGTCTGCTGGACCGGATGGCATTCCGGCTTTTTTGTTTAGGGACTGTCGGTATATTTTGGCACAGCCACTGTTGCATATTTACAATGTCTGTCTTGAATTGGCAGCATTCCCTGACGCATGGAAGCTGACTCGGGTAGTCCCGGTCCCAAAAGCAGGTTCTGGTCGCAATATCGATCATTTTAGACCGGTGGCGGTACTCTCTACTCCAGCCAAGGTATTCGACTCAGCCATACAAAAAGGTATTTTTGAACAGGTACGATCTCAGCTTTGTGACGAACAGCACGGTTTCAGGCCAGGCCGCAGCACGACAAGCAACCTGCTCAACCACATGGCTCGAGTCGTCCCAACGGTAGATGAGGGAGGGCAGGTAGACGTCGCGTATTTCGACTTTCGGAAAGCCTTTGATGTGGTGAATAACGATGTGCTTTTGAGGAAAATGGCGGGTGTCGGATGCACTCCCCGTTTGTTGACTTTCTTGGCCAGTTACATGCAGGATAGACAGCAGTATGTAGACTGTGCTGGATACCGGTCCCCGCCCTATTTCGTAAGATCAGGGGTGAGTCAGGGAAGTAACGTGGGACCGTTAGAATTCCTCATAATGATCAACGATTTACCTGAAGTTATCCAGCATTCCAACTGTTTGTTGTTTGCGGATGACCTAAAGTTGTCTCTCAAAATTGACACGCTTGCAGACTGTGCGCGTATGCAGGAGGACATTGACCGAGTAGTTGCATGGGCACAGGAAAATGGTCTCGAGTTTAACACATCTAAGTGCATCACGATTACTTTTACAAGAAAATGTATACCTATAGAATATCATTATAGTGTCGAAAATGTTAAAATGAAGAGAGTGACCGAGGTAAGGGATCTAGGTGTTAACTTCACAACCGATCTGTCGTTTAAAGATCACATCATAAAAGTTGCTAAAAAGGCCTATAAACACTTGGGATTCATACTTAGAAGGGTGCATGGTTTCACACATATAAAAGCGATTACATCTTTGTATAATGCGTTGGTTAGGAGCCATCTCGAATGCAACGCAGTGGTTTGGGGACCTCATGAAGCCAAGTACTGTCTCATGCTGGAGCGTGTTCAGAACAAATTCGTTCGATATTTGTACATGAAGCACTACGGAGTTTATCCATACTATCCATTAATGTATCCTACATTATTCGTTCTTGGTATGGTAGGATACAATGAGTTACGTGTGCGGAGAGATATGGCTCTTGCGGAGTATGTTTTTAAATTGATTCGCGGCAAGATTTGCAACCCAGACTTGCTTGCTTTGGTGAGATTATGCGTTCCCGATGCGTACGCCGGGCGCCGCCGCCGGCCGCCGCTACTGGCCGTGCCCAGTGCTCGAACTCAGCTGCTGCACCGCGCTCCGCTCACGCGCACGCTGCGCACTCTCAACCAAATAGCCGAGAGAACAGACATGTTCACTTGTTCTTTGAGCGAATTCAAAAATATTGGATTGCATATTATATGTTATAATACTTAGATAATAATGATTAGTTGCTTCGCTATCGCATTGGTTTTAAAACTGTAATGGTAGACTTAAGCTGTGATGTAAAATAAATAAATAAATAAATGTTTTTGTTCGGTCGTGCTGAGAGCATCGTCCACACAGAACAACCAAATTGGATCGACACGAACACTTTTGACGAACAAATTGTTTGATGTTCGTTAGTGGTACGCACGTGCGAACAAAGTGTTCGTATTCGATGTTCAGCATATTCGTGTTCGATCGTGCGTACACGCTTTAAAATAATTGAATAACGCCGAACGCAGAACAGTGTTTAAAAGGTGAAGCTATAGCAAGAAATTCCAATGATATTATCAAAAGTAATAAAAACAACAGCCGTGTTCGCTCCGCTCCCAACCTGCCGTCCGCTGTGTGTTCCAGACATTAATTTTACGTTATATTCGACATCTACACGATATTCAAAAGCCAACGTCATCTAAAGGAGACCACATCAATACATTTCTACTTAAAGCATCGTGACCACAGCTTAAGTAATAGCGCTATGAATTATTTACAACAAAACCCAAATTGAAGTCAAAGCTTATAGTCTATAAATAAATGTATATTGATCATTACGTACATTACGAACAGAGAGTATCTACACTCTCTGTTAGATAAAGCTTGAGAATCCCTGCATTTTTAACCAACTAGACTTCCCAAAAAGGAGGTTCGCCTGTTTTTTTTTATGTTTGTTACCTTAGAACTTTCGACTGGGTAATCAGATTTTATTTGAAAGATGGTACTTGCCGTGTACTCCCATTGTCACCAAGTCAGGATCTGATGATGGGATCCCAGGGAATTTTGAGGGCAGCTTTCAAATTTTACAAAGAAGAATAATATTTTTTCCAAGAAACCCTTAGCTTCACCATGTCCGTCTGTGCCTCTGCTGCGATTTGTTTATGTTACAGTTAAAACTCGATTTCAGTTAGCAATAAACGATCATCTACTAGTAAGCAAATCTTAGCACATACGAAATTCGTCACTGGTGTGACCCGACATTCACTTGCCCGGTTGAAAATGAATGCAGTAGACGAAGTACCAAACCAAATAGACTAATATATAGGTAAAGTCCGTTATCATATAAAATACTAGCTGCTGTCTGCGGTGTTACCCGCTTTAATTTAATGCAGAGCAGCGCCATGTATATCAGATTTTAAGAAGTACCATATGTTAATCCAAGCTATCAGCTACCTTTTTTTTTTTTTGTTTAAAGTCAAGAAAATGCATTACTGCACGTCCCGCCACTTGGGGAAGCGACGGGGGTCTGTCGGGCTCGCCTCTCTAACCAATGAGGGATACCGACTAAAAACCTGACTGTCTGCCACCTTCTCCGCCTTCACGGTCAGCTACCTACTTATCAAATATCATAAAAATTGGCTCGGCTATTTAAGAGTGAAGAGGTAACAAACATACACACTTTCGCCTTTATAATATTAGTAGGGTTCGGTATAAAAAGTACCCTATGTAATGCAAGATATTAGGAATTGGTCGCTGTTAGTGCGTTGACAGTTTTTGGTAACGGGACAAGCCCACCACACATTCCCACCACTGTGTCTCCTGTGTAGCCAGGATCAACAACGGCGACCTCAGATAGACAATAAGCAATGAAGCTTATTGACGTCCCGGGGAAGAAAACTACAGCTGTCTTGGAACTCACAACGAATTTAATCAGAAAGAAGATAGTCGGAGTAGAAAGTATTGAAAGGACTTCCCTCCTTAACAACTACGTGAGAAACAGCAATTTGAAGCAAAAGGCATTATACCCTAGAGAGATGGCAAATCAAGTGAGGCTCGATTGCTGAGCACCACGGTCTATTGTTACATTACTATTGGGACCTAATGCTATGAGCTGTTGTTTACTATTTTGATTCCAATAATATGTATTACAGTTTTTGGTAAACAACACTTTTGATAGCGTCGACTACGTACGAACAGCGACCAATTCGATATTAGCTACCGACTTGTCACATATTATAAAAATTGGCCCATCCATTTGAACGTGAAGAGGTAACATACACAAACTTTCGCCTTTATAATAAGTAGGATTTCCTTTATAAAGTGTTATAGAAAAGTTGTGACAAGTAGACTTGTCCACCAAAACACTCAGGTACATTCGCCCCCCTAAACCCGCGTTTTTCTTTATATTACCCAGTTTATTTAATTTTCCCTCCCTGTCCACCCACCTAATCCAATTTCGTCGAGTCCTTAACTTCCTAAAAGTTGGACGCCTCCTTAATCCAAATTGTTATTGTACAATCTGTAAACGATTGTGTTACAAGCTTAACAGGAGAGTACTGATTTTTGCTGGTTGTCATTGAATGGCCTATTGTCTTATATGATCATATATCCGTGATAATCATCATATCATCTCAACCACAAGAAGTCCACTGGATGGACATGGATATAGATCTCCTAATGTTTCCAGTAAGACCGATTCGAAGCGGTCGAAATCCAGGCTGGTTTCCTCGCTAGTTCGAAGTGAGGCGTGGAAAATTATAGCGAAGCTCAAGAAACTACACTGTTGGGTTCACACTAACATGGACGGACGAACATGATCGCCAATGCCGCAGGAACGGACGGACGAGCGAGCCAAGCGAAATCCTTGGTGAACAAACAGCATCGCTGGTATTATAATGATATTTCGTTCATATCATTTTATCGCTGGTGTAGCTTAGTTCCGTAGTTCGTGGTATGATCCAACGTATGAAAACAGATGGAAGGACTCCATGGGTTTCACTGAAAATCGTTGCTGATTGAACTGATCAAGCCTGCAGCGTCATGCCGATTGGACGATGAGCAGTATGGTGTGTTTCCATCATTTCAATTCAAATTGATGATAAATAAACTCAATTCTTCACACATACGTAACGTCGCTGAAGCAATTTGAAACAATCATTTTCACGTACCAACCGCATCACATAACTTTTCTAACATCACACCACAAAAATACGTTTTTGAGTACTGCCATGTCTGAGTGCCCGCCATTTTGTTTGTCGTAAAATGTAACGACTTCCCAAGACTGGGAATGTTCGATAAAACTCTGCATAAATGTACTGTGATATATTTTTTTTAACGAACATGGAATGGACGTGGGAAATTTGACAGTAGTTTTGTTGATTGCAAAACAAAAAATTTTTTTATAATAAATCAATTTTACACATTTCACACAGCGCCAATTGGTCTCAAAGTAAGCTAGGCTAAATCTGCTAATACTATTCATTAGCAACACCTACCTAAAAGGGTGAATAAGTGCATGTTGATATTATAAAACCCTAATAAATAAATAAACATTTAGGGACAAATCACACAGATTGAGCTAGCCCCAAAGTAAGTTCGAAACTTGTGTTATGAGATACTAACTCAACGATACTATTATTTTATAACAAATACATATATAGATAAACATCAAAGACTCAGGGTCAATGAAAAAAATTACGTTTTCAATCATGACCCGACCGGGATTCGAACCCGGGCGGGACCTGCTGGGCGGCGGACCGACATGGTAACCATTACGCCACGGAGGTCGTCAATTTTGAACTTTAATATGCTGGTGCTTAAGAAATCTTTTTCCATAGTCCCCTGTAATTATCCTGTCGCCCCTAGCTCTTTACACACTTAAGTCTTTGAGACAAAAATATAGGTTCTATACAGATACTTAAAATGTATAAACCCTTCTACTTTATGAATGTTCAAAGTGTTCAATTTACCTCTATTTTTATGCTTCCTAGTTTTCTGGACTTTGGACAAAAAAACTCGTAATTGGTTTTCCTTTGTCAGATCCATTTTCTTTTGGTACTTTATTTCCGTGCGAAATAATGGTATAGAGTAGTTTTATTTTATTATCTACTAGCTTTTTTGCCCGCGACTTCGTCCGCGTGAAGTTCCGGGCCCGTTCCCGTGGGAACCACATTGAATTTCGGGAAAAGCTATAGCCTATGTCACTTCCTGATAATGTAGCTTTCTACTGGTGAAAGAATTTTTGAAATCGGTCCAGTAGTTTCGGAGCCAAACAAACAAACAAATCTTTCCTCTTTATAATATTAGTATAGACTAGTGAAAACCGCGCAAATTCGTTTGCGTGTATCCCGCTTTCTCGTGGGAATTTTGGAAAATCTTTGTATGTATTATATATGTATAATGAACGTTCCTCTTGAATCACTCTATTGTTGAAAACTGCATTATAATCCGTTAGAGTAGTTTAAATGATCTTTGTTTTATACCACAAAGTTGGCAAACAAGCATACGGCCCGCCTGATGGTAAGCATCACCGTAGCCTATAGACGTTTGCCAACCCTCCCAACCCCCCTGGAGCTCTGGAGACCTTACTCACCGTAGGAACACAAAGTGGCCGAGACCAATGCTATTTGGCTACGATCTTCTGTAAGGTGGAGGTCCTTCCCCAGACGGGCTGCTCCGATTTGAGCGGATTATCCGCTATGCCCTACCTCTCTTATATCTAAGGCAATCTAAGCGAATAGAAAGCGGAAACGACTTCATTTTATATTATGTAATGATTTATGCTGCTTTACTTTGGGTTCCTGATTATACAGCAACTTAACGCAGCTCTAATTTTATGCACAGCAGCACCATCTATATCAGATTTTTGACCAAATCCTACGGGAATCGCGTACTTTTCGGGATAAAAAGTACCCTATGTGTTAATGCAAGGTATCAGCTACCTACATACCAAATATCATAAAAATTGGCCCAGCCATTTGAGCGTGAAGAGGTAACAAACATACATACAAACTTTCGCCTTTATAATATTAGTACGGGGTCACGGAAGTATCTTAGTTCCCGGGGCCCTGCCCATCTAGGCGGATAAGGTGGTAGTGGTGCTAATACTGTTGTACATTTAACTATTACTAAACTAATTTTGACAGGACTAGAAGTGTTGCTATCCTTGTCACTAATTGTAAACCAAGGAAGGACAACAACACCTTTGGTCCTGTCAAAATTAGTTTAGTCTAGTTAAATGTACAACAGAATTAGCACCATTGAGTGAGAGTTTTAGTCGGTATACCCTAAGTGGCATTAGAGGGGGCACCCGACATACCCCCGCCGCTTCCCCAAGCATGCAGTAATGCATTTCTCTCACACTATAATAAAAAAAAAAGGATAAAAAATTTGCCACCTTATTATTAACCTTCCCTATACTTCAGTTGGAAAGAGCACTCGGCCAGATATCGAGAGGACGTGGGTTTGAATCCTTCTTTCAAAATATTTTCAACGTTCCAGACCCCCCTATTCTCGAAACAAAACCCGATTCTATTTCGATTCAAATTCAATCGCTGTCTCACTCACACAAAATAGGAATTGAACGGGACAGCGAGTATATTTAAATCGAAAATAGAATCGGTTTTTGTTACAAGAATCAGCCCCCTGATCTTAAACTCCAATCACTTATACACTTTAACTGATTTGTAAGTTGTTGATGTTGACGCCAAAATCCAACATACATATTTATTTGTTTTTGAGGACTTTGCTTGCTACAATCCGCTATCCTTCGTTCAGTTTCATACTGGAATTATTTCATACATTACAGATAATATCACGTACAATCCCTAAAAGTAAAATGTTGGTTTTCACATCTAGTTTAACGTCAAGGGAAAGGAAAGGCAAAGATAAGGATCAAAGGAAAAAAGAGGAAAGGTTACGAACCTTTTCGCACCAGAAAAGTAAATTTTCTTTAAGGGGTTTTTAACAAAAAAAATACTGATAACTTGTAACGCCTATGTTTGTGTGTTGACGAAGGATTTTAAGAACGAACAGATAAATACGTCATGCAATTGGGGTGAGCGACAGAATGGCAGGTTGTAAATTAGTTTTGAAATAAATTGTCCAAAACAATTATATTTTAGCAGCTATTTGTGTCTCACTGCAGGGCAAAGGCCTGTTACTCAACTTTTCCGTTTTTCCCTCAATGAGCCTTTTCCGGCCAGTCATCCAAGTAAACGTCGAGCTCATCCCACCATCGTCTTTACGTATTACTCAAAAACTACTGGACCGATTTGAAAAAATCTTTCACCGTCGGCACAGAATTCGTAATAGTACTAACGTACAGAATGGCCACTCCCCGCCCCGCACCGAAACGGGCGACCCCTCCCCTCCAGCAGCATTCGCCCACAACGAATGGGGTACTTGAAAGGCGCGGTGGTCACGCGTTGCACGCACACACATGCGCGCAGTGTGTGCAGACGTTCTTCTGTTCATGTAATAGTAGTAGGTGATTATAACGAGACGTTTGTATGGAGTGTCCGGGGTGTGCCGTCGGGAACCTCCGCGGGTCACATAGTCTATATTATATTGAAAAAAATAATAATAGGGATTCTTACAATATAAGGACAGATTACTAAATAGTTACTTCGTAAATATTTTATTTTGTATGGATATGGATAATTAGTTTCATAACGATGCATTCATTGTTAGCATAAAAATCTTAGTACTCAAACTTGAGGCTGTTTCTTTTGTTGACTGTACGAAAAACTAATGCCGGCTCTACACGTTGGCTAACACATTGGCCAACACATTGGTGATAGTTTGTGACGACGTCCACACGTTGGATCAGACCAGTTGATACATAGGCGAGTTACAAATGCACCGATATGATACTAACTCGTTCAGTGATTGATCATAACCTGCTGGGCGGTACACAGCGCGGGCGAACCAGCTGAGCGAGGCGCCGCGCCGCGGCTGACTCGCGTGTTGCACTCTCAATAAAATCGCGGACAAATCAATCTGTTTTGGTGTCCTATAAGTGAATTCACAAAAATAGCTTTGGCAGTGATATGTTATTTTTAGTTACGCTTTTGTCCTCTAAGATAATTGCGGAGTAAATAAATAAGTGCGGAAAATAAATAAAATAAAATATATCGAGAACTCCGGTGACATCTCGTAATCTGTATAATAACAAACAATCTGCAGGTGACTCTTGCAGCGGCCGCCACGGAGAAAATACAAACATTGATACACGGGCGTACAAACTGACAAACAGCCAGTTTCTGAAAAAAAGAGAATGACAATTAAATTATAGCTTTTACTGACAAACTAAAGAAAAAAAAATGGCAAGTGCGTGCCAGGCCACGCCAATGTAGGGTTCCGTATTCTCTTTGCATTATAAAATACTAGCTTTACCCGCGGCTTCGATCGCGTTAATTTTATGACATAGATCTCGTTTGACAACAAAACAACCCATAGCGCGACTTGTGGCGCCATCTGTTGGCCGATACAGCGCCCTCTATAGTAGAAAAATTATTTTCCCATTGGAACGACTTAACTTTCACGGGATAAAAAGTAGCCTGTGGGGTCTGTACCCCTAACAATATGTATGCAAATTTTCATAATGATCGGCTGCTTAGTCAAGCCGTGAAGGAATAACAAACAAACAAACTCAACTTTCTTATTTATAATATTCGTAAGGACTAGCTTCTGCCCGCGGTTTTACCCGCGTTTAATTTAAACAGAGCAGCGCCATCTATATCAGATTTTTGAACAAATCCTACGGGAATCGCGTACTTTTCGGGTTTTTTTACCCTATGAAGAAGTAACAAACATACATATAACTGTCGCCTTTATAATATTAGTAGGTTAGCATTTCACTCATCCGCCAGCACAGATGAGGGCAATGCTATATTCTATAAAATTAGTCCAACTAATAAAGCCTACTTGAAGTGAGCGGTTTCAGAGGAGTTTCCTCCCGCGAACGCTGGGGTTGTGGATGAGATCCCCGCCGAGGTCTTTTCTTTAGACTATAATTGGGGTTCTTCAAAAGGGACATTATAAGATTTTTACTGGGTCGGCAACGCGCCAGTGTTACCCCCTGTGTTGCAAGCGTCCATAGGCTGCGGTGACCGCTTTACCATCAGGCGGGCCGCAGGTGTGTTTGCCACCTTAGTGGTATGAAAAAATGTTATAGTTTTCTTTATAGGTCCACGGTCCACTATAATATGGATGGACTACTGCCAAATAACTATTTATTAATCTGTGCCACTGCCATGAATTTTTTACCGCAAATTTTGGAATTGAAAAGTTAAACGTAAATAATTCGCAACGGATCATGTACAGTCAGGTGCACGTCGAGCTTTACACTTGCAGTACGATTTTGGCTCTTATGCCATAGAACTTAATAACGGTACAAAGTCCAATAAGTAAAGGTCTTCCTGCTCTTGACTGTATCTAAATATAACCTTCCATCAACGTTTTAAAAAACCTTTAACGACACCACGAGGTGGGTGCAAAAACCCTAAACTGTGTGTGGCCCGCACAGTGTAGGGTCAAACTCGATCGTTATAAAAATAATATCAGTCCTTTGCAGCTGTGTGTCATTTCGGTAACAAATTCCCCTAACCTCGATTTATTGGCAGGGATCTACGAGTGAATTTTTGCACACTATATGCACCCTATCCTATTGTTTTCAAGGTATATTTTTGATTGTGCAATACGTTTATTTGTATTTGCATTCAATTCCTGTCTGGATAGATACTATTTGTACTGGCTTCCATAGTTCCATGCAATTGTATTGAAACGTTGAGGACTTTAAAAAATGGTATTGTGTTTTAAATAGATTTTTTTAATCGACAGTTTACAGGGTTTGTTGCCGTTTTTTGAGGAGGCACTAAGAATCAGGAGCTTAATCGATTGGCGTAAAATTCTTTTTAAAAAAAAATATTACATTGCGTATTTTAGTAGGGTAAGCCCGGCTTTTCGGCTTTTGAAAGGAAGTGACGGTCCTTTCAAAAGCCGAAAAGCCGGACTTACCGTCAAGTTAATGTTTTTCGAAAAATACTACGAATAAATATAATTACAATAAAGTCATATTTTCATATTTTTTATAGTGCTTATTAACAAAAATGGTAATCCCATTAAAAGTTACCCTGTAAATCTATAGGTACTAATATTATAAAGAGGAAAGATTTGTATCTTTGTTTGTAACATATAAACTCAAAAACTACTGGACCGATTTTAAAAATTATTTCCCCGTTGCGAAGGTACATTACTCCCGGATAACATAGGCTATATCATATTTAAAAACAAAATAGTAGCCGTAAGCCGCTAGAGTAGTTTATAAACATGACGGTTTTTACGGAAGAAAAACCGCATGTTGAGTTAATATTCCGTAAAATTCTTATTTTTTCTAAAAATATTCTCTAAGCGCAAAATGGTGTTTTCTTTTATAACAATAACACATATTCGCTGAAGGGCTAAAGGATTCGTACCGATTGAAGTGGCCCTGAAAACCTATTTTCAGTGGCTTCTTGGCCTTTCATTGCTTTCAGCAATAATGGCCGCCTTGTCGCCACACTATTCTGTTATTAATGTTTAATGTGTTATCTTGTTGTGTATTGTAAAACATGTTCTATCTCTGTCTATTCTATTATGCCTGTTTTCACAAACAATTACCGATTTTTAAAATACGTATTTTAATCGATAATTTTATATGTCATACACTTACCAAAAACAAGGATTTGGGTGTAGAGAAATTTGATAAGAGACTTTAAAATTTTAGGAATTGTTGGTGAAAGCGGGTTAGTTGCAACAGGCAATGCAGGTGACCACAGTCTGTCGAACGTAGCAAAACTCACAGCCTTTACCTCAAACAAAATTTCCAAAGCAAATTTTCCCGGTATAAAAATAAACAGCATTAACACTAGTTAAGGAAACGTCACGGGCAGGGATTGTTTGGTAAACTAGTCATGAACTAACATTGTTACTTTCCACCCACACTTTCAGTGTTTGACAGAACATAGGGAATAAACGGAAACTATGTTAGCGAACATAATAGGATAAGCTGAGTTTTTCATGTGATTTTTGTACGTGTCTCGTAAATCACAAGCGGCCATTACATGGTGGATTCTACTGAAATTTTCGATTAAAAAAAATCACTTGGCTAGGGGTGCCGTTATTTACGTTTTGTAATGATAAAAGAAACATTATGCTGCGCTATTTGACAAAAGTTGTGGATTTTGGCCGAAATGGGATTTGGCTGGTCACGTCTGCCGTATGAATGGGGAAAGATGGGCCCACACTCTCACCACATGGGTACCACACGACGGGCACCGCAAAAAGGGAAGACCAAGGTTGAGATGGTCAGACGATATCAAAACCTTTGCTGGAGACTGGTCTGTAACAGCTATGGACAGGAACGTGTGGAGAACAAGGGGAGGTTTTTGCCCAGCAGTGGGACATGCATGGCAACTAAAAAAAATTATAAAAGCTGGGGCAGGCTTGAATAGCGATCACTTACTAGAAAGCGCAGAGTTGGATGGCTTGCCGGCCGGCCTACAAGGCGGTCAGAGGACCTAAGAAAAGTTGCAGAACGCTGGGTGCAGTCCTCTGCTTAGAGCTTCGATTAATGTTCTTTGCATTTGTCTAATAGTCCAGTCAAAATAAACGTAAAATAGTGCAATGAGACATTGCATTAATTCGATTTTTTTAATAGGTCTTACATGTCATTACATTACAAAGTCGAAAGTGTCTATTGATCTCACTTGTGCGTTGTTTTTTGTTCGATTTCTTTGAGTAAACTATATCTGCAACTGACCGTACCTTAGTTATATCACGGGCAATATTCAGATATCTCTTTATGCATATAAGACCTCAGGGAACAACCTCTGGATTTAACCCCACAAGGCACCGTCATGCACTTTGTATGCATGAGGTCTACATATACTATTTGGCTATTTCCACTGTTACAACGAATATTTTTATCGATGTAAGATAAACCAATAGCCCGGTGGTGCATTGGTTGTGTACTTCGTCTCCAGAGCGCGGGTTCGATTCCAGCAGTTAAACATTTCGGAAGTCATAGTCCGCTTTAATTTTTGATTGAAGTGAGACCCGTATCCCTGCAGTGGGATGATTATGGGATATTATGTTATGATATTCTTTTTTTTTATAATTACAGAAATTAGCCTTCCCTTCACAGGCACATAATTCCTGTCACATCATTCGACGTGTGAATACATTACTATTCTATTGGAAGTCAAGTCACTTGCTTCTTTTAATAGTATAAAAATGAAGTCGCTTCGTGTCTGTCTTACCCTATGCATTCTTAGATGTTTAAAACTACACAACGGACACTGTAAATTTTTGGCGGTGAGAGCCCTACGCTCCCGCAACAGTCCGGTGTCTCAGAAGAGGGTGTTAGTACACCCGAACTGAACTTATCAATTAATAAAAAATAAAACTACACAACGGATTTTGGTGTGTTTTTTTTAATAGATAGAGTGATTCGAGAGGAAGGTTTTTATGTATAATACACACAAGGATTTTCCAAAACTCCCACGGGAAAGTGGGTTTTGCTAGTTATCGTTAATCAAGAGTTATCCTTGCTTTTTTAGCTTTCAAATATTTTTTTGTAAGAAAAAAATTCTTTCTCAAAATATTATTTCAATCTACTAAGGCACGTAGCGTCCTCTCCCTAGACACCCACTTGAACCTTCATAGTAAACAATATTTATTTTCTATGCTTTTTAGCCAACGGAGTTAGCTCTCGAGACTGTTATTGACCGTATAAAATAAATAAATAAAGAAATCGGAAAATTATCTGTCGGGTCACGCGCAGCCTTGGTTTCAGCCTACGCCATGTGTGAAGGTGTTTTAAGAGGTGAGGACTTTTAGTATATTTCCTAATGGGTCTTCTACACCTAACGAGTACAGTGGCGAGACAGTAAAACGATACTAGGACGAGAGAGTGGGTACTCGGCCTAGTAAACAAATCATAGTTCGAGCAGAGTGGCGAGAGAGTCACTAGCTCTCTCGCCACTCTGCTCGGCCGAGACACTCGTCAAAATGTTCATATGTACCGAGCACTCGGCCGAGGGCACTGTCCCTCCACTGTACTCGTAAAGTGTAGGAGACCCATAACTAAAAAAAAAATATATATATATTGATAAAACTTAGATCTAAAATAAACATTTGTTATAATATACTAAGATAAAATTAAAACATATGCCCGAGCTAGGAGATTCCTGTGTTTGCGAAAGAAGTCTAATTTAACAAAAATATAGTTATTCAACCACTATTTATGAAAATAAAATAACTTATCAGAAAAATTATATGAAAATAATAATTCTAATTAAATTAAAATCGTAAATGTGATTAAAATAATAACTGACATAACTTTGGCACCAGAGATATTATTTTTATAAAATAATTATTTATAATATAATTATTTAGAGACTTAGCCTTCATAGCCATTTTCTAGTCTGGTCATATACATTTATAATATAAATAATTAATTCTAACTATATAATACATTTTAAGGATAGTGTAAACTGTATAATAATAAATAAATAAATGAAAATAAATATTCTAAACCAGTGAAAAATCAGTACGTGTTTCGAGCTTCTGTTAAACTTTAGAGTACAAGTAGTTTCAAGTGGGCATGTGTAAGCCCAGTTAGATCTACCGTATCTTGCGTATATTTTTACCAAATTGCGTAATAAATTGTGCTCGAGGAATTGAAGCGTCTTACGGTACGTTGCCAGGAATAAATGTGTCGGCAAAAATTTACTTCTGTCTGCTGTAAACTATTAGTTTTCATTGTTACTCTTTTTTGTACATCAAATAAATTTATGTCCATTTGTAATGTTTACGTAATAAATATTTTTAATGTTATCCTATTAAGTAATTTATTATTTGAATGGGTCCGTTTTCATGTTTTGGAAGGAATAACTTTTGGTGTATTTAAAAAAATATACCTACTATGAATAAACGCTATGGGCCTGCTAGGTCAAATCTTTGAAGCTCAGAAAGTAGCAGATTATTCCATTTGTCTGTCATTATTTTTTATTTTATTATGGTATGTCCAAGCCTCTACCAAACATCCTGTATATGTATCCTGTCCTGTATATATTGTAATTGTAACTTTTACTACTATCATATATATAAGGTCCTAATTTATTAATGAACGTTAACACGTCTCACATATCAAAATGGTTGAATATGGATGAATTTATGTAGTAAGCAAATTTTTCTAACTACTTACAATACAATCTATTTTTTTTTTACTGAATACTAGACCATTACGGCGTTTTTCCACTACTCCGGCATCCGATTATTATCGGTCCGGTAATTGCCGGTCCGATGTAGAAATTCAGACTTTAGTATACGCGCTTCTCCACTACTCCGGCATCCGGTTTTATGTCTAAAGTAAGAATTTCTACATCGCACCGGCAATTACCGGACCGATAAAAATCGGATGCCGGAGTAGTGGAAAAACGCCCTTAGTTCCTTGCTTAAACGATCATAATGTAACCTTTACAGTCATGTGTTAAAAGGAAGTTCATTAATAAATTAGGACCTTATATAAAAGAAAGTCGTGTTAGTTACACTATTTGTAACTCAAGAACGGCTGAAGCGATTTGGCTGAAAATTGGAGGTAGCTTAGGACCAGGAGAAGGACAAAGGCTAGGCTAGGGTAGGGAAGTGCCTCTAAGGCGGAACAAAGTGCACCGGGTCAGCTAGTTTTAAATAAAAAAGTGTCAAGTATCTTACCAATTCTTCTTAGTACAAATCTGCCGTGTAGAAAAAAATGTGAAGATTCAAAAGACCTTATATAAAGCCTATTTGAATTTAAAAAAATCCCTTTGACTTTTTTAAATAAATAAAAAATGAACTTTCATATTAATTGAAATATAGTTGATTTCGTTCCAGTCTCGACAATGGACGTGGAGGCGGTTGTGGGGCGTACGGCCGCCTTGCCCTGCGACATCGAGCCTGATACCAACGAGGACAGGGTCTACATGGTGCTGTGGTTTAGACATGCTGGTGGGAAACCTTTGTACAGGTAAGTGCAATGTATCATGCTTAAAGATATTTTTTATTCAAAATTTTTCCGCAGCAGTTTCACAACTTCGATCAGCTAGGTTACTCTGCATAGCAATCGCGATTTTAATTTCAATTCTGTATAATTTCAAAATGCAAAATTAACAGCAAATCCTAATTAGTACCATTGAAATTTTATACTTTACTAACTATTTGGTTAGCATACAATCTGATTTCATTTAGTAGTATTTAGTTAGCACTAGTTTAGCTGTATAGAGTACCTAAAATTAACAATCCAATGGAGATCGTGCGGAATTATGTTCAAGAGTAAGGGGGCTGGTTGGACAAGACAAATAAATGAGATTTTTAAATTAATTGATAGTTAGCTGACAGTTAAATTAAATCACATGTAAATTCAATCATTAATCTCCTATAATACCCTTCTAACCTTAAAATAAGATTTTTGAAGACACAGTGACAATATGTAAATAACTTTTTTCCATTTAAAAAAACTTGAGCTTTTATCCGTACGAAGTTTTTCGCGAATAAATATTTCGGTATCAGTCGAATATATGCGAAGCTTTAGAAATATCGAGTGAATTTCGCCCGCGTATGGAAATGCTTTTTAGGTAAGTGCCCGTCTTGGCCCGATTTGAATAGATACATTATACGTAGATAATTATTGAATATTAATACTAATATGAAGGAGGGGTAAAAACACAAAACCACACGACCAAGTCCTTGTATCACATGGAAGGACATGCCCAGCTGTGGG
This sequence comes from Endotricha flammealis, assembly GCA_905163395.2. NCBI lineage: Eukaryota > Metazoa > Arthropoda > Insecta > Lepidoptera > Pyralidae > Endotricha > Endotricha flammealis. Next base: position 13,466,756 of record LR990868.1, on the reverse strand, counting down.
ACTGTTTATATTCCATTTCAATATACTTGACACAGAAGCTCCTAACAATCATCTGATTTATATAAATATGATTCGATTACAAATCAATACTATGTTACCACAAGATGGTATGAAAAAAAAACACAATCCTTGATTTTCACTGAAAATCTTGTGCCAAGTTAGCTTAGTCATTTCTCCTAAATCCACATTAGCAAGTCGCGAGGTCAGTTGGCAAGTCACTGGCTTGGATATTGGCATCCGTTTGTGCTGGTTTACTGGCATGCCAATACAATATGTAACGGAATCTGCCGATGATACGTATATTATGGCGTATAAGTTAGAATTAAGTTTTAGGTAACCCTAATCAGATTTCAACGAATTTTTGCTAGACGTAGGTAATCAAAATGTACATTTTTATAAATTTTCGTTTAAATACATTGAGAATTAGGTACCTACACGAGAAAAATGATTTTTTACTTCTTTTGGGATGTTACATTTCTCCGCAGCTGACTACTAATAATATTTTAGGGTTTCACTTTCGATCTTTGTTCAGCAATAAAATAAAATAAATAAAATAAAAATAATTTATTTCAAGCAAAAATTAGCTCATATAATTTTGCAATGGAACAGTTTAGGTTGATAATAATAATAAAAAAAAACAAAATGAGTAACGGGACAAGGCAAATGGCGAACGACATCTATAGAATGTAAAACGTTTGACACTTTTCCATAAAAAAAATTACGTTTAAATGTAGCAAGTACGGAACCTTAGACTATGCGTGAACAGACACGCCCTTTTTACCCACATCGTTTTTTTTAGACTCTTCTTTCAACTTCTTTTTCCATTTCTTAATAACTCTAAAACTTATTTTTTTTTATTGAAGCATGTTAAGATTTTATCTCCGAAAAAATCTTGAATTCTACATTGTTCGACTTGTTCGATGAGACGTGACCTAATCTGCGTATTCGGAAACTCTTTTCACCTTATTATAAACCAACGTTTTTCATCCCTTTCGCTCTTGGTCTTATACCTTTTTAGGGATTTGTATTGAGATTAGGATGGGACATTTAATTTAAGAAAATAAAGTCTATTACTTTTATAATTGAAACTATCTAACCTTAAATTAAGCTGACCGTTTCGTTAGATCCATTAATCCCATGGGAATTCCTAGATATTATACCTGTCGAGAAAAAAATTAGTTACATTTAAAGCATACACAACAATACAAGTTTTGACGATCTCCGTCGCGTAATGGTTACCACACCGCTCCAGCCAGAACCAGGAGGTCCCGGGTTCGAAGCCCGGTCGGGTCATGATGAGAGCCGAATTTTTCTGATTGGCCTCGGGTCTTGGATGTTTAAATAGTATCGTTGAGCTAATATCCTACAACACACACAATATTCAAACTTACTTTGAGGCTAGCTCAATATATATGATTTGTCCCTACATATTATTTATTATTACAAATTACATTTACAGCAATTGCTTTCAGTAATAAGGCCGTCTTGTTGTAATTACACAAGTTAGTAGACTTGTCTATGTTCATGTACCTTTTCAATGTCTGTGTATTGAAAAACATAGCATATTCTATCTATCTACAACAAAACTTACCTACCTTTTTTCTCTAAAATTGTAAAAAATCCATACTAATATTATAAATGTGAAAGTGTGTTTGTTTGTCCTCCCTTCACGTCAAAAGTAATGAACGGATTGATAAGATTTTTTATTGGGGATAGTTTAAAGTCTGGAGAGTGACATAGGCTTTTTTCCCACGGGATAAAGAGATTCCCATTTGAAATGACTTTGACTTTAAAAACTGAACTTGAGACCAAATCAACAAAAAAAAACTTTGAAAAACAAAATTTGTACTTGAGTCAAATAAAACCACTCCGCCATCGAGGCATAATAAACATATTGCGTCATATAATCTGTTTCCTTCGCATTTCCAAACTGGGGCCGACATTAAGTACACCCTCATGACAATTCCCTTCATGCATTCCATGTCTATACATAATTCTATTATCCTTTGGTTCAGTTGCGTGGGCAATATTTTGTACTGTCCTCGGTGTTGGGCTATGAAGTAAGCGATAACTCAGCGGAAATAAACACTCCACACGCAACCGCTCTTTTGACTCAAGCATAATATTCTGTTGGTATACTTCTGTGTCACATCAATATACTCATAATTATTCTTTTAATAAACGAAACGAAATGCTTTACTTTTTTATTTATTAAAATAAAATAATTATTTAAATAGAAAACAATATAAGTACATCTATTTATTCAACTAAGAGGTGTACGTACACTTCTTGATGCCATTTTTAGTTAAATTAATTTCACATATTATTAAAAAAAAATCTTTGTGAAAGTACCTCGCAGTGAAATTTCTCTGTGCGAACAGCGCCAGCGGGGTAACCATTAAACGAAATACCCGAAAATACGGACTGACGTTTCGTTGAATTCTAATATATATAAATCTTATTCTATAGTAACGTCTTTTTTGACAGGACTACGTGTTTCATTGTTTCGGATGGACACTTTCATGGTTGCCCCGCAAGACCTAACGATTTGTCATTAAACGCTGCCGCTTATCCACGCTTGTTTCGTGACCCCAAAAATTCCAAACAGTCACGTAGGGTCACCTTTCTCGATATAATATTGCTATACTCATATAGATTTCATCAATACATGGCAAATTCAATTTTGAGATGTCTCCCGATGTTTACGGCTGCCTGCATCAGTGCGTGATACCATATCACCTGATTTATATATGCGTTAGGTTCTGACATATCTTATATTAAAGTTTGCATGTTTTTATATAGGTACAGTAAGCAGAAATTAATAGGTAAAACATTAAATGCCATACTGTTATTTTCTAATTTGTTATTGTTCCTAAACTGTCCCACAGTGGGTCTGGCCATATGCCTCTTCCCAATTCCCCCATCCATACCCTATCCTAACGGGATAAAAAGTATCCTACGTCCTGCTCCTGATTCTAAGCTACCGCTCCACCAATTTTCAGACAAATCTCTTCAGCCTTTCTTGAGTTATAAATGGTGTAATTAACAAGACTTTCTTTTATATATATAGATAGATATATAATAATTATACTTACATATCTTGAAAAACATGATACTAGGTACATTATACATATTTTACACTGTTGTGTAAATAAATATATCTTTATTTTTTATAATTTCAAAGTAAAATATTGCAGCGCCGGGTGGACAAACTCAGCTGTTTTCAGTTTCACAAAACACTGAAAATGCTTGAAACTTTATGAAAACATGCAATTTATTTGCATGTTAAAATATGCACGGATTTTGTTAAAAAATAAAATGGATTAATGTATTTATTTACATACAAAATAAAATTTGAAGTGTTAATTTTTTTTTTTTTTCCGTAGTTCTCCCATGTGGTTACTACTAATAAGAAAAAAAAGTAGGACAGTGAAAAAACAGGGAAAATAACAGATTTTTACACACAGATTTTAGATTTGTACTAAATGTGTTTAAGGAATTTTGGCGTCAACTACAACAGCGTTAACTTGAGCTCGTGATGTTTCGATGTGTGATTGTAATGAACAAGAATTTTCCTGAATTCCCACGGGAAAGTGTGATACGCAAACGTAGTTCCGCAAGTATCGTATCACAGATTCCTAACCTGTGATACTAGTAACTAGTAGTATGATAAAAATAAATTAACAGCAACGAATTTTCAACTCTTAAGTCAACAGAATAAAGGTTACTTTGTAGTAAATAAAGGTTGACAGATAAATAGAATAAGCTTTATCTGCAACACAATCAAGTAATACGGTAAACAGTAAAAGTTACAAACTAATGTATATGCAACAAGGCGGCAAGGTTGTTTGTTGTAACTAAGAAAGAAACTGAAATAATATTTCTCAAATAAAACACGGAGGATGTTTTCATAAAACGCTAACTGATATAAAGACCCTGATTTTCTAGAAAATATGAAAACAATCTTTTGTCTTTATTTCTCAACAAAACGTAAATTTTATTCCTGAAGAAAATACCTCGTTGTTACAGTTTATTTTATATATATTTAGAGGAAAGTCTTGGGATAAAAATATACTTACGCGCTCGGAAGCTATCCGTGATTGAAATAATTTTATGACGTAAATCTACTGACACCTTTTATTTTCACTAAGGTGGCAAACAAGCATACGGCCCGCCTGATGGTAAGCATCACCGTAGCCTATAGACGTTTGCAATACCGTGGGTATCACTTGCGCGTTGCCAACCCTCCCAACCCCCCAAGTGGAGCTCTGGAGACCTTACTCACCGTAGGAACACAACATGGCCGAGACCAATGCTATTTGGCTACGATCTTCTGTAAGGTGGAGGTCCTACCCCAGACGGGCTGCTCCGATTTAAGCGGATTATGAGCCCTACCTGCTGTATTTTGTCGTACTGAAATATCTTCTTTCTGCTGCTACTGTTTTAATCAGCAGTAGACGATTTTACAGCAGTGGTCTTCTTTAAACGAAAAAAAAATGTTCAGTGCCTTAGATGCAAATTCAAAACTTTTATTCAGAGAAAAGGTTACAAACACATTCTCTTGCCAAGATTACATACAATAATAAATGATGCAGGAATCAAGGTCACCCAGCGAGCTATGCTCTGTCTCTCTGTGAGATCAAATAAAAAATGAGGAGATCTGTAGCAGAACTAAAGTAATAGACATAGCTCAACGGATCAGCAAGCTGAAGTGGCAGTGGGCAGGATACAAATGGCGCAGAACCGATTGCCGCTGGGCCAGTACGGTTCAGGAATGGAACCGTGTAGGCTTGCTTGTTTGCTCTCCGTTTATTATAAAACAAACGTCGACGAGTGAAATGATCAATTAGTATAATATAGTTGCTATCATACACACCGGAGCGGTAATCATTAGACGAATACGCAATTCACAAAATGCTCATTAAAATCAATTTAATGAAACTTCTTAATGAAACGGAGTCTTGCGATCCGGGTTTTATGTTGAACGCAAACGAGACACATGTCTCTAGACTCGGCATGCCTCGTTAGTCCTGAGACTTGAGTGCAAAGATTTTAGCGAGAGGGATAATTAAGATTAAAAGCAATAAAATACTTAATATTATAAGGAAATCCGGTAGCGTAGGGTGTTTTATTAAATGAAATTACCTGTACTAACTGAATACACCCGAGATAAATGAGGAATGTTTTGGGTTTTTCTTAGGTCTATGTATCTTATGTATAAAAAAATATAATATGCCTCTTTCAAAGGTTTCTGATATGTTTTACTTTCTGACAGATAGGTGAAGAAATAAGACCCGGTTTCCACCAAAGCGGAGTGAAGAGTCAGACATCTCCGCTCGGCCACGCCCGCTTGCTGCCGTGCGGCACAAGATTCTATAGAAAAGTTAGACATCTCCACTCCTCTCCGCTTTGTTGGAAACCGGATCTTATTTTTCGCCTATCTGTCAGAAAATTTGACATAAATCACTATTACTCGATGTAAATCACCAACAGACATGATAACATAAATTGTACATTATTTGCATAACTTGTCATCAAAATCGTTCAGTTTAATCGTAAAAGGAACATTTACTTTTCCATTTATAATATTAGAATTTCACTATCCAAGATTAACTTAAACACTAACTAACTAAGATTAACTTTAAAAAGCAGACTCCTAACAAAATCTAACCAGATAAGTATGTAATTATGATTTCCAGCGGATTTTCCCCTCATTTTGAATTTTGCGACAGACCAGACTACCGCGATAGCTCGTTATGTGTATAGGACAAGCGTTAAGCGGGTAGCGATTTATGTACTATATTTATTAATAAAATAAATAAATAAATATATAGGGACAATTCATACAGATTGAGCTAGCCCCAAAGTAAGTTCGAAACTTGTGTTATGGGATACTAAATGAACGATATTATAATTTATAACAAATACATATATAGATAAACATCCAAGACCCGAGGCCAATCAGAAAAGTTAGGTTTTTCATCATGACCCGACCGGGGATCGAACCCGGGACCTCCTGGGTGGCGGTCTGACGTGGTAGCCATTACGCCACGGAGGTCGCCAAATTAATGTGATTAATGTGATTAATGTAATTATTGACTAGTTAACCTTAGTTTTATCCGGGATAAAAGTTATCCCATGTGGAGCAATAAGATTTTCATTAATCAAACAAGCAAATCCTTCTATCCGTTTTTTCCTGAAAGTGTAATATACAACCATACAAATTGTGATTGTAACATTAGTATGATTATTATGACTTCCTACCTCATCACGATGGAAGCTATTTGTTTTTGACAGTCGTATGATCTGCTCACTATACAGTAGTATACAGACATCCGGTATAGACAAATCTGTGCGGGTTGTGCCTGTTTCTATAAAATAGATTAAAGTCAAATATTTTTATTCAAATAGGCATATTACAAGCTCTTTTGAATCGTCATTTTTTTTCCTACCACCAGTTCAGACACATAAAATCGCATTAAGGTACATAGAATTATTATATCTGCACCGATCGGTACCGGCCGACTCGCACAGATTTGTCTTGTATTTCCCGGAAAACTGTTTATACATAGAAATATTATACGTGCAGGTATAATATTTCTATGTATAAACAGTTTTCCGGTCGGTACCGACACTACACAGATTTGTTTGTATCGGAAACCTGTTTCATATTATTACTAGCAAAACACAGCTTCGTTTTCGAGTATCTCGCTTTCCCGTGGGAATTTCGAGAAATACTTGTATGTATTATACATGTAAACCTTCCTTTCTCTTCTTCTCTTCTTCTTCTTTTAATTAAAGATCTAAGCATACGTAGGGACAGACAAACAAACTTCATTTTAAACTATGTAAAGATAAGATCTTACTACATTGATGAAACAAATGCAAAAGTTAACTGTAAATCTTCTTGTAAATTATTTAATATTTATTTTTATACAGCCGTAACAAGAACGCGTGACTACCAAAACAGACATGTTTCTTCAATATTCAAAACGAATTGAATAAAATAAAGCCACTTTTATTGTATACCCAATAACTTGACATTACGTCGGAATAGTTTCTCACTACGGTTGGTTGCACGCGGGTTCGCTAATACGCTCCAAGGCATAAGCAATAGCGGTTTTAATAAACACGTGAATTACGTGTAGATCCAGACAAATTGAAGCTTGTGTTAGGATTATAAATGTTTTTCTATGTATATAAAATTCAAAGTCCTGACTGACTTAACTATATATCAACGCACAGCCCAAACCGCAGGGTCTAGAGATTCCAAATTTGGAATATAGGTTCCTTACGACGTTTAGGGGTGTACTAAGAAAGGATTTTTCAAAATTCCCACGGGAAAGCGAGATATACGCAAACGAATTTGCGAGTATTACTAATTAATACATATAATGTTATAACATAGCAAACAGTGCAAGGCAAGCAGTTATACTAAAACATTGTTCGATAGCCCAGTGGTCTTCAAAAGAGAGTTTTAGGGAGATTAAAGAGCGATAGCCCCGCAGTCCTCTTTATCTCAAGTTAGGAGGAGGATCATTCTTCTTGGTAGTATGTATGTAAACTGTTCGAATTACAATAAAGGTTGCCACTGTACGAGAGTATTCTTAACAAGTACATTCTATTGTATCTAAGGCTTAATACAGTTAAACAAGAAATCGCCACACGTAGTCAAAACTATCAGCTAAAACTGACTCACCATGTGAATGCTCTGGCTTCTAAATTGTCAGGAACAGGAAGTACAATACACACAAGACTGAGGAAAAATAGTATTCCAACCCTAAAAAACCGATTTCCAAAGGAGTGAGAGGACCAATGGGTTTGACCTCACTATACATTGACAATTCTGGACGATGGTCAGACAATATGGCAGCTAAATGTAAATAAACAGATCGCTGCGAAGCAGGATACAATAAAAATAAAAAAAACTGTACGAGAGCCGTGTTACGACTGACGACGCTTGACTCAGGCCAGGCTATAGACCTAGCATACGCGTTCTACCGCGACTCCCAAGTTTCTGGGCCAGGCACGTTGTAGCAAGTCATCGTTAAATCTCGCTCCTCTTATGACATAGACCATTTCTGGTTTCTAGGTACGCATACAAAGAGCTTCACTCTGCATTTAATTTAATTTGGCTTTCACTGTGCACCGTGACGTCATTGAACGTTATTCCAATTTCGTATTACTATCATTTATAACCACTAAGCCTACGGGATAGACACAGACTAGTGTTCGTAGACTTATCATAAGTTGCACGTAGACATTTTAAAATTAAATTACGGTCACTGTCAATGTTGAAAAGAGATGGCATGAAACTTAACGCGCAATTAAAAATAAAATCTGTTTCTGCAGCTGGCTGGTAGTGGTAATAAATGATACGAGAATCGAACCCGCTACCCAGAAGTGGATCCAATATCTGAACTTTGGAACTCTCAAAGCTATTAAAAAGCTTCAAAGTAAATGAAAACCCCTTTAAACCCATTATACCTTTAAGCTTTTACGTGGGTTAGAAATAAAAAGAGAATGTCTAGATATTAAACTCCACATATTTGCCTCTACGCTTCATTTAACCGCTACGCTTCTACGAGCTACGGCGTAGACGTCTACGAGACTATGTCGCTACTATTTTATTATGGAAGTATTTTGTGTTCATTAAAAGTAGCAATTTTATATAGTAGGTTTTTATTTTGCACCTTATATTTATTATATTAGTTTTAACATAATATGGCCAGTTGGAGAAACGTCTTTATCTTAATTCCACATAGCCAGTGATGGGTTTGCGTTACCTCGAGATTTCTGTGCTTCGGAGGCATCGAGTACGTAGTTGTTTTGAATAGAGACGCCTTCAAGTCCATTGGGTTTGTCCAAATGTGTTGGTATTTCGTACATATAATCGCTCACTATTTTGTTTGCACGCAGTAATTGATAACTGAGATTTAAGAAAATTGTTTTTGAAAAAATTTACTAACATTACATCTCCATTGAACATACTCGCTGTTAGGAGGGCACCTGACGTCGATCTCGGTATTGTTGATGGGTGACAGTCGCAAAGTCCGGTGGTTGAAAACACTAGCCTCTGCCATCCACATTGAAACAGCGTGGCACAGTACATTCAAATTACCTTCGATTGATGGGATCCGTATCCCTGCAGTGCATGATTATGGGTAGGTATGATTGATGAGATTGGGATGATGAAGAGATGTAGGACACAGCGGAGCCAGAGCTCGACTTGGGGGGGGGGGGGGGGGGCGCGTTGAGGGTTGAGGGTTGGCAACGCGGGAGTGATACCCCCGGTATTGCAAGCGTCTATAGGCTACGGTGATGCTTACTTTGTGGCATAAAAAAACACAAATGCCATTACACAAAGTTTATCCCGGGCGGGGATCGAACCCATGTCTTCTAGTACTGACGGGCCACAGGCTATCAAACGTATGATTGTAAATTTTTTTGTAATATAAATGTCCTCCTTTCAGAAGAAGCGGTATTCATCTTTCGGCTTTCATTTGCTTAACCAAATTCATTCGCGATTACCATAACACAAGACGTCGCTTCTCGGTTCGTTACTCAATGTGCGCTGATGCGCTAACGAAGCACGCGGGTGATCTTGCTTCAATACTATACACAAGATAAATATAGTTCAAGTTAAGCAACGACGACCACAGTCTGTATTTTGATGGGTACATGCTTCGGAGAGCACAGGGTGCAATGGTTTAATACCTACCCCACGAGTTCACGACATCCCACATCATGCTTGCATCCTCTTTTGTCATTCAACATTTTAACTGTTTTTTTTCCATAATTACAATAATAATGATAATTACCAAACATGTTAATACGCGAAATAGAGCTAAACAAACAAGTCTGAACAAAGAAACTGTCAAAGGTGAGCTGACCAGTCGAATCCTCCCGAGGTGGCATCCGTCCAGATGTTGACGTGAGTGAAACGACAACTGTTCGAAGATTCAGATGTTACAAAAAGGTAACGTACGGGACATGCCCCCCATATATCTCCACCGTTGTCTCCCGTAGACCCAGGATCAAAAAAGCGACCTAGATTGACAATAAGCAATGTGCTTATTGATGTCCCGAAGAGAGGTAGGACACAGCGGATAATCTGCTCAAATCGGAGCAGCCCGTCTGGGGAAGAACCTCCACCTTACAGAAGATCGTAGCCAAATAGCATTGGTCTCGGCCACGCTGTGTTCCTACGGTGAGTCAAGTTTGCAGAGCCTCACCTAGGGTTGAGAGGGTTGGCATTGGCGTTGGCGCGAGTGATACCCCGGTATTGCAAGGCTACGGTGATGCTTACCATCAGGCGGGCCGTATGCTTGTTTGCCAACGTTGTGATATAAAATAAAATAAAATTACCATGAAAAGCGAGATACACATACACACATGCAAACGAAGTAGCTTGGGTTTCGCTTGTCAGAAATAAATTAGATGGTTAGTAGGAAGTGTTGAAAGGCCTATCCTTAGCAACTACGTGAAAGACAGCAATTTGAAACAAAAGACATGTGGGTAACATATGAAAAGTTGTACGCAGGCTACATTTTTATTGTCGTGTACACTGTATAAAGTACATTGATCTCCTGAGATCCCCCGAGTAGGTTTGCGCATTATCGCAAATCGGCCGGAATACGGGCTGTATATTTAACGTTTCCAACGCTAACGTGCCGTGCTAAAGAAGCGAATACACCATATTTATTATGATATATTTTATCTATACTTTAAACACACCAGTTTTTAGTCTCCCATTTTATAAAGTTATTTTTCAAGATTTTAAAGAGTGGCAGAGTAAAAACTCTTTTTTATGACGGAATGTCATGATAAAGGAAGCAAGGGCGAAGGAAACAAGATGTAGGAAGTAGGGATATATGGCGCCAACTACGACAGCGTCACTTGGGCTCGAGATTAGTTGAATTTCTGTGTGTTTCAGCGTTTAATTCATATTGATAGTGTAATGTGAAGCAAACATTGGTTAAAGAGCATTGTGATTGGAGTTTGTGAACTAATAAAGTGCATTATCGTGTTGACTTCAGAATCCGCCTTTTCTGAAGAAATTTTGCTATCCTCTTCGGAGCCTCTTGACTCAGAGACTGTATGCTGAGTCTAGATAGCATGAACACGTTGCTTTGAATTACGTATACAAGCATAACTTGAAGAGGGCACAATAGAATCTTCGTCTGAAGTCTGATTGCCAAAACGAAAAAAAAAAGTAGAAAGCTGATATTCAATTTCACGAAGTGCGTTTGGCTTTGAATGTTGTAAATCGTGTACATGCACATTGTTTTAGTGTACGTGGCCGATTTTACGAGCGTTTCCGAGATTACGCACACAGAGACAATGTACATGTGAATGTTACTACATTCACAGCCGACCGCTCTTCGTGAAATGTATCACCAAGTTGTGTAATTTGTCCCAAAATATTTAGGTAACCTATTGGTGTCCAATACGTCAAAAAAGCAGTCAAATGAAATCTTGGGAAAAATTACAATTACCTTGGAATACAATGAATATAAAAATAATAACGAAGAAACAATTCTTCGTTACTATTTGAATAAATCAACGTGTGAGACAGAAGTTAGAAACATAAGGTATATAATACTAGTAATTTCTTTCATAATCACAAGCTGTGGACTATAAATGGTATACAAAATGTTGTTTTCCCTGGCGCTCATCAATAAACGGTTGTGTGACAAATCAACTAAGTAGTATCTTCGATTTCTTTCTTATAAAGTTCGTTGTGAGTTCCAAGACAGCTGTAGTTACTTGATAGATAGATATATAGAATATTATTTATTTGCATAAAAAAGTCAGAAAAAAATACAGTAAAATCTTACAAACTAGTGTATATACATTGAATCTCCAAAAATATTGGACCAATTCGAAAATTTTTTTCACCGTTAGGATGGTAGACTATTCCCGGGTGACCTAGGCTATATTTTTTTAAAATAGGGAAAAAACTCCATGCCAAGCTGGAACATAGCTAATATAATATTTGTGTACTTTTATGAAAGCATCCTAATTCACCTAATGATGCGAGTTCGTGTACAGCGCAAGCTGATAAATATGTAGGATTTACAACAGATACGCTTACCGTTAAAAATGGTTTCCTTACGTCTCGCTCAAAGATTATGTCTTGGATTAGTATAACGGGAACATTGGCCGATTTTTTTAACATTTACCCAACATATATTTTTTTATGTCACACGGCAAACAAATAAGTAAAATTATTTATCGCGGCTTATGAATCGGGACGAGCCGACCACATATTCCCACCGCTGTATCTCCTGTACAGCCAGGATCAACAACGGCGACCTCAGATTGACATATTTTCAGCAATAAAGCTTATTGACGTCCCGGGGGAGAAATTACAGCTGTCTTAGAATTCACGATTTTAATCGAATGTGTATTGTAATATGATTGCGTAGGTTTACGTATGTATATATTATTCATATATATTATTATGTTTATATGAGTCAATAAATAGTTATATATATATATATTTATTTATTTATAATTTACGTATTTTGTTATTTGGGTCCTATGTTGGCAGTTGACATTTGTTTAATATACCTATACTAGCTGAATTGTTTGGAGTTTACTAGTAATTAGACACTAATTAATAATTATAAAACAATAAAACAGTGAAACTTATTAATATAACATGTCCTAAAAAGTAATATAGGGAAACCTGTTATTAGCCTTACTTATAATATAAAGTACTATTTTGTAACTATTTTTATGTAACGCTGTTGGTTTTCTAAATAAATAAAATAAAATAAAATAATTAGAAAGTTTTTTTTATACCTATAGACGCTTGCAATACCGGGATACCCCCCCAAGTGGAGCTCTGGAGACCTTACTCATCGTAGGAACACAACATGGCCGAGACCAATGCTATTTGGCTACGATGTTCTGTAAGGTGGAGGTCCTTCCCCAGACGGGCTGCTCTATTCAAAAGTTAAAAGGGACAGGAAAGAAGTCAGGTTTACTGATTCCACTCATCAAACGAAACGCATTACTGCTACTCCGATATGCTGTGAGTGTATGGTACTTCACCTGTCGATCTAGCACATTCATAAATGCACCACCACTCGAAAAAAATATTTGGAAGAGATTACGTAACATATTTTAATACACAGTTTAGTTATTTTTTGTAGAAAATGTCAGCATTGGCGTATCTTGCATTAACTCATCCAAACAGGTATGACGTAAGATTAATATGGGTAAATTTTAATCTTATTTTTGTGTAATGTTTCGCTTATGGGATCAAATTACGGATTTACGTTTCAGTTTTTTAGGGTAAAAAGAAATTCTTATTAAAATAAGGAAATGAAAGACAGTAATTTTATTGCTTGCTGAGGAGAATAATTAAACCAACGCGCAAGTCAAGGTCAGACAAAAACAAATCATTCTCACTTTGCAAGTTGGGGAGGCATTCAAAACTAGTAGATTTTACAACAAGTGCACAAAACGAACCATTTTTATCCGAGACTTTTAGCAGCCCAAGCCGAATAGAGTGGTAATGTCGAGGATTAAAATGGTTTTGTGGACGAGTTATAAACTGCTTTTCACTTCGATTGCGAGGAAATAAATTAATAAACACATGAAAACAAGACCGGTTTCCCGCCGCTTTTTTTAAAATCTTACGACATTGAAATTAGGCTTGGGCTGCTGACCTATACAGCCCACTATTAAATAATTTTATAATAATATTTTTTAAAAATTAAGTAAAAACCTACCGTACTTTCATTTAAATATTAATATCTTTTGTCTTAAAAACACATAAGGCAATAAATAAAAATAAAATAAAATAAATTATTCATGTAACTTATTGTATAAACTTAAACTTAGGTATTTTAAATATAAAAGGAATACAATATTAAGTAGGATGCCTGAGCTAGGTTCTAAACGATCCTGTGTTTCAGACTGTAAAAAGCTAATCTAATTCAAATAACACAATAAATAATACTATTTATCAATGACATAAATTAAAAATATTAAAAATGTAGTAAAACAGAAATAAAAATTATATAATGTACTATTAAATAAATATAATAAATAAATAAATATAAAGGGACAATTCATACAGATTGAGCTAGCCCCAAAGTAAGTTCGAAACTTGTGTTATGGGATACTAACTCAACGATATTATATTTTATAACAAATACATATATAGATAAACATCCAAGACCCGAGGCCAATCAGAAAAAGTTCGTTTTTCATCATGACCCGACCGGGGATCGAACCCGGGACCTCCTGGGTGGCGGTCTGGCGTGGTAACCATTACGCCACGGAGGTCGTAAAATTGACTAAGCCTAAAAATATTAACATTTAATTAAAAGTAGAAATTGTACACATTAATCATGACCCAGTTTAGAATTCTGCTGACGCGGAAACTGTGCCCTTAGTAAAAATACCGAACAAGCTATAACAAATAACACTGCTTGTAAATGTTTATGTAATATTAAAACAAAAAAGAATGATTGTAATACTAAAACCAACATATCAGACGCCTTCATCTATCGAGTTAAGATACCGTTTTTCGGCCATTAACTTCGCGGGACAGTTAGGGTCGCTAGTTTTGTGGTCACAGGGCTTCTTGTAATGATGGCACGTCGCACACTTTAGGGGGTCCGCCTTCTTTGGGCTCTTCTGTGCCATGGCCTATTAAGCCGCAATGACTGCAGGTGTTGACAGTCTCTCGGCAGGTTTTGGCCGCATGGCCGTATTGCTGGCACTTGAAGCACCTGATCACAAGTGTGAAGTCTCTCACAGGGCAGGACGACCAGTTCACAAACACTCTATACGTCTCATCCACAGTAAGGCCAGAGGTCTTCAATTGAGTTGAATTTTTAAGTTTTTCAACATCGTCCTTATTTTCAGTGCTGATAATGACGCCTCCATTTTTTTTGTCTTTCTCAGACCTCTGACATGAAGCTGCATTTGGACAGGGCGAATAATTTTTTGAACCAGCGCCTTAGTCTCTTCACTAGTCCTCATATTGTCCGTCGGGTAGATGGCTACAGCACTTGTTCTGGGAGTTTGTACATAATTATTTGCCCCTTTTTTCACCATATCAGCAAAGGAGGTTGATCCCGTGGTAGGTTTCGAGGTCTCTTCAATGCGCTCTTTAAGGTCTTGGAGGCGTTGCGATAAATCGCACTTTTCGTCAAGCGAATTTATGGTGTCATAGGTGTGGATGGTCTTTTGCTTCAAGGACTGATACTGCACTGCCAGTTGAGATGTACCGTGACCGATTTTTCTGCACAAATTGCTGATCCTCAGTTTTTGGTCGGTGTTCAGTTTCCCTTCAGAGGAAATAGAGCATACTTCAAGTAGACATTGGTTTATAGAGTTCATCCAGGACTGAATCTCGGCGGTGGATACGGGAGGATCTTCTTGACGGGAGCGAGGAGCTGAGGCGGAGGCGGGGGCGGGCGCGGGCGACGGCGGAGGGCGTATTACCCCACTCCGGTTAAATAGACTGCTCTCCATTCTTTACTATTTACCTTCTACTATAATATTACTAACACATATTACTAATAAATTTTACGACGACACAGATTTTCTAGGTCACAGTTTTGTAGTGATTGATTATTTTGTTAGTTAAACAATTCACACACGTCCGAACTTATCGACTCTCCAATGATGAATGGTAAATATTATAAAATAACAAATTCTATCTCTGAACTTTTTATTGTGTTTGTCTGTATAACTCATTTTCTTTGCCTTAATATAGATACATTTATGAGTAGACTAGCGAAACCCGCGCAACTTCGTTTGCGTGTATCCCGCTTTCCCGTGGGAATTTTGGAATGTATGATACTTTAAAACCTTCCCATTGAATCACTCTATCAATTAAAAAAAACCGCATCAAAATCCGTTGCGTAGTTTTAAAGATTTAAGCATACAAAGGGACATAGGGACAGAGAAAGCGACTTTGTTTTATACTATGTAGTGATACGTTTTTGCCCTAGTGCACAAAAATCGATTTTGTGCAGCCTATATCCAGCACAAATATGCAATTTCATGTGAAGTGGAAAATATATTATTCTAGATGAGTTAGTATCACATCGGTGCATTTTGTTCTACCACTGGACATGCAAAATTACAGTTACAATTAAATTCTTTTTTCACAACGTTACTAAACAATGGAATAAAAATTCTTCTTTTTTTTAAAGAATATGGAATAAGGGGTCTCGTCGAGTAGACCACGAATACACATGGGAAACAATAAGAGTTCCTTGTGTGTAAGTTACTATGAAACCCTAAAAAAGAATAAAACATTGCTAGTTCACAAGAATATTATGACGCCTAGGAAACCAGTACGTCTATTCTTGTAGGTGTATAAGGATATCCTGCATTTCATAATAGCAATGTCGGGCGCGGTTCAACGATTTTCCACAACGACGCACGTAATTACCGCTTTCCAATTAACACTGCATATAGCTATAGAGAAATTATTACTGAACTCAATATTGCAATATGGATTCATAATAAAAAGGAATTATTATAAAAGTAGCATTTTATTTACCGGTGGGACACGACATTTGAAACTGTACATGACAAATATAAAATCTTTTTTCCCGTTTCATAATAGGCCAAACTTTATTTTTGAATACATAAAACAAAAAAAGGTAAAGTATTTCATTTACATTGAGATTTAAATTAATTTGAGGGGGGGGGGATAAATTAATAATAAAAAATTAGGGTTTAAGTATTTATATAGAAAAAAAATTTATTCTTTGTCTGCTTTTATATGACTGACTAACAGTGGTTCCTAACCTTTTCAATATTGTTACCCCTATGACCTATTAGTAAAACCGATTTTACCCCGACCTTACAATGTTATCATTACAAACAATACAAGCCTCTATTTATCACAAATTGGACATCCGCCTGACAATTTTAAAGTATTTTATATATTTAAACAACTAATCGCGGTGACGCGACGGCAGCTAGAAAGAAATGATGTGTGGCTATAATTTATAGATATTATGTCTTTATTATAGGTTCTTCGTTACCCCCCACAAAAAAGCAGATTTACCCCATGCGGGAGAATTACCCACAGGTTCGGAAGCACGGGACTGATGGATCAACGCATAGCCTGAACCGCTGATCGTAGAGACCTGGATCTTGGAGGTTGTGTTCTTTGTGTGACGTAAGCATCCGAAAAGAAAGGATTTTCCGAATTTCCCACGGGAAAGCATGGTTTCGCAAATACTAGTATAAACAAAGAGCAGCCAAAAACTAACTGTTTTGTCACTTTCGCAGCATTTAATCTCATCACAGGTTTTTTTAACAAGTTTTAGTTTAATCCTTGGTTTATCTTTTTTATTATTAGTTAGAATATATTTTAATATCATATATTTTAAACTGGACATTTGTCAACAGCTTCGACGTACGAGGAAGAAGTTTCAACAAAGCCCTCCACTGGTCAGATCCTCTCGCCTTCGGAAGGAGAGCATACTTCGTCACCATGTCAAGACCCTCTTCCCTCACAGTGGATTCAGTTCAGCTCGACGACGAAGGGATATACCGATGTAGAGTCGACTTCAAGAATTCGCCAACCAGAAATTTCCAGATTCGGCTTAATGTCGTAGGTATGTACACACACACACACACACACACACACACAAATCCGACCCTATATACTTGGCACAAGATTTCAAGAGAAATTCAATGATAGTGTTTGAACTAGTTTGTGTTTAAATGTAATAAAGTCATTTGTGATCGATTCATGTCTATGCCAAGAATATTGAAGCGGATTATTTGTAATTAATCAACTCTACAAGCTACCACTTATTTCGGAAACAAAAGCTAAATTACCACTGGTAAGTACTACAGATGTAATGGGACTATAAGCTGTGTTTTGATGTTCTATGTACGATATATATTATTATTTACTTATATATTTATTAATATATAGGAACTGGTACACCCCGCTTATTGTTCAATTCGAAACAATCGTCACGCAATGATTCCTTGTTTTCATAATTATATTAACATCTATTACTAATTGCATAAGATTCATTATTCTTTGTTTTATGCTACAGATACTCGCCCTAAAGAAGTATTTTGTGAAAACCTGAAAATCATAATTATAAATAAATAATTGAATGTCTGTTAATCATCAAAAGAAATAAAGGAAAAATATTTCTGGACGAATTACAGAACGCCATCTAGTCCCAAATAGTCCCAATCTAAGCAAAGCTTGTACTATGAGTATTAGCACAGAATAATAAAACAGTAGTATTAGATAATTGATTAGTGTACATAGATATCTTTTTGCAAATAAATACATATAATATATGGATAAAGGATGGTAATTTTTTTTCACCAGTATTATGTCATTTAAGAGAGGTAGGGCACAGGCGGATAATCTGCTCAAATCGGAGCAGCCCGTCTGGGGAAGGACCTCCACCTTACAGAAGATCGTAGCCAAATAGCATTGGTCTCGGCCATGTTGTGTTCCTACGGTGAGTAAGGTCTCCAGAGCTCCACTTAGGGGACATTGGGAGGGTCGGCAACGCGCGATACCCCCGGTATTGCAAGCGTCTATAGGCTACGGTGACGGCTTACCATCAGGCCGACTTATGCTTGATTGCCACCTTTGTGGTATAAAAAATAAAATAAAAAAGAAATGTCATACGACTCGCAAAAAAAAATCCGCGTCGATTTATCTGGCTCTCGTAGCGCTGCGTTGAGTTTTGTTGTTGCTTAGGAAGTACGTGAATCCTTAGTATTCTCACATGTTCAGCTGACTAAGCAAAATTATCTTAAGGTTGCCTTGAAAAGATTGCATCAGCAATAAGGCCGCCTTGTTGTCATTACACATATTTGTATTTATCTATGTTCATTATACTTTTTTACTGTCTGTGTATTACAAACTAGCTGACCCGTGCCCACTTCGTTGGGCATAATGTAAAAGCCTTTTTATTTTTTGGTTTTTTATATAACCTATGACACTCAGCAATAATGTGGCTTTCTATTGGTGAAAGAATTTTTAAAATCGGTTCAGTAGATCCCGAGATTACCCCTTACAATTTAACAAATACACAAACTTTACCTCTTTATAATATTAGTATAGATAAAGAATATTCTATTATAAGCAATAAAAATACCTCATTTTCTTTTAATCCGTTGATTGGATAATTTGAATTAAAAAAAAACAAACAGTGATTTGTTTCTCTTAAGGTGCTTCTTCACGGGGAGCATTCGCGTGTAATGTAACGATCAGTTTCGAGCATTACAGCAGTGAGGGAGGCGAACGCTCGTCAGTCAGGGAGGTAGTGTTGTAATGTAATGCTCAATGTCGAATCTAAAATGTTTTTTTTTATTTTTTTTTTTTTATTATGTTTTGTGCGGCTTAAGTAGCACTGCGACCAAGACTGGTCTATTGTGATCGCCACATGATTTGTTAGAGCTCACCGCTAAACCCTGCAGCTGTGATGAACCGCAGGATTTGCTTAGGGGTGAGCTCCTTTAACTCATCCGGGCTTAATAAATGTTTCCCAAGATGAGTGCTGCGCTTGTGTATAAGTGGCCCACATTCCCCCAGAAGATGCAGTGGTGTTTCATCAGCCTCCTTACATCGTCTGCAGGTGCGTGTGTCACTCAGTCCTAAGTTGGACATGTGCTTATTAAGGCAACAATGTCCAGTTAAGGCTCTGACCATTATTCGTAGGTTACTTCTACTGAGCGCTAGGACAAGGTTGCTATACCTTTTGTCGAAGGCTTTGATTAGAAGTTTTGAGTGATCCATGCCCGGCGATTCCGTCCAGAGCTTGATAGCATTTTCGAAACAGGAGTACGAAAGGGTTCTGTTAGCTAGGCTTTTTGGTATACCACAGAAAGGCTCAGGTCCCTCCTGTGCTCCATTAGCCCCCACTCTTGCAAGCTCATCAGCACGTTCGTTGCCGTTAATGCCTGCGTGCCCTGGTACCCATCTTAAAACTACTCTATTTTTGTTGCCTAGAGTGTTCAGTCGTTCCATGCACTCTTCGACCAGTCTCGATGTGACCACATTCGAGTCTAGCGCTAGTAGAGCTGCTTGGCTATCAGAGTTGATATAAATTTTTTGGTTGGTGTAGCGCTTTTGCAGGTTGGCTTCCGCACATTCTACTATGGCATAAACCTCTGCCTGGAATATAGAGGCGTACTTACCCAAGTTCACACTTTTATTGAACCTTGGTCGCACTCCATGTATTCCACAGCCTACATTGTGACCCATTTTGGATCCATCTGTGTACCAGATTAGACATCCGGCCTCAAAGGATAGCTGGCTATTTAACCAGTTTTCCCTAGATGGAATTTCTACGGAGTACTGTTTTTCAAAAACGTGCCGCAGTAGCATGGCATCGGTTGGCATGCTTAATATTGGTGAATTCAGGGATGAGTCCTGTAGGATCCTCATTTTCTTGGAGAGCCAATTGCCCCTGCCCTGTATGTTGGCTCTATACATGCTTGCCCTCGCCTCTCTATGTATGAACACATGAAGAGGCAGCAGTCCCAGCAGTGCATTGAGCGCCATTCCAGGGCACGTGGACATAGCTCCCGAAGACATAAGACAGGCAGTTCTCTGCAGGCCGTCTAATTTCTGTTTGGCAGTCACTTGATTTGCTTTGTCGCACCACACCACTGATGCGTACGTTATGATCGGCCGCACAATGGCAGTGTACAACCATAGTGCGGTTCTGGGATTTATACCCCAGTTGTTCCTCATCAAGCGACCGCAGACGCCCATGGCCATCTTCGCTTTTTTTGAAACGTTAGCCAAGTGTGAGTTCCATGTCAGCCTTTGGTCGATAGTAACGCCCAAATATTTGACTTCTGTGGAAAACATAATCATTTTATTATTAAGCTTTGGCCTTACTAATTTGTCCAATAGCCGTTTCTTCGAAAAGGGTACAATAACAGTTTTGTCGGCGTTTACGGAGAGGTCACTTTTGACGCACCAGTCACTGACAGTGTTAAGTCCCTTCTGCATTATACCCGAGATAGTAGATTGGCAGAAACCTCTTACTATGATTACCAAGTCATCTGCATAGCCTTGGGCATCAATTCGGAGTTCTGCCAGTTTGTATAATAGTTCATCTACAGCAAGAGTCCACAGTAAAGGCGATAGAACTCCTCCCTGTGGACATCCTCGTACTGTAGATATGTCAATTGTGGTTTTATGAAGGGCTAATCTTGCTCCTCTATGCGAGAGCATGGAGTTTACCCATCTCACTGTCGTAGGGTCGACATTTTTACTTATCAGCCCATTGACCAGCAGTGAGGTTGATGAGTTGTCAAAAGCTCCTTCTATGTCAAGGAAAGCACACAGTGCTATTTCCTTATCTTCTGTAGCCTTCTCCAGTCTATCCACTAGGCTTATAAGGGCAGTTTCTGTTGATTTACCCTTGCGATAAGCGTGTTGGCTGGGATGGATTGGATGTCTTACTAAAGCTACGTCTCTAATATACCTATCTATCACCTTCTCCATTGTCTTAAGAAGAAATGAAGAGAGGCTTATTGGTCTGAAAGACTTTGGCTGGCTATAATCTCTCTTACCAGTTTTAGGTATAAAAAGGACCTTGACCAAGGTCCACTGATCTGGTAAGTATCCCCAGGCATAACTTGCCCTGAAGATTTTTACCAGATAGGGAATGAGGATGCCCACTCCTTGTTGTAACAGGACGGGCAGTATTCCATCATCTCCGCACGCTTTGTATGATTTAAATGAGTCTACGGCCCACTGAACCTGTTTGGGTCTTATGATCTTTGCAGCCCTGCACCAGTCCTCATTACGAGGCTTATGATAGACAGGGCGTTGTTGGAATAAGTCCCTTGTCGTGGACCCTGGAAAGTGGGTCGCGGCCAGCAACTCTAAGGTCTCCTTTTCGCATGTTGTAAAGGAGCCATCTTCCTTTTTGAGGAGTCCAATCTGATTAGTTTTGGTTTTTGAGAGCAATTTATGGAGTTTTGCTGCCTGCGGGAGATTTTTGACCTCTTCACAGACCTTTCTCCATGATGCTCTTTTTGCCTTCCTAATCTCTTTGCTATATTCAGTTAATGCTTTCCTATAGTTCTCCCACAATTGAGTCTTTTTAGCATTGTTGAATAATTTCCTGGTTTTTTCTCTTAGCCTTTGAAGCTTAGAGTTCCACCAGGGTACTTTTCTGGTTGAGGTCTTTATTTTAAGCGGACAGCTCTCCTCAAAGGCTTTTTGTATACCTTTGGTGAGTATGCTAACAGCTACCTCAAGACTCTCAGTTGACCTGATTGTTTTTGGAAAGGTTTCTAGATTTTGACTTAGCTGATTTTTAAAATTAGCCCAGTCTGTTGATCTTGGATCCCTATAAATTGTGGTTTGTGTGTCTAAAGCAGCCCTAACCTCAAAAGTTAAATGTCTGTGATCCGACATTGAGTTTTCACTACTAACTTGCCAGTTATTGATATGCCTGGCAAGATTAGTTGTGGCTATCGTAATATCTAGTACTTCCTGCCTAGCACGCGTCACGAAGGTTGGTTCGCAACCTACATTCAGTGTTGTTAGGTGATTAGTAGTAAGAAAGTCAAAGAGTAACTCACCCCTCTTGTTGGTGTTGGTACTTCCCCAAGAGATGTGGTGGGCATTGGCATCGCAGCCAATCAGAAGCTCGGCGTTGTGTTGGGTAGCGTATTCCACCACTCTCGCCAGGTCTTCTGTCGGGTCATCTTTTTCTCCAGGAAGATAGGCGGAGCACATGATTACTCTCGCTCCATTCCACCCTTTGAGGTTGACAAAAGCAGCTACCAAGTCGTCATTGCAAACTTCTGTAATCAGTAGAAAATCAACACAGTTGTTAAAAATTATACAAGCTCTGGGTCTATTACCAGTATTATTACTGAGAATCTTACCGGCAGCATTCAGTCCCAGAACCTGAGCGTTGGCTACCCAAGGTTCTTGGATTAGGGCAATGCTAGCTTTGCCCTCAGCAAGACAACACTCCATTACCGCAGATGATGCTGCAGCATGGTGGAGGTTGGCTTGCAGGACCCTCACCCCTCCTGCCTGGGTAGCCTCTAGCGGTTTCCCGCCGGCTTAGAGCGCCCAGACTTCGGACGTGGACGTCCTCGGTGTGTGCGCCAAGCATTGTGGGAAGCCGCTGTCTCTGACGCCTGTGCCTTCCTTCTATGAGGCACCGGCCTGGGCTCCCTGGCTGCGGCATGCTGCTGTCCGCTTTGAGCCGTGCTGGGCTGTGTCCCAGTGATCCCAACGCTGCTCCGAGGCATTGGTCTAGGTGTTTCCCTAGCCACGGTCTGCCGTGGTTCTGGAGTCTCCCTGACTTGCCTCTCAGAGCCGGAAGTTGATGGTTGAGGCTCCTGTGAGCCTGAAGCAGTAGAAGATGGAGGGCCAACCTTCGGGTCACTCTTGACTTTAAAAATAAGCTTTTTAAAGCCAAGGGCCACCTCAAAGTTTTTAGACCGAAGGGCTGCGACAGAGAGCTCATCAAGGAAGAAGGACACCACATGCCCATTCCCTTCAGCCCTACTGTGCGCAACCCTCCAGTACTCCGTGTTGAGCCCTTCATTCTGGATCCCCAGCAATTTGGTAGCTTCGTCTAGCGACTCTGCCTCAGAGCTGGGGATGAAAATAGTGCCCACCGTAGGCTTTGGCAGCTCGCTCTCCGGTACCACGGTGAGTGATGCCTCGTCCCACGGCTTTATCTTTGGAATCACCTCCGAGAGCCAATTGACACTGGCTTTATCCTCGCAGATGACGTTGATCCACCCAGGTCTGTGTGTGAAGCCCGTGAATTTTGGTCCCTTTCCCTTGTCGGCGATGTTTAACATCGCCAGGGTCAGGGAGCGATGCACTAGCTTCATCTGGTCCTCGCTCATGGGGCTCAGATTCCTGATGCCCACGCGCGTTTGCCCAGCGACCTGGCTGAAACTCGGTTGTGTCACGGGCACGGGAGCCCGTGCCACAGCTGGCACATCGGACGGGGAAGCCCCCGTCCGAGGTGTCTTTTTTGCGTGCTCCTTCGGCGAAGCCTCCTCAGACCTAGGCCTTTTTTTGGCCTTCGGATCTGGAGGAACGCCCGTGATTGGAATTTCATTCCAAGGCTTTGAGGCCAAGGCGCGGGCCTCATCGACCCCCACATTGGCTGCTATTAGCCTTCGGAATCGCTTCCGAGCTGCACCACACAATCTTACATGGCGGTTGGGGGCCTCATCCGTCTTTGGGGCAGTGGCACAGGAGCCTCCTACCTTAGACGGGCTAGTCCCTTCAACCGCTGTCGAAGTTTTTGTACTAGGGGAGGCTAGTAAAACCTCCTCCATTAGTTCTATCGTCTCATCTAAGAGGGGAGAGAACGGTTCTCCAGTCGGAGACGATGGCATTTCTATGTCAGTATTCTTTTTATTTAAATCTTCCATGTTGTACCCACGAGAAGCTAGGGAACTAAAAATGCCCACCGACAGAGCCCCGCATGCCGGATGGGAGGACTAAAAATACTACCCGATTCGTCCAGGTGTCGGGCAGCCACCGTTCATGACTGAGCTCACCCCCAGCCACGCATCCCTCGGCACGGTACGGATAACACCTTGGATTGGTATACATATAAACAAATAGATATGTATATATATATTTATATATAACTGTATAGCATACAAATAAATAGATAAATAAGAATTGAAAAGCGCACGGTGGTTTCTGTTGTGTCTATTTCTTGTGAATTAGACCTAAAACAGGGCTGGCAACCTCGAGAAGGATAGTCCACCGCACTTGCCTTAGGGGATCTTTGCGAAAAACGCTACCCCCAAGACCATCGCCCCTCTACCACCTCAGAAGGAAGTAGTAGAGTAGGCCTGCACCCAAGCTACCATGCAGAGCGAAGCAAAGCAAAGCAAAGCATGCCGTAATGGGAACCGTGAAAGCATGGACCCAGACCCGCCCCTTGCCCCGCCATCTAAAATGTTACATTACACGCGAATGCTCGCGGTGAAGGAGCACCTTTATAAAATTATTTTAACCTTGAATAAATTTACTTAAAAATAAAATCATATATTTTTTTACAGTACCACCCCACCAGCTGCTGCTGTATGACGAGGCCGGCCGCGATGTCGCCGGCGTCGTGGGCCCCTTAGAAGAGGGGGGGAATTTTACACTGCTCTGCGAATTAAGGGGAGGTAAGTCACAAATTGTCGAGTCTATTCTAATTTCTTGTTGCAAAACAGTCATAAAAAAGAATAAAGTCAATATACATCTTAAATAGTGTACAAATAAAAACATCTTAATGTGGTTGTCATCTTGAGGGACTGGTCTGCTCGCTTTTTTAATATTTACATATTCGACATATTTAGGATTTGACCTATTTGGATCGACATCCCGCGTTTAGTGTTTGATTTCTGTATGTACCTGGATCTGTATTTTATTTATTCTTACAAATGTACTTATACATTGTAACAAACGAGTGAAAGAAAAAAAAATTCTAAATGACAAAAAAGGCCGTAACCGGGTTTCTTTCGCCATTTCTTTTACCGGTGGCCATTTTGCTTGTGTCCGAAATGGTGGTAGTAGGTATATATAATTGTTATGGACTTAAACAATAACATAATGTTTAACTTATTGTTTGTCCATAACAAATGTCAAAAACTATTCCACTGATACATTATCGGCATTCTTTTCAGACACGATTGAGACACCATTGAGAGTCCATTGGTGCATTTGTGTTAGTAGAATCGGGCCCCTGTTGATGTACCTACCTTAAACAAAAACAAAAATAAAATAAAATACGAGGGTATATCAAATTTGGCATGTAGGTTCTTTATGACGTCTAGGGATGTACTAAGAAAGAATTTTTCAAAATTCCCACGGGAAAGCGAGATATACGCAAACGAAGTTGCGAGAGGACGCACAGCCCAAACCGCTGGGTCTAGAGATGCCAAATTTGTCATGTAGGGTCCTTATAGGGACCGGAACGGACCGGACCGGACCGGAACGGATCAGACCTGATCGGTCCGGAAGGAACCGCGCCGTACCGGGCCGTGCCGGACTGGACCGGTTTTTTTTTCTGTAGGAAAATATGCTAATTGGCATGTAGGTTCCTTATCAGGACCGGACCGACCGGACCTGACCGGACCGACCGGACCTTATCGGTCCGGATGGAATCGTACCGTACCGGGCCGTGCAGGACCGGAATTTGTTTCTGAAGAAAAATATGCTAATTTTTATTAGGCCACGCGGGCGAAGCCGCGGGCAAAAGCTAGTAAAATATAAAAACGATAATTATCAAATTTTGCAGACAGTAGAGTCTAGCCACTACTATAAGCTAGTGGCTCGTAAATGGGCTAACTCGACTGGGGTAGTACCACCCTCTCACAGAATATTGACGTGGAACAGCAGTGATATGCATTGATAGCGCCCCTGGTGTTGCTGATATTGATAGTATGTAACCACTTCCATCAGGTAGCCTGCTTGTTTGCGTCGTATGACAAAAATAAATGATATCTAAAATTAATATTGACTTTCCGAGTAATACACAATGGTTTGTATTAAACATTGCGTGGGTCGTATTGTTGTATAAATACTTGACATTTCCTGTTCGGTATATAACAAAACGTTTTTAGATATTTTATTACATAAGCTTGCAAATGTGTAAACATAAATAAATTCTATACAATTCACGCCCTGGTACCAAGTAAAGCTAGGTTTAACCTTCTTGTATTATTATTGTTAATATAATACTAGGGTACCAGACGACGGAAATTATTGTAATACAATAGAAAATATCCAGACTCGAGGACCAACACAGGAGGTAGGGCACAGCGGATAATCCGCTCAAATCGGAGCAGCCCGTCTGTTGAGGGACCTCCACCTTACAGAAGATCGTAGCCAAATAGCATTGGTCTCGGCCATGTTGTGTTCCTACGGTGAGTAAGGTCTCCAGAGCTCCACTTGGGGGGTGGGATGTGTACGCGTGAGTGATACCCCCGGTATTGCTAGCTATAGGCTACGGTGATACTTACCATTTTGCAAGTAGATTTATAGAAATATTTTTATTATAAAAACTTGACAGTCAGCCTTTTTATAGCCATTAAACAACATACAACTACATATTTAAAGATTTTTATGCATGCAAAATATTGTTAGAATAAAAATAAATATGAAAAGAAAGAAAAGAAGCAGAGTAATGTAGGCTCTTTTGTCGATTGAGCCCGCTAAAATGGAGTCCGCGGGCTCAATTGACAAATTGAACCTTTTTATTTATTTTGTTTTTGTCGATTGAGCCCGCAAAAGGTCAAAAGCATTTAAAAAAAATGACGTACACATACTATTTATCAGATTTCATTTAAAATGTAAAGGGCTTATAAGCAAAAAGGTTCTAAGTGTCGCTTACTTAAGTCGTTTCCATCATTCGTCTACGTTAGCCAGACAAAAGCGGTATGTAACTCTTTAATGGAGCAAAGTGATATAGTGGGTTATGCGGTTAGCTCCGCTCATATATTTTCATTTTACTGACAGTGTTGTCCCATCCACTAGTAATTTTTCAAGAAGACATTTTTGAGGCACTAGTGCGGTAAACTCTAATATGTATTGCTTATGAAAACATATTAAGTTTAATGCTAGAATTTTTATATTTAAACTAGCGGCCCGCCGCGGCTTCTTAAGAGTTTTTAGTATCATCATCATATCAACACAATCATCCCACCTCAGGAATACGGGTCTCCCTTCAATCGAAGGGGACTAGAGCGTACTCTGCCACGCTGTTCCAATGCGGATTGGCAGAGGTCGGTGTTTTCAAGCCGCCCGAAGGCCACCGACTTGGCTTAACGACTGTCATCTACCGGTAACAGCCGGGACCGACGGCTTAACGTGTCCTCCGAAGCACGAAGAATTAAAAAAAATAAAGCTACTAATAAATAAATAAATAAATATATAGGGACAATTCATACTGATTGAGCTAGCCCCAAAGTAAGTTCGAAACTTGTGTTATGGGATACTAACTCAATATATATTTTATAACAAATACATATATAGATAAACATCCAAGACCCGAGGCCAATCAGAAAAAGTTCGTTTTTCATCATGACCCGACCGGGGATCGAACCCGGGACCTCCTGGGTGGCGGTCTGGCGTGGTAACCATTACGCCACGGAGGTCGTCACTAATATTATGAAGGTGAAAGTTTGTGATATGTTCGTTACTTCTTCACGCTCAAATGGCTGGACAAATTTTTATGATATTTGGTACGTAGGTAGCTCATACTTTGGATTAACACATAGGATACTTTTTATCCCGAAAAGTAGGTGATTCCCGTAGGATTTGGTCAAAAGTCTGTTACAAATGGCGCGGCTGTGCATAAAATTAACATTGACGTAAAGTACATATAGATGAATGAAAATTAAACGCGGATAACACAGCTGGCAGCAGCTAGTTGGTATATAATATGGCCAATGTCACTTGAGGTTATCGTAGCTTCCAAACGAGGACAGAATTTTCAAATCGGTGCAGTAGTTCTGGAGCCTATTCAAACACTTAAATCTTCCCTTTTTATAATATGTATTAATAGTGAAACCCGCAAAACTGTTAACTTTAACAACATTTTATTTTATTATCTTTTATTTTATAACCTGAGCAATACTGTAACTACTTACTATTATTGTTCACTTAATACGTGGCGTAATGGCACGTAATGGTTACCACGCCAGACCGCCACCCAGGAGGTCCCGGGTTCGATCCCCGGTCGCGTCATGATGAAAAACGAACTTTTTCTGATTGGCCTCGGGTCTTGGATGTTTATCTATGTATGTATTTGTTATAAAATATACTATCGTTGAGTTAGTATCCTATAACACAAGTTTCGAACTTACTTTGGGGATAGCTCAATCTGTATGAATTGTCCCTATATATTTATTTATTACAAACAATGCTGTTCTGATGAATTCATTCAGAGGACAAGAGAACACGTCAGTTATTATTTACAGGTCTCTACGATCAGCGATTTAGTGAGTTGATCCGCCAGTAAATAATTAGGGACGAAGAATTTAATATGTATAGATTTATGTACAATGGTATAAATAGAATCCATACTAATATTACCATAGCTTCCCAATGGTTGACTGGTAGAGAATGTAATTAGCATTAAGTCCGCCTATTGTATCATTACTTTGTATTGTGGTCAATAAAAAATAATATTATAAATGTGAAAGTATGTTTGTTTGTTTGTCCCTTCAAGTCGAAAGGAATGAACGGATTGATATGATTTTTTTATTGGGGATAGTTTAAAGTCTGGAGAGTGACATAGGCTACTTTTTTTCCACGGTATAAAGAGATTCCAATGGGAAAAATTATAGACATCTTCCCTTGACCACGCGGGCGGAGCGGGTAACAGCTAGTAATAGAATAATTTTATTATTTGTTTTCTCTCTCCTCAGGTTACAATATTTAAACTAATATAATTACTGTTTACCTGATAAGTTCCAGTTAGTGTATCTGTGAAACAATTTAAGATGATTAATATTTATAATATTGGCACAAAATACAAACGTCGAGCGGGACCAAGACCAAGGGCCACACACGAGAAAGTTACCGATACGTCGCGAAGAAAAATGCTCCCCGGCGCTTGTAACGGAAACGTCATTTGTAACACTAATAGTTGGTTGTATTTTCCGATTTCACTCCACACCGTTCACGGAGTGCTCTTTGTTCGGCTGTCCGCTTGACTGATGTAATAACTATACCACAAATGTGCTTTGTTCAGTTTATTTTTGTTACGAAATGGAACTATAAATACCGTGCCCGGTGTAACGTTTCAATCTGTGTCTGAAAATATTTTTTATTTTTTTCCTTGTACAATGTTTGCTGGATTTCCTTTAATGGATTTAGTGTATTTTTCCATACTTTAATTGCTATGTTCCGGGAAACTATCATATTTTCTGGAATTAGATATATGTATGTATAAATATATGTATGATTTCTTCATTATTCAGAAAATAGCAAGGACACTTCGTCAGTTAATAATTAATTTTGAATAAATACTTACCTACTCCTCAATTTTTTGCCATTTTATTGTGACTAATTTTAATAAGTGACCATTTATGATAATATAATCAAAGCAAAGAAATAACAGCAATGTAATTCTTAAGAGGGTCCTACTAAAAACTTAAATTCGTGTTGTTATGTTACATTTTCTAAATGTCTTTTTATTTGAATAATATAAAGGATTAATATTGAACATTACGGGGTTTTCGACCACTCTAAGTTGAGCCGCCGCCATGTTTCTACCCTGTCCGAGTTAGTACTGCTTCAATTGTCATCCGTGAATGAATCTGTCATCAAAGAAGATGATACCGACTTAATAAATAAATAGCTAATTAGCTTCTAAGCAAGACAAGGCACACTAGTCAGTTGTTTCGATTTTATAGCTAAAGGCCTTTTTTCCCCTAGCCTGAAGGTGTTGTGTCCCACTGCTGGGCAAAGGTCTCCCTTCCCTTTCTCCACTCGTCACGTTTCAAAGCTACTTCTGGCCAGCCTTCTAAAAAGGCATCCAGATCAGTAATAGGCCTATTTAAATAAAAATATTTTGACTTTACCTAATGTAAACAAACAGTTCGTACAAAACCAGGACGAGCCACTAGTATACATCGTTATAATTATAACATTTCAGTACATTTGAATTATATTTCGAATGTATCACAAAATTAATATACGCGAAGCCAGAATAGTTACTGAATTGAAACATTAATTAAGAAGTTGAAGTACTAATGAGTGTAGTTACAATTTTACAAAGTAGTTACAAAATTATAAATTACAACTTTGCATAATTTTCATAATAATTTTAAAATAACTTTATTTATGAAATCACCGTTTATACGGTTAACGATTTGTAGTATAATTATCATAATTTGATTTAAATAATTTTGTTAAATTCGCACATTTTAATCTGCAATTTTACAATAATAATATGGATTGCCATAGCTTGTGGTAAGTAGAAGCACATTCTGTATATATACAAACCTCTTCTGCTGCGTTGAGGACGCATTTGCCATGGTCCTTCGAGCCGGATTTGGAACAGTTACCTATGGAAAATGTTCAATGGTATTTTAACTACTGTATTACTACTTCAAATACTATAAATTGTTTATTTAACTTTATTGACCACAATACATAGCAATGATGACGATAGACGGACTTAATGCTAATTGCATTCTCTGTGTTAAGAATAGTAATAATTTTATTGTAGTTTTTAATGGCTTTTTTTTTTAGATTGTCTATAACTTTATAGTGCACTCTAAAGTGACGTTAATATCTTTTTTTTTAATAAAAACAACAATAAAATATTTCAGATCTAAAAACAGTACTGATAATTTTGAGAATTTTGCCTTAAACAGTTCCTAATTTGTGATGCAGGTCGCCAACACTCTGCCAGTCAATTATATTCTTTTCATTTTCGATAATAATAAAAAAATCATAAGAAAAACAATCTCAATAGGAACTTGAGTTGGCCGTACCACACTCTGTAACACAATGGATTATGTCCCCAGAACTATTACGGCCGTAACTCATAAAAGTTCTTTGTGACACTTTATTTGCCGGGTCGTGTGTTCGATTCCCTCAAGGATTAAGTTTGTTTTGAAAATAAAGGCTTTTATTACTGTAAATTGCTGTTTCTATTATGAGAATGAGTTTTTAGTTTAGTCATTGTGATTGTGGTGACTTGCACGACTTATGACTTGCTAGGATTAATCTTAGGGTTCGTTCAGACGAGCGGCACTTGACGGCAGATACAACTGCAGTCGACGGTTGGCGACGGCTTCAGTTGTGACGTGATTCGCGTGATGCGTAAATCTGTCATTCAGATGAGCGGCACTTGGTCGAAGGTCGTTGTCGGTCGTCAACCAATTGCCGCTCGTCTGAATGAGCTCTTAGACATCATGTGTCTACTCTGGGGCAGTCCAGACGAGCATTTCGGCCTTTGTGTATTTTACTTAGCTTTGTGTAGTTGTGTGACACCGTCGTGGATTTTGGGTACGGGCCCCTCCCCCACTCTCTCCCCCTCACCCACTCTCTCTCCCCCTACCCCCCCCCCCCCCCTTCCCTTCACTAGAACACATTACAATATTTTAAATATAAACAAAAATAAAAAATATTTAAATACATACCTACTTCCACCCCACCCCACCTTCCATCCTTTTTGTGAAGTGATTTTCGTGGTGAAAACAATGGCGTATATACTAGGAAAGCCTAAAAAAACTAAAAATTACTTGATTTCCAATAAATAAATAAAATAAAATACATATATTTCTGGTAACTGTAAGACATATAAAAATTACACATTGATTTCAATCAGCAATGCTGAAAATTTCACACAATAATTAGGATAAATATATATAGGGACAATTCATACAGATTGAGCTAGCCCCAAAGTAAGTTCGAAACTTGTGTTATTGGATACTAACTCAATGTTATTATATTTTATAACAAATACATATATAGATAAACATCCAAGACCCGAGGCCAATCAGAAAAAGTTCGTTGTTCATCATGACCCGACCGGGGATCGAACCCGGGACCTCCTTGGTGGCGGTCTGGCGTGGTAACCATTACGCCACGGAGGTCGTCAAATACGAGGCCTATGTCCAGCAGTGGACTTCTTGTGCTGACATGATGGTGGTGAAGTAAGGTACAATATCTAAGACTTATTATTCAAAAATTCCGTAATATACAACAGTTGGACGGGTAATACCCCAGACGTTTGCTTATAAATACATACATGCTCTGAGCGCAACTCCTATTTTCATCATAAGGATTATTTGATCTCGATACGATATTGAGATAAGCGTAAACAGGATGTGAGTTCAAAGAAAGTGTATTTTATAAAATTGAACATGGAAGGCTTCAGTGCTGTCGCGAAATTATTTTTTGTTGCACAAATATTGTTATAGCTATATTAAGCCGACCTAAAGAAAGTCGCAGGAAGCCGTTGGATGCAGGCTGGTGCAAACCTGTCATGCTGGAGACGTTTGTGGGGAGGCTCGTGTCCAGCAGTGGACTTCTTGTGGCTGAGATGATGATGATGATTAAGCCGTACGTAACTGGGTTTCTCTCGCCATTTCTTTTCCCGTAATTTATTGTGATAGTCCAAATATTAAATTTAATTTAATTTAATTGGGTACTTGTATTTATTTATTTGAGTATTCGATCACATTTGGCCCCACAATTCCAAGGGACTCTCTTAATAACTACCAACAGCTTAAAAGGATCCTGGGAGTCGAGTTCTCAAGCAACGCCCAGTTTCGTAGTCACATAGAATACAAGGCCAAGTTGGCATCGAGAAAGCTCGGTGTGCTGAATAAGGCGAAGCGGTACTTCAATCCGGGGCAGAGACTTCTACTTTATAAATCTC
Source organism: Endotricha flammealis (assembly GCA_905163395.2). Classification (NCBI taxonomy): domain Eukaryota; kingdom Metazoa; phylum Arthropoda; class Insecta; order Lepidoptera; family Pyralidae; genus Endotricha; species Endotricha flammealis. The sequence goes on along the minus strand of LR990868.1, from coordinate 13,433,373 downwards.
AAGTCCGACCCCACATGGAGTACTGCTCTAACCTATGGGCTGGAGCGTCGGTATACCAACTTGGACCTCTTGACTCGACTCAAAGACATGCTATGAGGATTGTCGACAATCCCAAGCTAACAAGCGGTATCGAGCCTCTTAGTCTGCGGAGAGATTTCGCCTCCCTATGTGTTCTACCGCTTGTAAACGGGATTTGTTCCGAGCAATTGTTTGATTTGATGCCTACGGCCACCTTCTACCATCGAACTGCTCGACACCGGAGGGGAATCCAACCTCACACTCCTGAACCAAAATGGTCACGGACTGCGCGGTTTCAGAGAAGTTTCCTCCCGCGAACGCATAGTTTATGGAATGAAATCCCCGCCGAGGTCTTTTCTTTAGACTATAATATGGGGTTCTTCAAAAGGGGCATTAAAACATTTTTACAGGGTCGGCAACGCGCGAGTGATACCCCCGGGTGTTGCAAGCGTCAATAGGCTACGGTGACTGCTTATGATGAGGTGGACCGTATGCTTGTTTGCCACCTTAGAAAAGTATAATATGTACCACTTTTTTTAAAAATGTCATACAGTAGACAAACAAGCAAGCGGGCCACCTGATGGAAAGCGGTCACCGCCGCCTATGGACATCAGTAACACCAGGGGCGCTACCAATGCGTTGTCCACCAAGGAGGTTGGAGGAAGGGAAGGGAAAGAAGGAGGGGGAAAGAGGGGATAGGGAAGGAGTTGGGCTTCCGGATCTCTCACTCACCGAACGAAACGCATTGCTGCTTCACGTCGATATTCTGTGAGAGGGTGGTACTTCCCCGGTCGAGCAAACCCATTTCATAATAATTGCTCTACCACTCCAAAAATGCAAAATAAATTTATTTATTTCATAATTAAACAACTATAGATTACCTTTTCATACTTAAAAAAATGCAATGTAAGTCTGTCAGTACACCGTTAAAATACACTGGGCGTCAAAAATAAGTAGTACAGTTTTAAAATTGCAATATCTCCTAAACTACAGAAGCTAGACCTTTGAAATAAAAAAAGTTAAAAGACAATTTAATTTCATTTAATAAAAATTTCATGCATAATATCATTTTTAAAGATTGACTGAAAAAAACGTTAATAAACAAAAACACTATTTTTTTAAACTGTTGGCTTGTACTTTTGTTTTTTATTGTTTTCTTTATTGCTGATAAATCAATTGCAATTCAAAAGCAAATGTGTCTTCAGCTAGTAAACTTTACTAATCATGCCTCTTTCACCAGAAGAATGTGCAAGAATCATAACTTTACTCGAAGTAGGCATCAGTATGCGTCGTACTGCAAGAACGGTTGGTGTAACTCTAAGAACGATCCAGCAAGTAAAGCGAAGGTACGAAGAGACTGGAAACCATCTAAGGAGACCAATTAATGGCAGAGTAATGGCACCCAGGTGCATTAGTACCCGAGAAGACCGCTTAATTGTCTCTACTTGTTAAGAAATCGTCACCTTAATGCAGTTGAGGTCCAGCAACAGCTTCTTTAGACCCGAAGAGACTACGTTAGTGAGAGTACAGTGAGGAGAAGACTTGCTGAAGCCAACCTGAAGTCGTACAGGCCAGCAAATGGCCCCAAGCTTGAGACAGGGCAGTAGCAAGACTACGCTACGCCCGTCAACACGTACAATGGGGCGAAGAAGAATGGACAAGAGTTTTGTTCACAGATGAGTCTCGGTTTTCTTTATTCACTTCCAATGGAAGGCGGAGAGTATACAGGCGACTTGGTGAGCGATACATTCAAGGTTGCATCTCGGAAAGAGTTCAATACGGCGGGGGCTCTGTACACGTATGGGCTGGCATCTCTTCAGAGGGTCGCACAGAGCTAGTGGTCATAGAAAATGGCACTCTGACTGGTGAAAGATATGCATTAGAGATCCTTAACGAGTATGCAGGGCCATATTTAGTAAATATGAGTGATAGAGCGATACTAATGCATGATAACGCCCGGCCATACACCGCTCACCTCGTACAAGAGTACATTCAGGAGGTTGGCATCAGCTTCATGACTTGGTCATCAAGAAGTCCAGATCTTAACCCGATTGAACACGCCTGGGACGAGCTTGGGGGCTAGTCAGAAGACGCAGACCACCCCCCGCCAACCTCAGAGCCCTTAAGCAGGCCTTGATAGAAGAATGAGTGAATATTCCCCAACACCGCCTCCAAAACTTAGTGTTCAGCATGCCAAATCGGCTCCAAGCTGTCATCAGAGCCCGAGGCGGCAACACCAAGTTACTAAAGTGGGAACAAGGCTCAAAACGTAAAAATTAAGTTCTTGATTGTTCCTTTAAAATGGTTAGCTTTTTAGTTTTTTCTTGATTTTTAGTGTAAAACTTTACTAATGCTAAATAAAATATTATTTTTAGAAAACTTTGTTAAATTTGCTATAAAATGTCTTTTATTTCAAAACTCTAACTTCTATAATTTAAGAGTAATTGCAATTTTAAAACTGTACTACTTATTTTTGACGCCCAGTGTATTTTGAATACGCAAATTCACACAAATGACGACACATCGAGACGTCACGTATTTTACGCTTTTCATTTCAGCTGATATTTTTCGGAGGGAGAGAAATTTTGTTGAAACATGAAAACACACTGAAAATTGTTTAAGGCTTTCGCGAATACGAATCGGGATTGAAACACAGAATATTTGGAGCATTAATAAATAAATATATTACGCTCGGCTGGACACAATAAGAGCGACTTGGATTATTATTAACTTATTTTGAACAATCGAAATATCTATTTTATGAAGAGTTCGTTATCATTAAGGTGCCGTACCTACTGTTATTTATAAATGCGAAAGTATTTCTGTTTGTCTGTTACTTTCTCACGTTAAAACCAATATAGATAAAGCTATAAAGACAATTTGACTCAATGATTGATAGTTCAATTTTGGATTCTTCGTGAGACCGGGCTTTGCAATAGATGGACCATCATCATTATCTCATCCACAAGAAGTCCATTGCTGGACATTGGCTTTTATATGGCAGCGAGTCGGTAGCGGGCACAACGACAGCCGAGTCGCCACCGACCCGCCGCCGAGCCCGCCGCCATTAGTGTGATGTTGTTCATACAAATATATGAAATACAGATGCTTTCACGCCGCTTCCAACCCGCTAAAAGTGTGTTTTTCCTATAAGACGACGGCGACGTGAGGAGGAAGTACAATTCGGACGAAGCTGGGCAGAATCACTAGTCTTCTGTACCTTTGTTAATTTCTACAAGTTATTGAAGGAGAAATAAACCTATAAATAATATTCGATAAGATCCCGCCTCCCTTAAATTTGAGCCATTGACACGTAATAACTCAGTTTGCTTGGAAAATATCGCAAAAATCATACTCTTTCTGAATGTAGCCATCTTGTTTTAGTGATGTCTTCTGTCGATAGATTTTGTAGACGTACAGATATTCGATTTACAAAGAGCGTTTGGCTAATGCAATTAAAGTATAGGATTCAGTTAATCACACATTAAAATATAGCTGTCACTGTCAAACTATAGAATAAAACAAGAGACAGCTTGAGACTTTATGTGAAATAAAAATAAAAAATAGTTTCAGAAATTTGTTGTAAGAATTAGTATAGAAATCATAATTCAATGACAAAAACTGTTTTGAGTCAAAAAAAGGCAGAAGTCACATAATAATATTGTTGTGCATAATCTATCCCACATTTTCAATCACGATACAAAAAAAACAAATAATTATTTTAAAAAAAAGCAATATTCTCGATATCGATAAATTCTTGTACTATCCCATCACTATTGTATTAGGGCAATCAATCGTTATTTACCTTGCCTCGTTAAAATTTATAACGTTAGCGAAATTTTCGGTTACGCATCGATACAACGGATATTCTGAATTAAATCGAATGTAAATTAATATTCAATGGTATCGATGTACTCAAAGCGGAACTACGTACCTCACTAGCGGTGATTATTTCAATGTGATTCCATAAATTTACATATATTATAGATATATAAATATACATTGTAGATAGATAGAATATGTTTTATTTGCTATACAAAATAATAAAGTAGACTAACTGAAGCAACTAACGAAAAAAATTGAGAAAATTTCAGGTTAACGATAAAAAATTTACAGGGTCGGCAATGCGCGAGTCATCATAGGCTACGGTGATTGCTTACCATCAGGCAGGCCGTATGCTTGCTCGTTACCTTAGTGGTATAAAAAAAAGTAAATGATAATGAAAATAATTTCACATAAAATGTTAAGAAACAATCAAAATTAACCAAAAGTTTTTACAAGACATGTTTTGGTTTGACTCTATATTGTTGAGTACCACACGACAGGCATAGAAAAAGGGAAGACCAAGGATGAGGATGGTCTCAGGCGACATCAAAATCATAGGTCGTAGCAAACATTCGAAAACGGATCGTAACATTTCGCCTTCTTTCGTGAGCTTATCCCAAGGCGAGGCGATTACGTTACGATTCCGATTAGTGTACGTTGCTGTAGGGAGTTTCATACAAATGATACTGAACGACTCGAGTTGATAAGGTGACGATTCCTTTCCGAGTTGATATATTTCCTACGACCCTTATTACAGACTGAGTCTCATGCTCTACAGACTGAGATAGCCGGGCTGATAATGCTTCCTATTCCGACTATCTTCTTTCTGATTAAATCCGTTGTGAGTTCCAAACCAAGATAGCTGTAGTTTCTCCCCCGGGGCGTCAACAAGCTTCATGGCTTATTGTCAATCTGAGGTCGCCGTTGTTGATCCTGGGTTTACAGGAGACACAATAGTGGGAATGTGTGGTGGGCTGGTCCCGAGTTTATTAGAGACTGGTCCGTCACAGCTCTGGACATGAACGTGTGGAGGATGGAAGCAAAAGCTAAGCAGTAGAACATGTCTATTAAAAAGAAATATCGTTACCTATTGCTTTTTGAAACGTTTTAAAACGATTTTATAACTTCCCGTTCGGACAAATTCTATTTGAAATAACAATCGAATAAAAGTTCTTTTAATACTGTTATAGGTTTGTTTTCGACGAAAAAACTGTGACAAATAGATTGGATTTGGAACGAACAAAATGTGTTACGAGAGGTAGTTAATTCAATTTTTTTGTTTTATTTTTATAACGATTATTCGTTGAACCGGTTATCAACTTGGTACCTATGTGGTGTTTTTCTAGGCTTGTCTATCATTGACCTAAGTCTAAAACGCCACCGTCAAGAACGAAAGTGTCCCGGCCGTATTATCGTCATGTCTGTCACGTTAACGGCTTGGCTACAACGTGTCGGCAAATAATGTGACGGCCGTATTGCTTCGTCGTCGCTCGAACTTTTGCAACACTTATGGTTAAAGAACAAGAATGCGTATGCACGATGTTTTTACAACGCCACCGCGACACGAATCTGCGCGTGCTAATGTAGCCGCAGCGTTAGAACGTATCCAACACGGCGATGTGACCAGTGCTGCAGTGGTTGAAAATTTTATCAAAATACTGGCTCAGATCACGACTTACGCGACTCTCTGGCCCATTATTGCTTAATATAAGTTGCGTGATCATTAAATTTTGACACACGCTTTATTCCATCGACATGAAATTTTTTTTTTATTGCAGCCTGTACTGTACAAATCATAATAAAAAACATGTTAAGATATAGAATCTTTAGAAGTCCAAGTAAACCTTGATTTTTTTGCCAACAGGTCGTCCGCAACCTACTTTAACCTGGCTGATCAATAACAAGCAAGTAGATGACCACGATATCCTCAAGAATGACGGCAAAGTCATCATCAGCAGGATAAACATCAGGGGGGTAGACAGAAATTGGTTGAACACGTCAATCCGTTGTCAGGCTACAAACACACCATTGCTGAGTCCACATGAACGAGCTGCTAGAGTCGAAATGAGATGTAAGTTTTTTCTTTTCTTACAAAGTTGGCAAACAAGCATACGGCCCGTTTGATGGTAAGCATCATCGTAACCTATAGACGCTTGCAATACCGGAGGTATCAATCATGCATTGCCAACCCTCCCAACCTCCCCAAGAGGAGCTCTGGAGAAGTAGATTTCAATCTCCATTTCTTTTAGGTTGTGGCGACACCTATCGCCATACAGAAGAACTACAGAGTGAAGAAAAAGTTCACAATGCGAACACATGACGTCATATACGACGACACTTAGAAATCCTGAATCGCGCTATCGAAGTTTCTACGATATGGAGATATATATACAACCTCCGACACATACATTGTCGGAGCCGCGGTTCCCCAGGCATGACACCCAGCCTGGCCGGAAGATCTTCCCTTTGTGGCGGTCGAGCACATCGCCATCGCTCCCGCTACAGTGGTGACCCCGACGTGATTGGAAGCAGCCTTGTTCATCATATCTCCTCATCAGCTCTGACGTCATCACATTCTTCACTCCTCAACTTGAAGCCTCATCATCAGCAGTCTCACAGCACTCCAGCTACGGGGAAAATCAGGTTCATCGCAGCCGACTCACCGAGCTACCTGTTCCTGCGCCCCTTATCCCGACTCACTGGGATAACCCTCATCCCGACTCACTCGGATAACCCTCATCCCGACTCACTGGGATATTCCTCATCCAGACTCACTTGGATAACCCTCATCCCGACTCACTGGGATATTCCTCATCCAGACTCACTTGGATATTCTGCATCCCGACTCACTGGGACATGCATCATCCCGAATCACTGGGACATCAATCATCCCGATTCACTGGGATACATCAAGCACGCACGCTCACGCCCGACTCACTGGGACACTTGGAGCACGCACACTCAAGCCCGACTCACTGGGCAAGCTAACGAGAAGCACAGACTGCTGATCATCATCTCATCGGACCTTCGATCCTGGAGGGGAGTACTGTGGCGACACCTATCGCCATACAGAAGAACTACAGAGTGAAGAAAAAGTTCACAATGCGAACACATGACGTCATATACGACGACACTTAGAAATCCTGAATCACGCTATCGAAGTTTCTACGATATGGAGATATATATACAACCTCCGACACATACATTGTCGGAGCCGCGGTTCCCCAGGCATGACACCCAGCCTGGCCGGAAGATCTTCCCTTTGTGGCGGTCGAGCACATCGCCATCGCTCCCGCTACAAGGTTGTCAGAAAAAAATCGCTTAGTGATAAGACCGCTAATTGTACCATGTTTTTGCTAAGTTTCATGTATTTGATTTGTATTAGTGCAATAAAAAGTTTTGTTCTGAATTGTAAGTAGGTTCGATTTTGTGTAATAGAAAATATAGCTTATATTTTAAATGGGCGGGACACCTGGCTAAGAGGAACGATGGATGGTGGACTAAGGCAGTCACCTAGAAACGGAAAACGGAGTATAGGACGTACGGCAGCTCTATGGGTCGACGATGTCAGGCAGATTGCTGAAACAAAATGGAGACTTATTCCTCAAATATCTGTTACGTCACGTTTTCTATGTAAATTTATTATATATTTATTATAATAAGTTTTTTGTACTTGTTTGTTTGTTGTGCTTTGCTTAGTTTTGGATTAGATGGCGTTGTGTGATTTGTCCAAAAATAATATTAGTAATATTTAAATGTTGTCCACAGTACGTCCAACATCAGTGATGATCAGCAATAAACCTGGACAGATGTCAGCAGACACGGAGACGACCCTGGTGTGCGTGTCACACGGCAGCAGACCACCAGCTCAGATCACTTGGTATAGGGAGAACAGAAAATACGTCAGAGGGAAGGTAAAACCATGACATTGCTTTTAATTGCAGGAGTATAATTCATAATACTAATAAATAAATCAATTTTAATAAACACTGTTTACTTTTCTGAAATATATTTTAATTTAGGAGATTCAATAAAAAAATATCAAATACCACATATTTGGGAAAATATGACCCTTATGAATTTAATTCGAAGTACTCTTGGAGTACTGTCACAGATAACTAAATAATTACTTGGTACTGTGTCTCCTGTAAAAGTCGAGATTAACAATGTGACCACATCTTAATTGTTAAGATGGTTATTGAACCCAGTGAAGTTCATTCATATCCAGAGGTTGTAAAGAACGGTTTAAGACCTCTAAAATTTAACCATAAAAAACTAGAGGGATCATAAAAAATTGGCAAGCCTATTAATTAGCATAATGTCGATGCAGATCTTGATATTACTATAGGTTCTAGTAATGAATTGTGATATTTCCCTACAGCACACAGAACATACAAATGAGACAACGACAGTCAGTCGACTGACGATGCTGCCACAGCCTGAAGACGACGGAGCAGTCATAAGATGCCGCGCTGACAATCCTGTGCTGAGTATGGCACTTGAGGATTCATTCAGGATGAGTGTTGTTTGTAAGTAGAACTTTATTTTATTCAGGATGAATAATATCGACATCGTGTGTTTAACTAACGCCCAGAGTGATTTTCAAGCAAAAACGATTATTTTTTGCTCTCTTTCCTCTGAAAGAAGAGATGACGGAAATTACAGTTTGTTATGTTAAAGAATGACCATATTTGAAATCATTTTTGTGGAGACCCATTTTTTTTAAGTCGGCAAAATCTATTGCTTCATGTCCTGCAGCTTTAGGTAGCGACGGGGTCTGCCTGGCTCTCCGCCTAGTGATGATAAATCAAAATGAGGGACATATTGATTAAAATCTGACTCTTTCCACCGCGCGTTTTTCTTTAGATAACCTTTATGTTGCAAGAATAAAATAGGAATGTCTGATAACATATTTTAATCTTTCCCCATTAAATCTTAATGTAAATAAATAATAAATAAATAAATATATAGGGACAATTCATACAGATTGAGCTAGCCCCAAAGTAAGTTCGAAACTTGTGTTATGGGATACTAACTCAACCATATTATATTTTATAACAAATACATATATACACTGGGCGTCAAAAATAAGTAGTACAGTTTTAAAATTGCAATTACTCTTAAACTATAGAAGTTAGAGTTTTGAAATAAAAGTAATTTTATAGCAAATTTAACAAAGTTTTCTAAAAATAATACTTTATTTAGCATTAGTAAAGTTTTACACTGAAAATTAGGAAAAAACTAAAAAGCTAACCGTTTTGAAGGAACTATCAAGAACTTAATTTTTACGTTTTGGGCCTTGTTCCCACTTTAGTAACTTGTGTTGCCGCCTCGGGCTCTGATGACAGCTTGGAGCCGGTTTGGCATGCTGAACACTAAGTTTCGGAGGCGATGTTGGGGAATATTCACCCATTCTTCTATCAGGGCCTGTTTTAGAGCCCTGAGGGTGGCGGGGGGTGGTCTGCGTCTTCTGACTAGCCTCCCAAGCTCATCCCAGGCGTGTTCAATCGGGTTAAGATCTGGGCTTCTTGATGGCCAAGCCATCAAGCTGATGCCAACCTCCTGAATGTACTCTTGTACGAGATGAGCGGTGTGTGGCCGGGCGTTATCATGCATTAGTATAGCTCCATCACCCATATTTGCTAAATATGGCCCTGCATACTCGTTAAGGATCTCTAATGCATATCTTTCACCAGTCAGAGTGCCATTTTCTATGACCACTAGCTCTGTGCGACCCTCTGAAGAGATGCCAGCCCATACGTGTACAGAGCCCCCGCCGTATTGAACTCTTTCCGAGATGCAACCTTGAATGTATCGCTCACCAGGTCGCCTGTATACTCTCCGCCTTCCATCGGAAGTGAATAAAGAAAACCGAGACTCATCTGTGAACAAAACTCTTGTCCATTCTTCTTCGCCCCATTGTACGTGTTGACGCGCGTAGCGTAGTCTTACTACTTGATGCCCTGTCTCAAGTTTGGGGCCATTTGCTGGCCTGTACGACTTCAGGTTGGCTTCAGCAAGTCTTCTCCTCACTGTACTCTCACTAACGTAGTCTCTTCGGGTCTGAAGAAGCTGTTGCTGGACCTCAACTGCATTAAGGTGACGATTTCTTAACACAGTAGAGACAATTAAGCGGTCTTTTCGGGTACTAGTGCACCTGGGTCTGCCATTACTTGGTCTCCTTAGATGGTTTCCAGTCTCTTCGTATCTTCGCTTTACTTGCTGGATCGTTCTTAGAGTTACACCCACCGTTCTTGCAGTACGACGCATACTGATGCCTACTTCGAGAAAAGTTATGATTCTTGCAAATTCTTCTGGTGAAAGAGGCATGATTAGTAAAGTTTACTCGCTGAAGACACATTTGCTTTTGAATTGCAATTGATTTATCAGCAATAAAGAAAACAATAAAAAACAAAAGTACAAGCCAACAGTTTAAAAAAATAGGGTTTTTATTTATTAAGTTTTTTTTCAGTCAATCTTTAAAAAATGATATTATGCATGAAGTTTTTATTAAATGAAATTAAATTGTCTTTTATCTTTTTTTTATTTCAAAGGTCTAGCTTCTGCAGTTTAGGAGATATTGCAATTTTAAAACTGTACTACTTATTTTTGACGCCCAGTGTAGATAAACATCCAAGACCCGAGGCCACTCAGAAAAAGTTCGTTTTTCATCATGACCCGACCGGAGATCGAACCCGGGACCTCCTGGGTGGCGGTCAAACTCAACTCAAACTCAAACTCAAAGCGTTTATTTGCAGAAAATAGGTTATAAAAGGTCTCAAAATAAATATATTATTGGTTCACTATTTTGTTAACACTTGTTAGCATGCAAACTTATGGTTGTAAAACTCCTGAAGACTATAGAAGCATTGGCTGATCAACCATGACCGTAGGAGCTTAGTCATTGGCGCAATTGGGCCCGTTTTATATTTTTGTGGGATTTTATTATAAATTTTAACACACATACAGTAACAACTCTTTTGGCACAGTGTTGTTTTTGGGGAAAAATCTAGCACAAGTCTGTCAGAGCATCTTGTATTCCTGGGATACACATCACTGGCAGTCCGAAACAGATCACTATGTTGTCTTACAAATTTGTAGACTTCTAGTATATAAATACCTGTGACCGTTAGTATACCCAGCTGAAGAAACAACGGTTTACAAGTATCATAAGGCCCTTTAAAGCACATAGCTCGTACGCATTTCTTCTGCGCTATGAACACCCTCGTAATATCAGTGCTGTTGCCCCACATTAAAATGCCATAATTGATATTTGAAGCAACATATCCATAGTAGGCGTCCAATGTTACTTTCCGAGTCGTTATTCTTATCAGCCGACGAAGAACATATACAAATCTATTTATTTTGTTGCATAATTTGCTAATGTGGCTCTTGAAGTTCAAACAATTGTCCAGTGAAATTCCCAAGAATGTAGCAGTAGTTTCATTATCTAGGAATGATCCATTATATTGTATATTAAGATTTTTCACATCCTGTCCCTTTAAATTAAATTGTACATATTTACTTTTAGATATATTAACATTTAGATTATTAGCAGAAAGCCATTCAATAATATTTTTTATAGTAGTGTTTATGTCATGTTCATAATTAATTAAGTTGTCAGCAATATTATTTGATTTAATTATAATGGAAATGTCGTCCGCAAACATAACACAATCATGTCTGGTGACAGTTGGCAAGTCATTAATGTAGAACAAAAACAGTAGTGGACCCAGTACGCTTCCCTGGGGAACACCAAATTTATTTGTTCTACATTGTGAGCAACTAGTTGATACGACGTTATCATTGTCCAGTCTGGATATTTCAACGTACTGCTGTCTATCCTTTATATAGGATTTTAGCCAAGAGAGGGCAGGTCCACGTATTCCGTACCTTTCCACCTTATCCAATAGTATGTCGTGCCTAACAAAGTCGAATGCTTTCGACATATCAAAGAAAAGTACAGTAACAAGCTGTTTCGCATCAAGACCCATAATTATATTGTGTACTAAGTTGAAACATGCAAGACCGGTGGATTTCCCTTTCAAAAAACCATGTTGTTGAGGTTTTATTATGTTGAATCTCGTGCAAAAACTCATAAGTCTCTTATGCATCGCCTTTTCAAATATCTTTGATAGGATGGGTATCAATGTTATTGGGCGGTAATTTCCTATAGTGGATTTGTCGCCTTTTTTATGTATAGGTTTCACCACCGAGAGTTTAAGCAGGTCGGGAAAGCAACCAGCCTGGAATGAAAGATTTATAAGGTATGTCAAAATAGGAGTCAGTTTATTTTTACAAAATTTAATAACCTTTGTACATATTTCATCATAACCACATGAGTTTGAGTTTTTCAGTAACTGTATGATATTCATAATTTCTTGCGGTGTTACAGGTTCAAGGAAAATTGAGTTATTTGCAGGATCAATTTTACAGAGCACGTTGGGCCTGTTTTTGCAGTCACTGTTAATGCTCTCAGAGCCAAGATCCACATAATAGTCATTGAACGCTTCAGCTATTTCATGCGCATCTGATATGACATTATCCTTATCATTAATTGTTACAATATCGTGGTCTAGCACGTCATTGGTTGTCTCATTCTTTATGAGTCGCCATGATGCCCGACAAGCATTATCACACTGCTGCAGATACTTACCATTCTGAATTTTTTGTGATATATACATGCATTTCTTTAGCATTTTTGAATATTTTAGATATGCCAATTTATTGTCATTATTATTATCTCTATAATACTCATAGCGCAGTGTTCGTTTTGTTTTGCAGCTTTTTTTAAGGCCTGTTGTGATCCATCTTGGCTGTTGTGGTATGTCTGGCGTGGTAACCATTACGCCACGGAGGTCGTCATGTATTTCTATTTTTCTTTAACTATGCAATGTTTTTGTGCATAAATCTGTCTCTTTTCAACAAACGTAGTTTAGTGAGAACGTTATTCAGTTTTTTGTTACTGTCACTCTTAATGAGTAATAGATTAAGTGCGAAAGTGACAAAACAGTTACTTAACTAGCTAAGCCTGTAGAAGATCTAATTCAGCAACAGTTCCATCCAAGTCAATCATTATGATTTGCTGTTCTCAGCAATTGTGTCATATTTGAATGTATCTGCAATGCATTATTATGTATATGAGATGTAGGCTCGGAACATCATGGCATAATTTAGTGGACAGAACATTATTTAGGGCAATGAAGCTGTGTTCACACCAAACAGAAACGTATTTCATAAGGATAATGTATTTCATATACCTAGTCAAAGATTTTTTTTCAAACTTACTATCCTTTTTAATATTACAAATGCTAAAAGTATGTATGAATGCTTGTTACTTTTTCGCGCAAAACGGCTAGATAAATTTGCTTAAAATTTGGTACACCTGGTTTATTTTAAAGTCTGGATTACCACAAATTCAAATTCAAAATATTTTTATTCTTCTTCTCTTTCGAATCGTCACAATTTTACAAAGGACATTTACAGTGTAGTGATATTAGGATAATAAGGCAGGCTGTTTTACAATCAAAGCATTGTCAGCATATTGGTTATAATTCGTATGTCTGTGGTTCTGTGCAGATTTGGCACCATCCGACCCATGAAACCACTACCACCTGTCACGGCGTGCGCTGCTGCTGCAGCCAGCCTTTGCAATTTTTTTAATTTAAACCTTTCTTTATTATTAACAGAGGTAATTTTCCACAGATAGACCAGTCCTGACGATGTCTCTGGGCAGTACCCTCAACCCGAATGACATCAAGGAAGGTGACGATGTGTACTTCGAATGCAACATCCGAGCAAATCCGAAAGAACATCGAATCTCCTGGTACCATAACGTGAGTGAGTCTAAACTGTTTCATGTTGTATTACAATACTGTTTTAGACAGTTGAAATGTGTTTGAACTTTTGGAGTTACTGATAAATCAGTGGCTTGCTTTATAGCAAAAATATTCAAAAGATTCAAAAATTTTATTCAGAGAATAGGATTTTACAAACAAGACCTCTTGTCAGAGAGTACACAGAGTAATAAATAAATTATTAATCTACTCTTTATACTACAACCATTACGGAAACAAAAGCAAAATTGTTAAACCGTATACCGTCGGGTAATAAAAACACATTAGTTATTTTTTGATACATAACATTATGTATTTAAAAGTGACAATTGTTTATACTTTATAGTCTGTGACTCCCTGCTATTTAATATTTACATGTTTTGTAAATATATTCTTTCTTTCTTTGCCACCACTGTTTTTTCTACTTAATTCTCACATTCAAGTAAAATGACCGCACCGGCGAAAGAAATCAACAACCCACCGTCGACTCCAATCGAAGGAAGTACACGATAATAAAAATTGCCGTCAAATCAAATCTCATTCTGCTCAGCATTATCCAGATTGAGCGTTTTTACTTCAGTTAAAACTTCTTAATAGTCTCTTCAGTGTAAAGTTTTTTTTAAAATATCAATTTCCTGAAATGATCAGTTTCAGGCACGATGCATTACGGGATGTTTGTTCGGCATTTATTTAAAACCATTTGCATTTGTGTGCACAAAAAGTGAATTGGATTCGGTGCGATCACTCTGCGGCGGCGGCGGTTGCTTTATATCGAATTTCGATGATGTATCATTAGTATTTAATTTTATACTTTAATTACACCATTTAAAAGCTTCATGGCATTATTTTTGGTGTATTCTACCTATAGAAGTAATTAATTTTATAAAGATTTTATATATATATTTTTTAAATGTTTTATTTTGAAGCTTTTATCTGAACCAGATTATGTCAGAAAAAAAAATGTAATACCTAAACTACTTACATACTTTAATAAAATAAGATAAAAAATCATTCGTTTTTTCATGGTCCTACTATTTATCCAAAAAGAAGAAAGAAGAGAAAAAATGATTCAAAAGAACACGTGGTGCCATTTGACTCTCCAATAAATATAAAATATAAATAAATATATAGGGACAAATCACACAGATTGAGCTAGCCCCAAAGTAAGTTCGAAACTTGTGTTATGGAATACTTTCAACGATTCTATATTTTATAACAAACTAGCTGTTACCCGCGGCTCCGCCCGCGTGGTCAAAAAGGAAATGTCAATATTTTTTCACATGGGAATCTCTTTATCCCATAGGAAAAAAGTAGCCTATGTCACTCTCCGGACCTTAAACTATCCCCATTATAAAAAACATATCAATCCGTTTATTACTTTCGACGTAAAGAGAGACAAACAAACACACTTTCACATTTATAATATTTAACAAAATATAAACATCCAAGACCCGAGGCCAATCAGAAAAAGATTGTTTTTCATCATGACCCGACCGGGATTCGAACCTGGGAGCTCGTGGGTGGCGGTTTGGTGTAGTAACCATTACGCCACGGAGGTCGTCAATTAATTTAAGTTATTGTTACAGGATATACAAGTAAGCCAGAACATATCTTCAGGAGTATTCATCAGCACAAAGTCCCTGGTACTTCAGAGGGTAGCGAGAAGTGACGGTGGACTTTACACCTGCAGAGCAGCCAACCAGATGGGGGAATCCAGCAGCCAAGCTGTATACCTTAGAGTTCAGTGTATGTAGAATGGAATAAAGCTATTATATTTAGTACTTTCATCTAATAAACTGGCTAAAGCCAAGTCCTTTCTTAAGAGAGTCGTTCTTAAGAGAGGTAGGGCACAACGGATAATCCGCTCAAATCGGAGCAGCCCGTCCGGGGAAGGACCTCCACCTTACAGAAGATCGTAGCCAAATAGCATTGGTCTCGGCCATGTTGTGTTCCTACGGTGAGTAAGGTCTCCAGAGCTCCACTTGGGGGGGTTGGGAGGGTTGGCAACACGTGAGTGATACCCCCGGTATTGCAAGTGTCTATAGGCTACGGTGATGCTTACCATCAGGCGGGCCGTATGCTTGTTTACCAACTTTGTGGTTTAAAAAAAAAAGTCCGGAAGAAGATTTGTGTAATTAATTAAAGACTACAAACTGTCAACTTTAAATGTTCAAAAAATGTTGAAAAGTTAGTAAAGAGTTGTAAGTGGTAATAATTGTGGTCTTCCAGACATAGATTCTGCCATCTAAAGTGAGAGTCCCAATATTATTGCTTCTGTAATGTCCAAACCATAGTTTACTCATAATGTATTATTATATTTTCCTACCTATGTCTAGCAATGGACTTCTTGTGACTAAGACGATGATATTTTCCTACCAGATGCACCTATATGTGCTCAGCCAACGCCATTACTGATTGGAGCTCGACTGGATGAGCCGCTGCGTGTGCGCTGCACGATTAGCGCGGACCCTGCTGACGTCACGTTTTATTGGCAGTTCAACAACAGTGGCGAAAGTTTTCAAGTGTCGCCTGCTAGATATGGTGAGCAATTATCATTAACACCCGAACCCAATATGCGATCTTGATCCTCTTTTTCCTATGTCAGATTGGAAAAATCACATTACGCGTCACTTTAACCAATCAATGCATTGTATTTTGAATCTATGGAAGTAAACGATACTTCCAAGAATCAAGAACAATCATTGATAGAGTATTAAGATCGCATATTAAGTTCGGCAGTAAGAGACCATTTTCATATAGATTTTGCCTTTTTCCAGGGCAGTTGATGATGCAGGAGTAGAAGTTATTCATAAGAACTGTTGCCTCCTTTCTTTCAACCAGTTTAAATGAGGGTTTTATGGCGGAGACATTTCTATTTTACCGAAATGTGTTAAATTTTGACAGTGCTGTCAAAATACAGATAGTATCTGCGTATTTTGACATATAGATTATAAATGCGCCAACTGGTAGCGAAAATTTTACCAAAAACCCTCATTATAAGCGGTCAGCGTCTACTGGATTTTTGCGGTGTCACAAGTCGGCTGGACAACATTGTGCCAGCTCACTTGTCCTCAATTAAGGTTTTATGACTCACGAGAGAGCAAAAGCAGCATTTTAGCATACTGCAAATGTACCTGTTAGCGACTGGCTCGAATTTTTTATAACTTATCTGTCATGTTTGAAACTTTACTTTTTGTTTAGTATAGTCTTATTCCATCTAGTCGTTCATTCAGTTTCTTGGTTGGTTCTGTGATTTAATTTAATATAAAAATACCACATTCGTCTCCCTTACATCTTTTATTTTACAGTCCTTTTCTCCTTAGTTATAAGTCTTTTTTAAATATTGTATTTCTGCTAGTGTCAACTGGTGGTACTGCCAGTGAGCTCCGCTACCGCGCAGCCAGCGAACGGGATTATGGAGCGCTGCTGTGTCGCGCCAACAATGCTGTTGGCAGACAGAAAAGACCTTGCGTCTTTCAGATTGTTCCTGCAGGTAATTTTAGATCTAGATTCTTGCAGTTAGCTCTTAAAGTTTATGAAACGCATTTTTAAAGTTAATGACACATTTATATTGTTAAATGACAAAAAAGAACGTAACTAGTTTTCTTTCGCCATTTCTTTTACCAGTGGTCATTTTGCTTTTCTTTCCGAAATGGTACCTTATAAGCTTATAGAGTAGATTAATTATGTTTTTTTATACCACAAAGGTAGCAAACAAGCCTACGGCCGGCCTGATGGTAAGCCGTCACCGTAGCCTATAGAAGCTTGCAATACCGGGGGTAACACTTACGCGTCGCCAGAGTTGAGACTTAATGTACATTATGATTAAAATGTGTTTCAGAAACTGGCTGCTTGTGTTTTTTATTCGAAAACTTGTTATACATACTTACTAATAAAAAAAACATATAGGTACAAAAATTATTTCGAGAAAGATGTTCTAAACATAGGATACCTGAGTTTTCTAGGCATTACACAGACACGCTAGGAATATATTATTAGGTGATCGTAGCCATTCCTCTTGGAGTATTATAATCTCACTCTAGACTGAGGCTAAATATACTCGCGGATAACAAAACGTGTCTGAAGTGCTTAGAAAATAAATAAAATGAGTTCCAGAAGTAAATTTAAAGTTAATTACCTACGCGTTAGAGATGCTGTCATTATTAAATTAAGAAAGAAAAAGACAGCTTGAGACATACCTTTATGTGTACTTTAAATAACTTTGTGCAACTCCACGATATACTGCCGAGGACTTTAGAACTTTTGAGGCGTTATTTTTAATATTGTATTTGAATTTAAGAGATGCGCACTTGTCGGCGTATCAGCCTCCATTTCCCTTTCTCATGTACCAGCTCCTTCACCTCTCTATAAGACACGACGCCTGCCCTTTCCTTCACTTGATCCATGTACGCCCTCCTCGGCCTTCCCCTCCCTCTTCTTCCCTCTATCTTTCCTTCTAAGATGTTTCTGATAAACTCGTCGTGTCGTGCCACGGTTTAAGTTTTATCTCTTTCGCGCTACATTTAATTCTCTTCAACAATGACAGAGACAAAGCAGATTTTAGTTATACCTTGTCTAATCTTTGTTTATCATTTCACATTGAAATAATTTACAACATCGATATTATCGCCTCGATTAAGAGCAGAAATTAGTAATTCGAGTAATTCTCACGTTTTACGTGAAAGCATTTTTATGCTCCGTTTTTATGGGTCCGACTGTACGTGCGGAGTCTGTGCCATTATATTAGCTCTTAAAACGTATATATATACATAATTTCGCTCATGGAAATAGGTACTTATAATAAATTATTATGTCTGCAGAAGTTAATGTAACGATGTTAGATTTTCACAAAATCAACTTAATACAAAGTTGTTTTTGTATATCAGAATTATCAGACACCCAGACGGACGGACAAAAAAAGTAATCTATATATACATATAAATGGGAATCGGTTTAAAGCAAGGTTGGATGACCTAAGGAAAGTAGCATCGTAGGTAACCCCTGGCCGCAAGCTGCTGCCAACGGACTGGAGGCTTTTAGGGGAGGACTACGTCCAGCAGTGATCTTCTTGTATGTACCTGAGATGATGATGAAACCTTTAAAAACCTTCAAAGTCAGCAAACAGCGACCAATTCGTTCAAAAAAATAATAATAGTTCAAAACTTTTATTCAGAGAATAGGTTTTCAAAAACACGTTCTCTTGTCAGAGTATACAGTTGTAATAAATTGTGATTTGTTTATATTAATCTACTCTATATACTACTACCATGTCGGAAACAAAGCAAAATGAGCACTGGTAAAAGAAATGGCGAAAGAAAACCAGTTACGGCCTTTTTTGTCATTTACAAATATATCGTATGTTTTTTTTACCATAAAATTTTAAACTAGGTACATACAACATTACGCACTCGGAATGTCAATAAATAGTGCCATTAATATTAAATATAAAATGCAAAATCGGTGTTAAAAATAGGAGCAGACCAGGCCCGCAAGGCAGCAACCGTTCTCGTGTATTATATTATTCTGAAAATCAGACGGCACATTTGTACTAAGAAGAACTGACAATAAACTTAGCACTTGCTCTTTTAAAATGGTACTGATAATACACTGGGCGTCAAAAATAAGTAGTACAGTTTTAAAATTGCAATATCTCCTAAACTGCAAAAGCTAGACCTTTGAAATAAAAAAAAGTTAAAAGACAATTTAATTTCATTTAATAAAACTTCATGCATAATATAATTTTTTAAAGATTGCCTGAAAAAAACCTTTATAAAAATAAAAACACTATTTTTTTAAACTGTTGGCTTGTACTTTTGTTTTTTATTGTTTTCTTTATTGCTGATAAATCAATTGCAATTCAAAAGCAAATGTGTCTTCAGCGAGTAAACTTTACTAATCATGCCTCTTTCACCAGAAGAATGTGCAAGAATCATAACTTTTCTCGAAGTAGGCATCAGTATGCGTCGTACTGCAAGAACGGTGGGTGTAACTCTAATAACGATCCAGCAAGTAAAGCGAAGATACGAAGAGACTGGAACCCATCTAAGGAGACCAAGTAATGGCAGACCCAGGTGCACAAGTACCCGAGAAGACCGCTTAATTGTCTCTACTGTGTTAAGAAATCGTCACCTTAATGCAGTTGAGGTCCAGCAACAGCTTCTTCAGACCCGAAGAGACTACGTTAGTGAGAGTACAGTGAGGAGAAGACTTGCTGAAGCCAACCTGAAGTCGTACAGGCCAGCAAATGGCCCCAAACTTGAGACAGGGCATCGAGTAGTACGACTACGCTACGCGCGTCAACACGTACAATGGGGCGAAGAAGAATGGACAAGAGTTTTGTTCACAGATGATTCTCGGTTTTCGTTATTCACTTCCGATGGAAGGCGGAGAGTATACAGGCGACCTGGTGAGCGATACATTCAAGGTTGCATCTCGGAAAGAGTTCAATACGGCGGGGGCTCTGTACACGTATGGGCTGGCATCTCTTCAGAGGGTCGCACAGAGCTAGTGGTCATAGAAAATGGCACTCTGACTGGTGAAAGATATGCATTAGAGATCCTTAACGAGTATGCAGGGCCATATTTAGCAAATATGGGTGATGGAGCTATACTAATGCATGATAACGCCCGGCCACACACCGCTCATCTCGTACAAGAGTACATTCAGGAGGTTGGCATCAGCTTGATGGCTTGGCCATCAAGAAGCCCACATCTTAACCCGATTGAACACGCCTGGGATGAGCTTGGGAGGCTAGTCAGAAGACTCAGACCACCCCCCGCCACCCTCAGGGCTCTAAAACAGGTCCTGATAGAAGAATGGGTGAATATTCCCCAACACCGCCTCCGAAACTTAGTGTTCAGCATGCCAAACCGGCTCCAAGCTGTCATCAGAGCCCGAGGCGGCAACACAAGTTACTAAAGTGGGAACAAGGCCCATAACGTAAAAATTAAGTTCTTGATAGTTCCTTCAAAATGGTTAGCTTTTTAGTTTTTTCCTAATTTTCAGTGTAAAACTTTACTAATGCTAAATAAAGTATTATTTTTAGAAAACTTTGTTAAATTTTCTATAAAATGACTTTTATTTCAAAACTCTAACTTCTATAGTTTAAGAGTAATTGCAATTTTAAAACTGTACTACTTATTTTTGACGCCCAGTGTAGTTACAATTACAATATTTTTAAAAACAAGATTTATATTGAAATACAAGTAAAAGTGGTTATTAAACTACATGTTACAAATTTCTCGATACCGGTTCCATATTGGCGTCTTAATTTAGACTTTTCATTTCGGAAAACTTCGAATAACTTCGACTGTATTTCATAACGGTCACGGATATTCGACAGATTTATTTTAATTAACAGATAGTTTGTAAATAAGAATTATTAATTTAAATTTAGAACTTGAATGAAAGAATAAATGAATTTTATGTCATAATCCATACTAATATTATAAATGGAAAAGTGTGTGACAAAACGGAGCGACGAATTGACGTGATTTTTAAGTGGAGATAGTTGAAGGGATGGAGAGTCACATAGGCAACTTTTGTCTCTTTCTAACACCCCACTTCCCTAAAATGGGGGGTGGAAGTTTATATGGAGCATTCCGCAATTTTCAAAGTATAAAGCTAAAAATTGGTAATAATAACAAATTAATAGTAATAATAAAAAAAATTTTTTTTGAAATCTGCCCCCCAACCCCTTGAAAGAGGGGGTGAAATTTTAAATGGGACTTTTATATATTTAAAAGGCTCCGAAACTACTGGACCGATTTCAAAAAATAATTTACCAGTAGAAAGCTACATTATCAGGGAGTGACATAGGCTATAGCTTATCCCGAAATTCAATGTGGTTCCCACGGGAACGAGTCCGGAACCTCACGAGGACGAAGTCGCGGGCAAAAAAGTTAGTATATAATATGAGCCAATGTGTTAGACTGAGTGCTGTACTGAGTTGCTTGAAATAATATTATTATTATTATAAAATACATTATCTATATATATAAAATTCAAAGTCCTGACTGACTGACTTAACTATATATCAACGCACAGCCCAAACCGGTGGGTCTAGAGACTCCAAATTTGGACAGTAGGTTCCTTACGACGTCTAGGGGTGTACTAAGAAAGGATTTTTCAAAATTCCTACGGGAAACCGAGATATACGCAAACGAAGTTGCGAGGGTGTATCAACGCACAGCCAAAACCGCTGCGTCTAGAGATTCCAAATTTGGCATGTAGGTTCCTTACGACGTCTAGGGATGTACTAAGAAAGGATTTTCCAAAATTCCCACGGGAAAGCGAGATATACGCATTCGAAATTGCGAGGGGACGCACAGCCCAAACCGCTGGGTCTAGAGATGCCAAATTTGACATGTAGGGTCCTTATAAGGTCCAGACCGACCGGACCGGACCGGACCGGAACGGACCGGACCGGATCGGAACGTATCAGACCTGATCGGTCTGGAAGGAACCGCACCGTACCGGGTCGTGCCGGACCGGATCGAACCGGACCGGACCGTTTTTTTTTTCATCTATATATATAAAATTCAAAGTCCTGACTGACTGACTTAACTATATATCAACGCACAGCCCAAACCGGTGGGTCTAGAGATTCCAAATTTGGACCGTAGGTTCCTTACGACGTCTAGGGGTGTACTAAGAAAGGATTTTTCAAAATTCCTACGGGAAACCGAGATATACGCAAACGAAGTTGCGAGGGTATATCCACCCACAGCCCAAACCGCTGCGTCTAGAGATTCCAAATTTAGCATGTAGGTTCCTTACGACGTCTAGGAATGTACTAAGAAAGGATTTTTCAAAATTCCCACGGGAAAGCGAGATATACGCATACGAAGTTGCGAGGGGACGCACAGCCCAAACAGCTGGGTCTAGAGATGCCAAATTTGACATGTAGGGTCCTTATAAGGTCCAGACCGACCGGACCGGACCGGACCGAACCGGAACGGACCGGACCGGACCGGAACGGATCAGACCTGTTCGGTCTGGATTTTTTTTCATAGATAAAATTCGAAGTCCTGACTGACTGACTGACTGACTTAACTATATATCAACGCACAGCCCAAACCAATGAGTCTAGAGATTTCAAATTTGAACTGTAGGTTCCTTACGACGTCTAGGGATGTACTAAGAAAGGATTTTTCAAAATTCCTACGGGAAACCGAGATATACGCAAACGAAGTTGCGAGGGGACGCACAGCCCAAACCGCTGGGTCTAGAGATGACAAATTTGACATGTAGGGTCCTTATAAGGTCCAGACCGACCGGACCGGACCGGACCGGAACGGACCGGACAGGATCGGACCTGATCGGTCTGGAAGGAACCGCACCGTACGGGGCCGTGCCAGACCGGATCGAACCGGACCGGACCGGATTTTATTTCATAGATAAAATTCAAAGTCCTGATTGACTGACTGACTGACTTAACTATATATCAACGCACAGCCCAAACCAATGGGTCTAGAAATTCCAAATTTGAATTGTAGGTTCCTTACGACGTCTAGGGGTGTACTATGAAAGGATATTTCAAAATTCCTACGGGAAACTGAGATATACGCAAACGAAGTTGCGAGGGGACGCACAGCCCAAACCGCTGGGTCTAGAGATGCCAAATTTGACATGTAGGGTCCTTTAAGGGTCCAGATTGACCGGACCGGACCAGAACGGACCGGACCGGACCAGAACGGATCAGATCTGATCGGTCTGGAAGGAACCGCACCGTACCGGGCCGTGCCGGACCGGATCGAACCGGACCGGACCGGATTTTTTTTCATAGATAAAATTCAAAGTCCTGACTGACTGACTGACTTAACTATATATCAACGCACAGCCCAAACCGGTGGGTCTAGAGATTCCAAATTTGGACTGTAGGTTCCTTACGACGGCAACGTCTAGGGGTGTACTAAGAAAGGATATTTCAAAATTCCCACGGGAAACCGAGATATACGCAAACGAAGTTGCGAGGGTATATCAAATTTGGCATGTAGATTCCTTACGACATCTAGCTATGTACTAAGAAACGATTTTTCAAAATTCCCACGGGAAAGCGAGATATACGCAAACGAAGTTGAGAAGGGACGCACAGCCTAAACCGCTGGGTCTAGAGATGCCAAATTTGTCATGTAGGGTCCTTATAAGGACCGGACCGACCGGACCGGACCGGACCGGACCGGATCGACCGGACCGGATGGAACCGTACCGTACCGGGCCGTGCCGGACCGGAATTTGTTTCTGAAGAAAGATATGCTAATTGTTACTAGGCCACGCGGGCGAAGCCGCGGGCGGAAGCTAGTTATGTATAAAACTACTCTATTATGTTACCACAATTTCGGTCTAACACTAAGGCACAAAGACACCTATTAACACAATGTCTCCTGCTCTTAATATTGTCTCGGAAGGTCAAAGTTCTCTAGTAATAACAAACAAAACTTTAACTACCTTACACAAGCTCTGTTCACGAACTTCGAGTATCAACAAACTAATTTATATACCTATATTAAGACTTCATTCACATGTGAAGCTCATTGTCCTCGCCAATACATAGATGGGTTTAAGTTTCGAGCTCTCCGTGCTTCGAAGGGCACGTTGAGATAAGATAGAATATCAAAAATATTGTTCTGTCGAAGTAAAGAGTTTCGAACGAACTACTGGCTTTCGAAATTTAGACTCTGTCGGAACAATTATTGTCGAAATTTAGAATGACACTCCACACAGTCGTTAAGCCAAGTCAGTGACCGTTAGGTCTAAAGAAAACAGTGACACTACAGGCTACACTTCGGGGAGTGTGTCTCAGGAACTTCACAATTTGATTCCCCCTGCACCATTTCGCCATCGGACGACGCGGCGAGGACAAGGATTCCATATGTGGTCGATATTCCCACCTACCGTACCAGTCGATTTGCCTCCACTTTCATAACCCATAATGCGGGCGGACGTCTAAGGTATGGAACTCCCTCCCCGCGTCGATGTTTCCCAATTCATATAATTCACACTGATTCCTTGTTTTTAACGACATTTTATTTTATTTTAAGTATTGTACTATACAAGTATACACCATAATAATGTAAACTAAGTACCTATTGTTTTAGTTTTTAAATTTATATATATGTATATATAAATAAGTATATATGTAATATTGTACCTTATACTTATTATGTATTATATAAATACCTTATGGTATTTAGACTATTTATTTATTAGATATGTATATTGATATGTCCTGCTGTTTACTGTGTTTTGCTAGCCCTGCCCACTCCATTACAGAATTTCGTTACCCTAAGGTTGCCTTGAAAAGATTGCTTTGAGCAATAAGGCCGCCTTGTTGCATATACACATGTTTTGTTTGTTACTTTTACTGTTTACTGTATCACTGTGTGTTTTGCAAATAAAGCTTATTCTATCTATCTTCTATCTATCTAATTTAGGGATTTTCAAGGCAAGTGCGAATAGGCATTTTTTGAGTTTGCGTGTACCACCCTAGACCAGTGTTTCTCATTTGCCGGGTCGCGACCCGGCACCGGGCCATCAAAATAAAAAAAACGGTCGCAATTTTCCCGCCTTGTTTTAAAAATAATATAATAGTAAAATATAGAAACCGACTTGAAGTGGAATCAGACCTTAGGATAAAGCTTTCCATAATTCGCACTAAAATTTTGTGACTAAATAGGCGATACCAAAATTATGTAGTATTAATAAAACATGTTACCTATTTACCTTAAAGAACCAGCTTGGGTTTAAAAGTATTAGGTGGGTCACGGAAGGGCCAGTGTGAAAATTACCGGGCCGTGGCAGAACAAAGTTTGGGAAACACTGCCCTAGACCTTATCTTTGCAAGATTGAGGTCAAACGCACTCAAATCTACTTTTAAAAAAGACACCTACAGTTGACACTAATTTGCACATGAGAATAAAATAAAATTGAATAAAATAAAATAAATATAAATATACATATATATACTAGCGAAACCCGCGCAACTTCGTTTGCATGTATTCCGCTTTCCCGTAGGAATTTCGAAATGTGTTATTATTTTTTTAGGTATAAAATAAACCTACCTCTTGAAGCACTCTATTTATTTTAAAAAATCGCATCAAAATCCCGTTGCGTAGAAAAATACATAGGGACTAGGGACGGACAGACAAAGCAACTAACGAAGTTGCCACTATGTAAAGATGATTGTTGTTAGTAATAATAATTGGTTTAACCCGTAAGTATGGTTAATACCAGCTAAATAGCTGAGAGAAAGAAAAAGAACTTAAATAATAATAAAAATTATTTTCACCTCACAAGCTCGGAAAGAATCTGTTTGTCATTCGAAATCTGAGCGCAAAAGTGCATTTTGTGCCCTAGCGTGGAAAGAATTTTTAAAATTAGAACCTTTCTATTCTAGAATTTTTTATACCGCCAGTCCTCTGAAAATGCATAAATACTTATTTCATGCCAGTGCGCCAACCTTATTTTTAGAATAATCGAACTGGCCAGCACGACACCGCATGAAAAAAAATAAACACTTATTTAATATATTATTTGCGTTTTTCTTGCACCTAGCATTTTCCTCGCTGTAGTGAGGTGAAAAATTGTGTGTTTCGCTCGGCAGCAAAGTTTTTCTGCGTCTCGTACCTTTGAAACCCTCGCTACGCTCAGGATTCTATATTTGAACCACTCGCTTCGCTCGTGGTTCAATCCTAGAATCCTTCGCTAGCTCGGGTTTCAATATAAGTACTCGCGCCAAAAAACAACTTTGCAGCCTTGCATAACAAATAACTATTTTCGACCAACTAGGATCATAAATGTGTTAGTACATATTGTGTGACTTAAATCTAATATTAGTAACAATAATTACATTTATGTTGTACTAGCTTTTCCCTGCGGCTTCGCTCGCATTAATTTTATGACATTGATCTCGTTTGACTACAACCCATAACGCGACTTGTGGCGCCATCTGTTGGCCGTTACAGCGCCCTCTATAGTAGAAAAAATATTTTCCCATGGGAATGACCTACTTTCATGGGATAAAAATTAGCCTATGTTGGGCTCTGTACATCTGACAATATGTATACACATTTTCGTAATAATCGGATGATTAGTTAAGCCGTGAAGGAATAACAAACAAACAAACAAACTCACTTTCTCATTTATAATATTAGTTAGGATTAGGATTACATAGTTTTGTTCCTCAGTATTTAAATGATTCAAATACTGAAGATCAAACGTGTTAGCAAACATGATCAGGATGCCGTTGGGGCTAGCCCGCACCCTGCACACCAGGGACGCCTTGTTGCAAATACATTAGTCTGTAAGTTTTCCTTCTATTGCATTATGTAAAGTTGTGTAATGCAAAAAGCATAATCTATCTGTGGGAACATTCAACATACGTCTCACACCGTCTAGCATCGCTGCAGTACTAAAGTCGCGCGCGCCGTGCAACTAGTTTTATACGCGCGACGAAATCGCCACTGACGCCACGCATAGAAGTTCGCGGTTGCGCCGCCTAGAGGTCGCGTCAGAGCCGCATTCCTATGGGCATTTTTGAGAAATCAAATAAGAATAGGACACGCATTCTTATTGGTTAAAATGTAGAGCTTCTAATTTGTGTAGATTTATCCATGTTATTAATAAAGATTCTATTGGTCGATTAGCCTTAAGATTTTCGTATAAATATGTGTGCATTTGTAAATAAATTCATTCCAATCAGCAGACATCGTGAAGTATCATTTATATCCAGCACACATTCCTACATTGGTGACCACGACTCAAGAAACCCTTCTGAAGCCTGAAAATGCTGTCCAACGAAGCTAACCTCACAGAAGAAAAGGAACAGGCAACGACCTACGACTTGGCAGCTGTTTCTCTGCAATCAAGAATCCTTCCATTCTGGCGTGAGCAACCGCGACTATGGTTCGCTCAGTTCGAAGCTCTCGTCGGATATCAAAAGGTCGGCGACGAACAAAAGTATCGATTCGTCCTAGGCGCGCTTCAGCAGCGGGACATCGAACAAATAAGCGATCTCGTCATCTCACCACCGGCAGCGGGAAAATTCACAGCGCTGAAAAATCGCTTATTGTCTGTCTACGAGGAATCCGAGTCACGACAGCTACAGAAATTACTCGCCGGCATCGAATTGGGCGACCAGAAGCCGTCACAGCTGCACCGCAGAATGCGCGACCTCGCCGTCTCGAAAGTCCCGGACGACGCGCTGCGAGTTATGTGGATGGGCCAATTACCTACACAGATACGGGCTGTCCTATCCATATCTAAGGACACGTTGGACGAACTCGCATGTATGGCCGACAAAATGATGGAACATATGGGACCATGCACTATCGCCGCGATCTCTCCGCAACCTCCGACTACGAACACCAGCAGCGACAACAGCAAAATCGACCTACTCTGCGCACAGATTCAAGAGCTGAAGTTAGAAATCGCTGAGATGAGAAGAGGAAGGCCTACGTCCCACGAAGGCGCAAGATCACGATCGAGTTCACGCCGACGACCTCGCAACCCACCACCCGACTGGCTATGCTACTACCACCACCGCTTCGGAGACAAAGCCAGGAAGTGCGAAGAACCCTGCGCAAAGAAGAAGACGTCGGGAAACTAGACGCAGCACCGACCGTGGCGGGCGTCGGTGTTGATTACGTAAACAACCGCCTATGCGTCACCGACCTACAAAGTGGTGAACGCTTTTTGGTGGATACCGGCGCAGACATCTCCGTACTAGCTCTCAAGACAAAGCGACGCGCCATTCCTTCAGACTTTAAGTTATACGCAGCCAACGGAACACCTATCGACACGTACGGCGAGAAAACACTACAACTTAACTTGGGTCTACGACGCAACCTCACGTGGACATTCGTCATCGCAAACACAAAAAAGTCCATACTGGGAGCCGATTTTTTGAAGAAACACAATTTACTCGTCGACTTGCGACGCGGAAAACTCATCGACGGCGTCACTGCATTTGCCATTAATGCCCCCGCAGTACCCAACGATCAGCCAGCCATACATCTCGTCAATCAGAGTCATCCATACTTCGACCTATTGACGAAATATCCGAATTTACAACGACCTATGACGCTGAAAGAACCACCGAAGCACAGCGTCACACACCATCTAGAGACGAAGGGCCCACCAATATTTTGTAAGGCACGACCTCTGACGCCTGACAAATATATTGCAGCAAAAAAAGAGTTCGAGCGATTAACAGCGATGGGAATATGTCGCCCCTCGAAGAGCCCCTGGGCGAGCCCGCTACACGTTGTAAAGAAAAAAGACGGCTCGCTACGTGTTTGCGGCGATTATCGACGACTCAACACAGTCACAACTCCGGATCGCTACCCTATACCACGAATACAAGATTTCACCTACCAACTGAATGGCAAGAAAATATTTACGAAACTCGACATCAAAATGGCATATTTTTGGATACCTATTAACGAAGAAGACGCACAGAAAACAGCCATTATCACACCTTTCGGCTTGTTTGAGTTTCAATGCATGACGTTTGGATTACGCAACGCAGCTCAAACGTTTCAACGTTTCATGCACGAAGTACTGAAAGGACTGGACGACATCTGTTTCTGTTTCGTCGACGACTTACTAATCCATTCAACATCCGAAGAAGAACACCAACGCGACATCGAACGAGTACTACAACGCCTTGACACTTACGGCGTCACACTCAACATCGACAAGTGTGAATTCGGACGATCAAGTATCAAGTTTCTCGGCTACGAAGTCTCATCCGCCGGCATACAACCACTAGAAGATAAAGTCAAAGCCATATCTACATTTCCGCAACCTAAGACGATACAAGAACTCCGACGTTTTCTCGGCATGATAAACTTCTACAGAGACTGCCTACCCCATCAAGCCGAAAAACAACATCAACTCAACAAACTCTTACATAATACGAAGAAAAATGACAAAACGCCTGTTGAATGGACACAAGCAACAATCCACGCTTTTCAAGATTGCCGCCAAAGCATCCAACAAGCCGCGATGTTGTCACACCCGATTCCCGGCAGCGAGTTATCTATTATGACCGACGCATCCGATGTCAGTATGGGAGCTGTATTACAACAAAGACAAAACACTACATGGAAACCACTCGCATTTTTTTCAAAAAGCCTGAGCGATACTCAGAAGAGATACAGCGTGTACGACCGCGAATTATTAGCAATGTACACAGCTGTGAAACATTTCCGACGATACATAGAAGGCGCAGAAAATGTAGTTATTTACACTGACCACAAGCCGCTCACCTACGCACTCAACAAGTCCGCAACGAAAAGCGACACCCCGCGGCGAGAAAGACAACTACAATTTATAAGCCAATTTTGCACTACGATCAAATACATAGAAGGCAAAGACAACACCGTGGCCGACTGCTTATCCCGCATCGAACAAATAGAATTAACATCTTCATTAGACTACAACAATCTCGCACATCTACAAAGCCAAGATGAAACCCTACTCGCATTACGCACACAACCAAATTTGAAGTTCGCCGACATCACACTGCCCGGACTACAGCAACCGATCACATGCGAAATGTCATTGAACCCGAACGCGCCCAGACCGTATTTACCTACAAAAGCTGTTCGTGAAGCCGCATTCAACGCACTTCACGGACTCAGTCATCCCGGCGTACGAGCTACAAGAAAGTTAATTAGTGAAAAATACTTCTGGAGCGGCATGAACAAGGACATCGGAGAGTGGACACAAGCTTGCATCACGTGTCAACGAAGCAAAATCCATCGACACACTAATGCACCTCTCGGCCAATTTCAAGATTGTGGCCGATTCGAACACATTCACGTCGACATTGTTGGACCACTGCCGCCATCTCAAGACTTCCAGTACATAGTCACTATGATCGACCGACGAACGAAGTGGCCCGAAGCATTGCCTGTCCGCGACATCACCGCAGAGACCGTCGCCAGCGCCATCTACGAAGGCTGGATCACTCGATTTGGTTGTCCACTGCGAATTACCACCGACCAGGGACGCCAATTCGAGTCCTCACTCTTTCAATCTTTGATGAAGAAACTCGGAATAACCCGCATACGCACCACTGCCTACCACCCACAAGCAAACGGGCAAATTGAACGCTGGCATCGCACGTTGAAAGCGGCACTTGTGGCGAGAGAAGCAAGAACCGATTGGGCGAGCGAAATACCTACTGTTTTGCTTGGCCTACGCACCGCAATACATCGAGAATTGAACCTGTCACCCGCGCAAATGATTTACGGCGCTACACTACGATTGCCTGCAGATCTATTCGTACCTACACAGTCGAATGAAGACGCACACGATTTCGTACGACGTTTGAGCAACACGATGTCAACACTCGCACCGGCAACGCAACGATCAGCTGACCGACGACCTGTGTTTGTCCACAAACAATTGCACGAATGCACACACGTATTCATCCGAGTCGACGCTACGAGGAAACCGCTGACACCACCCTATGAAGGTCCATATGAAGTTCTCGAGCGACACGACAAGTACTACAAGGTGCAGTTACACAACAGAGTCGCTCAAGTCAGCATAGACCGTCTCAAGCCGGCCTTCATCATTGCCGACGAACGTGAACAGACAGCGTCGCCGCCACCGAGTTTCGAAGACACAGCACGACACACCGAGCAGTCACCGACTCCAACCACCGCGATGACAGAGCCGACAACAACTTCTACATCAGCTACACCCTACGTCACCCGCAGCGGACGAGCCGTGCGGAAACGAGTACGCTTCGCTTGAGAGGGGGTGATGTGGGAACATTCAACATACGTCTCACACCGTCTAGCATCGCTGCAGTACTAAAGTCGCGCGCGCCGTGCAACTAGTTTTATACGCGCGACGAAATCGCCACTGACGCCACGCATAGAAGTTCGCGGTTGCGCCGCCTAGAGGTCGCGTCAGAGCCGCATTCCTATGGGCATTTTTGAGAAATCAAATAAGAATAGGACACGCATTCTTATTGGTTAAAATGTAGAGCTTCTAATTTGTGTAGATTTATCCATGTTATTAATAAAGATTCTATTGGTCGATTAGCCTTAAGATTTTCGTATAAATATGTGTGCATTTGTAAATAAATTCATTCCAATCAGCAGACATCGTGAAGTATCATTTATATCCAGCACACATTCCTACATATCTATCATAATACTTATATAAAAAAACACAAAATTAATAAATTGGAGTCAGACCGTTAATTTCCAGTTGCGCCCCAGTTCTCAGCAACTCGATATTATAACATCATTAATCAAATTCATCTGATACCAACTTTCAGCATCAGATAGTCGGAATCTAAATCAATGTGTAAATTAATAAATGTTTTGTAACTTAATTAAAACATTTACTTTGCGCAACCAGAAATATATGAGTTTCATCGAATTTATTTATTTCATTAACAGTTTATTAACTGTCTTTAATAAACATTACGATACACTTGCGCGAAGTAATATTATACAATATGTGTTTTTGTACAGTTTTGCAATATTTTTGGAGGCGTATCTACTGCTAATACTGAACACGAATATGTGAAAAAAACGTTATTTATAACTTACATTAAAATTTAAGTTTTTGACGAATCCAAATCCGCCCGCGCGGCACACCATACATTTTATTCTATGAAATTACTCCGTATGAGAGGGCGCCGAACGCTACCGCCTCTCAGTATGCAGTGGTCACTGCCGCTTCAAAGAAACGCCGCAGAAAATTTTTGAAAATTCTTCGATCACATGGTAAATCAGTGATCTGTAATTTACTATAGATTCGTAATGTTTGACACATACCCGCTGCCACGTCGACTGAGGCCACAGTCTTAGTTGAATTTCTTCCGACTTAGTCGTAGTTTGACGTTCAGTGAATGCGTATCTCACAATAATATCACAAAAATGGTTAAATGCACTGTTAAAACATGTATGTCGTGATCCCAAACTAATAACAAAGCAAGTGGTATCACTTTTCACAAATAAGAATGCTTAATTATGTTAAAATTATACCAAAATAGTATTAAAATCGAAATTAATATATTACGCATTGTTTTTGCCAACAGTGTTGCCAGTAAAAACGATTTTAAGTTTCCCAAATGTTGGGAGTTTAGTCAATGACGAACTCATACGCCTTTATGTATCATTAGTAACACAGTGGAAGTAAACCTACAACCAGGCTCAAACTAGAATTAATTATTTACTTAGAATTGATTGATACTAAAATCAATCGCTAGTGCTACGCACGTCAAGACAAGAAAAAACAAATCATTTTCCTCTTTTTGATATGGCTTTTAACTGACATTTGACATAATGATATTATTACTATGACAGTGAAGTAACAATTTCATCTTTTTCATTGTGGTAACGGTGTTTAATTTAAATTGTTTCTGCAATTATCAAATGTTCGATTGAGTACAATAGTTTTTTTGTTTTATGTTGTATTTATTTTATTTAAATTTCATTTTCATTTCTTAACAATAAAAAAAATCTACTGAAGACTTGGCTGTATGGGCATAGTTCCCTTTGCCTACCCAGAATGGGTGAAGAAAACAAAAAAAAATCTCTGCTAAAAGTTAGTAGTAGCACAGAATAGATAATAGTAGTAGGTCTGCATCGGTTAGATTCATCAATGACTAAAAAATGGAAACTTCTCCATTCCGCCATGATTCATTCTTGAAATATAATATGTATGTACCAATATTTACGCATCTATATATTTATTTCTTCCTATCCTTAATTCTTCTGTCACCTAAGAAACAATAATATGATATAAAAACTTTTTTTAAAAAAAAAAAAAGACTCGTATAACATTCATTCAATGGGAAAATTATTCATGAGCTGGCAACTCTGACCATTTTTCTGGGAGTAATGCTTTTGTCTCATTTTGACATAATTAGTTTGACTCTAGAAAAAAAGAGACAAATATAGTTTACTTTGGAATGTGCTCGGAATATGTGTCGGTTTCAAAGCTACGTCTTTAACACTCTAAAGTGGTTGCGGCTTTTTACGAATGCTTTGTATGACCACATGAGTAAATAAAACCACGGAACAGAGGCTTAACTTCCGAAGGCGCGTTCAAAATTTATACCTATTCTGGTAGGGTTGGCACTGTAGAATAAAATGAAATAAACGAAAAGACCAGGTTTTTTTACAAGTTATTTATTAGTTTTCTTACAAATTACTTAATCTACATAATTTTTTATTCATATTTTTACTTTTCAATAATTTGTTATTTCTTTTGATTGAGTGGTAAATCCTAAATCTAATATAGAGTTTTTTTAGATAATCAAGCGGTAAGCACTCGCATGGCATCAAAAGTACAATTATGCATACGTTTAATTAAATTATTACCAATATTATTATTAATAATATTTAACTTTAATTACTTATTTCAATAATAATTATCCATACAT
The DNA here is from genome assembly GCA_905163395.2 of Endotricha flammealis. Taxonomy (NCBI): domain Eukaryota; kingdom Metazoa; phylum Arthropoda; class Insecta; order Lepidoptera; family Pyralidae; genus Endotricha; species Endotricha flammealis. Next base: position 13,399,275 of record LR990868.1, on the reverse strand, counting down.
AAAATATGTATATTATGTCATAATAAGTAAATAAAATAAATATATTTAATATACACTTTATTAATTGAAAAATCGATTTGATAATATAGTCGATCGTGGTTAAAAAACATTTTTTTTTTTTTTTTTGAAAAAATTTGAGTGCGTTTGACCACAATCCTGCCTGGTGTTAAGCAGTGATGAGGTCTAGGGTGGTACACGCAAACTCAAAAAATGCCTGTTCACTCTTGCCTTGAAAATCCCTAAATTGTACGAATCGGGAAACATAGACGCGGGGAGGGAGTTCCATACCTTGGCGGTTCGCATTATAAAAGTGGAGGCAAATCAACAGGTGCGGTGAGCAGGAATATCGACCACATACGGATGGAATCGCTCCCCACGCCGTGTCGTCCGATTTCGAAATGGTGCAGGGGGAATTAAATGATGTAATTCCTGAGCACACTCCCCGAAGTGTAGCCTGTAGAAAACACACAAACTCGCTATCAGTCGGCGGTGTTCGAGGCTCTGAAGTCTGGTCGAAAGTGTGTCGTCACCAATGAGTCTCCTGGCACGCCTGTCGATAGCTTCCAAGGCCTCGAGCTGATAACGGGCAGATCCATCCCACAAATGGGAGCAGTACTCCATACATGAACGGACTTGGGCTGTATAAAGATTCAGCAACTGACACGAGGTAAAATATCGTTGAACCTTGGAGAGGATACCCAGTTTTTTGGAAGCAGTCTTAGCCCTGGTCTCGATATAGCTACCGAAGTTAAGGTTGGACGAGAGGTCGATACCAAGAAGCTCGAGATGGTCGGTCACAGGAACAGGCACACCACGAAAAGTAGGAGCCAAGTTGAACGGGCTCTTTTTTGCACTGAACAGACATGCCTGAGTCTTAGAGGCATTGAAGCTGACACGGTTGGCATCACCCCAATCGGAGACGGCCTGCAAGGCACGATTGGTACGGTGCACCATTGCCTCTCTGAGATCGTCGATTTCCGGTTTTTTAGCCCTTGAACTAGAAAAATATCTTTCAGCAACTGTGCTATCATCAGCATACCCAAAGGTACCGGGTTTAAGCAGATCATCTATTTGAAGCAGAAAAAGAGTTGCTGAAAGAACAGATCCCTGAGGTACGCCAGCATTAATTGCTAATAGGTCAGACGAGCAGCCGTCAACAACTACTCGAATAGACCGTTCCCTCAGGAAATCGGCAATCCAATTACAAAGGCCAATGGGGATACCGTACGCGGGAAGCTTCGCCAAAAGACCATCATGCCAAACTCTGTCGAAGGCCTTTGAAATGTCAAGTGAGACACCAAGTGCTTCACCGAACCTCTCAAGAGCCTCACCCCAAATATGCGTGGCATACACAAGAAGATCCCCAGTAGACCGACGCTGGCGAAATCCGTATTGTCGGTCACTGAGGAGATCATTGTCTTCAAGGTACGCCAGCAGTCTCTTGTTAATAACACGTTCCATCACTTTACAGAGAATGGAAGTGATCGCGATTGGGCGGTAGTTTTTAGGGTCGGCACGACTACCCTTCTTGGGTACAGGTTGTACATTGGCAAGCTTCCACGCTTTGGGTACGATTCCGGACCGAAAAGACAGACGATACAGACACGTCAGAACAGGAGACAGCTCAGCTGCGCAATTCCGTAAGACAATCGCAGGAATATCGTCAGGACCACTGGCTTTATTGACATCAAGGTTGCGTAGAGTTTTGAGAACCTCCTTTTGGTGAATGCGAACTTCATGCATTTTACATCCACGAGGAGATAACTGAGGTGGTGTTTGAGAGCTCGCATCCAGACGTGAGTTTTCAGCAAATAGAGAAGCAAGTAAATTGGCTTTTTCTATTGCTGTATGCGCCAGTGTTCCATCTGGTTTCTGCAAAGGGGGAAGTGAGGAGCGGCAGAAGTTTGCTTCAACGCTCTTGGCCAGAGACCAAAAGGCTTTACTACCAGTTGGGTACGAAGCAAGTTTGGTCCCCACTCGGCCTATGTGGTCGAAGCGAGCCTTCTTAATCAGCTTTTTGCAGGACTTGGCCGCAGAGTTAAAAGCTTTCTTCTTTATGCGCGTATTCGGAGCTTTGCGACTACGAGCGTCAGCCCACGCCTGGTATGCTGACTGTTTGATAGCTTCAGCTTTCAAACAGTCAGCATTGAACCATGGCTCAGACTTGATGCCAGAGGTTCGGTTTGAAAACGGAATATAATATTCCATCGCTACACCGATGACCTCAGCAATAGCGTTTGCACAGCTCGACGGATCGCCAGAGGAGAAGCATACTTGCAGCCAGGGGAAAGACGCAAAAAAGTGTCGCATCTCATCCCAATCTGCTGATTTGTACCTCCATACCCGTCTAGTGCCTCTGGGGCTGGGGTCGGACGGAGGACAAGTCAGGACAGACCTCACCAGACAGTGGTCAGAGCTTCCCAGAGGGGCTGAAACAGACACATGATACCGGTCTGGTTCGGTCGTCAGCAGAAGGTCCAGGCAATTGGCTGTGTGGTTTTCAACGTCGGGAACCCGAGTAGCCTGGTCAACCAACTGGGAGAGGTTCAAGGACAAGGCAAACTTGTACGCCTCTCTACCAGCATGGTCCGTATCTCTAAACGGAAACAGCCACTGCTCATGGTGAGCATTAAAGTCACCCATAAAAACAATTTGCGCAGTAGGGTACCTTTGTTGAGCCACATCAGCCGCCTCACTTAGGTGTTGAAACAGCCGCGAGGTCTCCTGGTCACCGCTATGCGAACGGTAAACACCAGCATAGACCGTCTGCTCAGTGCCAGAGTTCACATACACCCAGATTGTGGAAAAAGAGGGATTTTCCAAGTTACGGATGCGCTTACAGCAGATGTCATCACGCACATAGAGACAAACACCTGCCTTTGGGCGGAAATTGTGCTCCAGGACATATCCTGGGTAGTGTAGGTAAGATGTATCAGCGGGGGTTGTAATTTGGGTCTCCGTAAGCAAGAGGAGATGCGGCCTAGCAGTCTCAAGATGGTGGTGGACTGGGACGAGATTTGAGTGCAATCCTCGAATATTAGTGAGGTGCACTTTAAGCGAGAGGCCGTGCATCCGCTGTTGATTCCTCAACTTTCTGTTTCTTTTATTCATGGTAATTTTTTATAAGGCAAGAAGGAAGAACAGGCAAAGAATGGCAGTTACGCGAGGCACCAGCCAGCCCCATCAGAAGTCACAGTGCTGCTGCGCGGTAGGAAAAACTAGCGCGGAGACTGCGGGGACGCCCGGACCCCCCTAAGGCCGCCTGTCGAGGCCTCTCGCCCGGTCGCCAACCGGCCCGACAGGAGCAACCTCAGGATTATGCGCGCGATGGCGGAGCAGCCTTTCGCAGATGGCTAATCTGCAATTGGGCTCCCAACTATCGGCGGGCGGCCAGCGAAAAACCGTTGCTCCGGATCCCGCTACCCTCCGAAACTAGGCACCGCGCGCAGCAACACTGTGAGTCTGAGAACGGTACGCCGACGGACGCAACTGCGTAGACCCACTCTTCAAACGGCTACTCAGTGCATGCAGGGTGGAACGCGCGAACGCTTGGCATCCTGATTAGGTCACTGAGGGTGGTCACCAGCCACGGCAAAAGCCTACCACCGGTAAGGTTGTCACTCATTAGCACCACCCAGGGTTCACGTGTAGGGTCTCGAGGGTAAAGCCTACGGACGCGAGTGACAGTCGAACCCCAAAACATATCCCTCCCTTCACTACTAGTTTTGAGTTTTTGTCTGTGGTGGCCGTGACAGAACTTCATAGGTGTGCATATGTCAAATCAAATATTTAATAAAGGAAATGTCATAATTTTCTGTTTATCGAAGGCCCTGATGTTTGTCCTCGAAGCAACTGGTTTAGACTGGTTTGCCGCTCGTACGTGACAAGCGCTTTGAGGTCACGCACACACGCGCCTCATGCTTGTGTGCGTGTACTCATCGCAGCGACATTGTATGAAGTGAAGTCTCTGTTCCGTGGTTTTATTTACTCATGTGGTATGACGTTACTTCTCTTGTCATAAAATATATAAAATCTCATTGTGGTAAATTGTAATTTTCCATATAAACACAACATAGGTCCAGGAGTGCTACTACGAAACGTAAATCCGATATTTCGGCCGAAGTATCGGAAGAATTTTAACCGTGAAATACAAGGTATTTCATGGTTATTTTAGTAATTCCTTGAATTATATCCATGAAATACCTTGTACTTTATGGTTATTTTAGTAGTTCATTGAATTATAATCATGAAATAACTTGTATTTCACGGTTAAAATTCTTCCGATACTTCGGCCGAAGTATCGAATTTACGTTTCGTAGTAGCCCTCCAGATTCCATTTATTAACTGACACTACTGACAGCAGATTCGCGTCAAGCCGTCAAAAAGTTTCATAAAAGTGGCCAGCGTCTTTTAGCAAACTCTTTGCTCATATAAATACACGAATATTGTCGAGGTTCATTCTGCGCACCGATAGAAGGTTTTTCAAAAACCTCTCAAATCTTTGTAAGTAAAAACAAATTACAGGACACTGTTTACGGCTTTTAAAATGGAACCGACGAATTAATTACGCCTCTTACGATTTTCTATTCAAATATTGCAAATGGCTAACAACACATTGTAGAATGGAAAGATTTATATTTATATTTGTAACGAAAAAACTCAAAATCTACTGGAACGATTTCAAAAATTATTTTAGGCCAACCAAAATTAGGGATTTGTACTAAATCCGTGCGAAGCTGAGGCTGGCGCTAGTTTTAAATAAATAATCTACACTAATATTAGAAAGCTGAAGAGTTTGTTTGTTTGAACGCGCAAAGCTCAGGAACTACTGAGTTCAAATTGAAAAAATCTTTTTGTGTTGAATAGTCAATTTGTCGAGGAAGCTTTAAGCTATATATCATTAAGCTGCGACCAATAGGAGCGAAGCATCAGTGAAAAATGTTGCGAAAACAGGGAAAATTATTCATATCGCCATAGTGTTTTCGACAACCACGCGAACGAAGTCGCGGGCACGGCTAGTCAAAGATATTTAGAATAACGTTTAGATATGTTAGGTAATTTTCGACGCCTGTTGCGAAGAATTAGGTAAAAACAACACACGTCAATGTTTTATGTTTGCCACGAAAAACAAATCCTCCATAGCCTTAAAAATCAAAGGAAAATATTACTTTATTACACATAAAGGAGATCCTAGAATTTGGTAATTAGTAGCGTTTTGTTTAAAGTGAAACGATACATACAAAGAGAATACACTATATTTGCAATACACAGAATCCATGATTAAAAAAAAAATGCTTTTTGTAAGAGATCAAAGTGCTGACAGGCTAAATATATGGCGTCTAGTCTATAATAAGCTTTTAACATCAATATTTGTACCTATATTTTATGCAAATAAAGAAATTTGAATTTGTATGAAATTATTTTTCAATTAATATTATGTCATTTTATACATTGCTTTTGTATAAAAAAAAGTGTTGAGGTTGTAGTGCTTACGTATAAACGACCCTTATTCCACTTGGTTCCATTATTTGATCCATCAATGGATCCTAGGCGAACCGGGTTGCACCACGGACACCGGTACCACACCATATTCGTTCATGTAGCGCACGATGCGCCGCCCATTGTAAAGAACCGTCGCACTAATATCTCTGCTAGTATAAATAAATAAATAAATATATAGGGACAATTCATACAGATTGAGCTAGCCCCAAAGTAAGTTCGAAACTTGTGTTATGGGATACTAACTCAATGATATTATATTTTTATAACAAATACATTATATAGATAAACATCCAAGACCCGAGGCCAATCAGAAAAAGTTCGTTTTTCATCATGACCCGACCGGGGATCGAACCCGGGACCGGTCTGGCGTGGTAACCATTACGCCACGGAGGTCGTATGGTGCGGTACCGGCCGGCGGCGGCGTCCGGTGGTAGTTCGATCCCCCTTTTAACCGTGGTCCCACCGCTGTACCCCACTGGTGGGTCCACACGCCTATTAGTACGTTTAAAAGAGAGATGAAGTGTTTGTCTTGTTGAGGGAAGTCATTAAAAATCAGAGCCATTTGTGGCGTCGCGTTTCGTAGTACATTTTCAGCTTTGTATGTTAGAGTTTATGATGAAATTATTTCAACTCCGCGATGGATAATAAACTCGACAAAAACATGCAGCGAATTCGCCCTTTCTGGACAAGGTCTTTTTTCTTTTGCCATCCCATAACTTTCTCGCTCCTTAAAGGTTCCCAAGTTATAGTCATTCGGAAACACCGAACGTTCATTCATTCATTCGGAAACTGGCGGGAGCTGGCATTAAAAATGTTTTTTTGTTCAGCTCGCCCCTCGCCTCCAAGGAACTGCACAGCAAACAGGATCCTCCGACACAGCGAGGCATTCCTCACGGTGCGCTGCGTGGCGGGGTATGACGGCGGTCTTACACAACACTTCACTCTGGACGCTGTTGGTGAAACTGCTAGAGTACTGCTTAACAACAGCGCTAGTTATATGGGTAAGTCATTGTGATAGCGAAAAGCGGTAGCTCAATTGGTAGTGTCCGTACACCATGGGTCAATTGGTAGTGTCCGTCCGTACACCATAATTAAAATGTCTGTGTCCATCACTATCTCCGGGCGACGTTTCTAGCAGGCGGGACAAATATTTCAGTTTTGAAAAATGTATGAAAGAAAAAAAGGACGGGTTGCAGAAGACTCCGGGAGTGCCGGCAGAAGTGAAAACTTAAACATCAACGATGTGAATTTTCGAAAATTTTGGAATGGTTTTATAGTCTTACGCTTTTTCAATCAGGCTACGGATCTGATGCGAGTTTAAAATTTTTTACCCATCTAAAAAAAGTGCCAAGCGCCGTTAAAGTAGTTTTTACTTTAAAAATTTTACCAAATTCTTTCAAACATGTAAAAAAAATAAGAATAGTTTAACCGAAACGACTATAAAAACAATCAAATATTCTGTGTTAAACATTATGAGCTAATCTCGAGTAATCATCGAAATAATATTACTACGTATAGAACGGACACCGCGAACAAAATTTTTGTCCCCATACGTTGAGGCCAATAGACATCAACTCGTTTAGAAACTTGCCGACGCTCATCGTGATTGGTCCTCGGATTTATGTCAAAAAAAAATTGGAAAATGCCGTCATGTTCAATAAAAACTTGTAAAAACCGTTCAACAGTAAGGAAGAAAGATAGCGGCATGACTTATCATCTTTAAGTATACAAAAAATTAAGTAAAACCAACCAAAACAATTTTTTTTCATTATTTTCTATTGCATCATAAATTCATAATTGCATCCGCCATTTCTATGTGAAAATCATAGATTATCAAAAAGTAATCGTACAGATGGGATACGTAGGTACTAAGCGTAGGTCAATTTTATAATATAATTTAGGTACTTATTTCTGAAAAATTTTTTGCTTTTTTTTTTAACCGACTTCAAAAAAGGAGGAGGTTCTATGTTTCATTGTTTTTTTTTTGGAGGTCCGCCGATTACTCCTTCAATTTTGGACCGATTTTCATAATTCTTTTTTTAAAATAATATGTAATTTAAATATTGATTTTTTAAACTATATTTCCAAAATATTTTTATATAGTAGGTAAAAAATACGTAAATGTGGATAAAGTTACTAAGTAAAAAAAATAGTTTCTAGAAAACAAAAAGATGGAAAACGAAACAGCATTTTAAATTTCGACCAACCATTTTCGAACAAATGAAATTCGGGCAAACAAGTTTCGGAGTAAATTCAGGCAAACAAGTTACCATTCAACAAGAGGAGTTGTCTTGTCTGGCAGGCGACCGTCTCCTAGTATTTGCATATATTACAAAATACTTCAATATATAAATAGCTTCATTATAAAGTTTTTATTTAATCTCAGTTTATTTTTGACTAATATTAAGTTAAGAACAAAAATGTAATGTAGCTTCCTACCTATAAAGCTAATATTATACCTATTTTCTATTAAGTTTATTCTATTAAATAAAATAAAATATTGTAATAAAATAAAATAATCAGTTAGATGTCCAATAGGCAGAATATAAACAAAGTGTCGCCCCTGCGTAGTAATGTCATATTCTATGAATCGGTTGGGGGCGGGGCCAGGGAGGGGCGCGCCCCGCACGGCCGAACGCGGCGCCAAAATTTGAAGGCGCTGTCATTTCTATACGTAGTAATATTATTTCGATGCGAGTAATACATTTTCTACGTATGATCACAGATATTATAAAACAATAACAGTAATAGGTTGCAGTTAAGTTGTTTACTTCTGACCTCTAATTTTAAAAGTAAAATAAAACGACGAACAAGCATATTATTATCACGGAAAAATTTAGGGCGATGATTTTAAATGTTAATTTTCTCCGTAAGATTGCCTTGTCTTATCAAATTAAATGCTTTTGGGAAGCAAGAATCTCAAATTTATCTGCAGTATCTGTACGTTATCAGGACACATAAAATTACTTATGAAATAAGCTATAATTTTTGTCTACAGACCTTGTAGTCTGGTTGAACATTAGCTGGTCAGCATTGGAAACGCTGACGGAAGACGAAGCATTGGCAGTGACAGCTAGAAATAGCAAAGGGGCCTCCGAGCCTGTACTGCTTAGAGATTTGGTCTTCAGAGACGCTGCCAAAAGAGCAGGTATGTTACGTAGCCCCTGATATTGAGTGTTTACTTTCCTAATTAATTAATTAGGCCGTCTGGAGAAGGACCTCCACCTTACAGAAGATCGTAGCCAAATAGCATTGGTCTCGGCCATGTTTTGTTCGTACGGTGAGTAAGGTCTCCAGAGCTCCACTTGGTGGATTGGGAGGGTTGGCAACGCGCGAGTGATACCCACGGTATTGCGAGCGTCTATAGGCTACGGTGATGGCTACCAGCGTACTCACAGGCGGGCCGTATGCTTGTTTGCCACCTTAGTGGTATAAAAAAAATAAGATGGTTTCTTATCCATTTGGGCTATTATACTGCTGTGACTCCTGCAAATTACCCAGGATTAACAACGGCGACCAGAGTTTGATAATAAGTTAAGCTTATTGACGTTCCGGGGGAGTATAGCTGTATGGAACTCAGAACCAATTTAATCACAAAGATATTAGTATTTGAAGGACCCATTTGGGCTGTTACAATCCGTGCCACAAGAGATGAGTCACCTATATACCATTTTACTAGAAACCGTCTATTGTACAAGTCAAATCAGCAATCGACCAGGTCGCATCTCTCGTGGCGCGGATTGTACCTTTCCTTCATATATACATTATTTATTTTATATTTTACATTGTTTAGAAAGCACAGCACACGTGGGAAGCAAGTTTCCCGCTGCAGCGGCGCTCGCGGCACTTGCTGCCTTGCTAACTGCTGCAGGCGCCATTTTAGCGCTCGCGTTGCGCAGGTAAACTACAAGTCAACTATTTCGTAAGTAATTATATTGTGAATATCTTTTGAGACCACCTCGTAACAAAAATAGTTTCAATCTCATCTCAATTTCTATTTTGTATGTTTTTGTTAGGAGAATATTATCTGCACTAGGTATCAAATGGATGGTCGTAATGTGGAAGAAGAACATATTGTTGAAAAATATATATTTGTCAATTTCCTAATTGGTCACACTTTTTCCAAATTGGACAAATCAGGAAACCCTTTTATACTAGGCGCAGTCATAACACAACAACAAGCAAACGACCGTCACAAAGCGTGGTCCAGGTGGACGCGCAGGGTCGGAGGTACCTCATAGCGTATCCGGCACCAGCTGATAAGCTGGAGACGAAGCCTGATATCCTGAATCCTAAGTCTGGTGAGTCAACCATTTTTTAAACATACGGCAGGAAAACAAGCAAGCGGATTGTTGGAAAGTGGTTACCTACCGCCGTCTATGGTTAAAACACCAAGGATGTAGAGCTGGCTCCCAACTGTCTCACTCACCGAGTGAAACGCATAGCTGGCTCACGCCGATATTCTGTGAGAGGGTAGTCAGTACCCGGTTATTGTAGTCGAATTATTAATGCTCTACCAATCCAATAATACTTGCTTCTATTTTTCGAATCGAACGACCTGAAGTTGAATTATGTGTGTTACATTATTATGGATTAGTAGTACTAACTAATCAGTGACAAATTGGTAAATAATAGAAATAGCAGAGCAGAACCACAAATTATTATTTAATAGTTACTTGCAGAGCTAGTTAAGTTTTATACTTTCTGTGTTCAGAAAACGATCCGCCGCGGGTGGTACTTGAGTCTAGTGACAACAAGAACTACAGCATCCGCGACATCAACAAGGAGGGCCAGTCAACGTACAGCCCTCCACCAACTGATGACGAAATGGTACGTAACAAGGTTATTATATAAGGTCCTAATTTATTAATGAACTTCCTTTTAACACATGACTATATAGGTTACATATTATGATCGTTTAAGCAAGGAAATAATGGTCTAGTATTCATTAAAAAAAAATTATTGTATTGTATGTAGTTAGAAAATTTTGCGTTCAGTGCACAATAAAATCGATTTTCAATTGCTTTATAAGCTGCGAGATTATTGGCGCGTATTATAAAACTTTTATTTAAACATATATTTCATTATTTATGATGTTCTTTTGAGGATAGTACTGACCCCAAACCTGTGTGTTTTCCAATTTAAAAAGTCAAATATTTTTATTCAAACAAGCCATTATAAAAGCTGTTTCGATTCGTCACAATTTGTTGGGTTATTTTGGAACAGTTCCACAACTTTTTTCTCCACTTCTGTGGATAGGCAGCCTAAAAGTAGCTAGTCTAGCCTGGCCTTAAAAAAAATCAATAAACAGTTTTTTAACACAAAAATGTTTATTGAAAATCAGATTAAAATTTTTTTTGTGAGAAAACATATTGGTTATTAATAATAACAATAGCAAAATAAAAATCATTTATTAAAACGAAATAAATACCTTATTTAATGTACTTAATAATAAGTTAGATGTAGGAATAGGCTGTGTCGAATAAATACCTAATAATTCATCAATCTAAATAATGAATAATACATAAACGATAACATTGAACCATTCTTACCCAACAATTTTGAGACAGAAATTAGATTCATCATTTAAAATTATCTTATTGACATTTTAGTTAGAGATTCCCGTTTATTCCGTAAGGACTAAATCTATCATATAATCGCAGCATCAAATCTACAAACAGAATAACTAATAACTAGTTTCCATCTAGAAACCTAACCAATTCATCTGGGTATCGAAATAGCTAAACATGCACGTGTATTTCGATAAATAGGAATTGCATTAATTTCTAAGATATCATGATCTATTTATATAATTTAATGTAAAATTAAACTGATAGATTTCATTTGACTGTGTTAGTCTTCCCTCTTATAGAGTTTATTACCCATTAGACTATTGGAGTAGTAAAGATAATATTCTCATCCCCAAAAAAAATGTTTTTTCTGTCTGTATGGTTGTTATGCCTAATCTTCGAAACTACTGGACGGAGTAATGTAACTTGGAGCAACATCTAAACTATGTCTGATATTTAATCATAAAAAATAAAGAAAAAAAGTAATTTTTATTTCTCTTTTGCCACGCTAGACGCCACTGAAACCACGGTGACAGTTTGATAATAAAACGGTTTAGTGAGTACTAAATTGAAGATTGGGTTAACAACAATTTGATGACTAAATGACAATATATTCCCAACTTGTAATCAGTACTTACTACAACTAATGACAAGTTGGGAATAAAGTTGTCAACAAAAAAATCAATCTTTACATTTTACGTTTAGTCTGCGTGTCAAGTTGGGAATAAATTGATAATAAAAATCTTTTGAATGATAGAATATATTTTATTAAAACCAGGTTACCATAGCAATTCAATTTATGTTAAAACAAGCGTAATAGTCTATTATTAAACAAGAAAAGGCATCAACAATCAGAAATGTTCCGAACGCCGCAAACAAACACGAATCCTTGTTATAAATTGAATCAAACCATTATTCTAATTACCATTTAAACACAATATAATTGAAATTTCTCTGATTCCAGATACCTACGAGGTAACAAAGGGATTTTGAGGGCGTAAACCTGTAAATACAAAGACTTGTAAATTCCAAAATGCCAACGTTGTTTTAAGATTAGATATATCATAGATTTTAATGAATTCTTCCATATCAAAAATTTTAATGTTTTATTGTAAATGTTTGATGCAAACTGACGAGTTGAATATATATTTTTTAATTAATACAAATACGTAAATAAATCGTACATACGGTCTGACGGTCATTCGCTGACTGAATTTGGTAAACAACACGTTTGATGTGCGTTTGATGGAATTCGTCGCTGTTTGTGCGTCGACGACGTACTGCCGACGCACGAGCAACGACCAATTCCGCTGACGGATGAAAGGGCAAAACACACTGCCAGCGACACGGGTTCGGAGCAGCACGGGAGCATCTGTATTTCATGTATTTGCGTGAGCGACATCATACTAAACGGCGACGCGACCGCTGCCGCTGCGGACAGTGTGTTTTGCTAATGTTAACAAATACTATAGAAGACTAATACGCACAGCTCTTGACGTTTCGCATACAATGACTTGGCAACCTCCGTTCACCTCATGCCGCTAGGGGCGCTATAACATTTTGCATACAAAAAACCTCCGTTCACCTCATGCCGCTAGGGGCGCTATAACATAAATAAATAAATAAAATAAATAAATAAATAGTGTCGCGTCTTGCCCGAATTCTTCCGAAGCTGTGCGTATTAGTCTTCTATAGTATTTGATGTTAATGACTGTTGTAATATCAAGAACAGTCTGGGACGCATTAACGTGCCCTTCAAAGTAGGAAGAATCTCGATATAAGGAAACCCATCCAAATACTGGCTAGGGTCGACGTTGCTTAACTTGCGTGTTCGTTTTAGAGTGCGACACACAGCGACGCCATCGAACTGCTGATTTTGATATTCACTACATAAGTAATTTACAAACAAAAGATCTATCGTTTGAAACAGTCCGGTTTGCATCTAACAAAAAAAAAGATTATTTCAATAAGGCTAATTAGTAATTACCTACAGTACTTGCTCGCTGGTTGTCCTATTTTATCCGCCGTTGCGTTGGGAACATAAAGAGTTCCATTCCTGAAGCTATCTCTATATCAAACATCAGTTCATCTAACTGGTTTATGACTGAAAAAGTGGATAACAGAACATTCATAATTGTTAGTAGGTACACAGTCAACGAATGAGGTGCACAGGGCAGAGAACCAAAAGATTTTTAAGCTAAAAATATGAATACTAACCGATAAATAAAAATTTGAGTAGATTCCTTCTTTAAAAAAGATCGTAGCCAAATCATATTTACGTCCCTGCTCACCTCTTTCATTGGCTGACTGATTGACATACAAGTTGAAATATTCAAGTGGATTTTTTTAATAAATATTATTCCGCCAGCACATACGTAACAAATACAGTTGTGAAGAAAGTTGTAGAGAAAAAATTACAACTGCAGAAGTGGTGAAGCCCTTTGCCCAGTGGTGGGTCTGGTGAGCGACAAAGAATAATAATTTTATATGTATATAAATTTTTATTCTTTGTCGCTAAACTCTTGACAGAGTGGTCGTGGTCGTCAATTGAGGGTTGGCAGTACACTTCACTATCCGTCGCCATTCTTCTCGAGCTCTTGTCTTTCTGGTACATTCATAGAATGTACCACTAAGGGCAGTCTTTACTTGGTCGGTCCAGCGCATTGGTGATCTCGCATACGACATAAATAGACATAAATAGCTGTTAAAAAAAGACATTTGTAGCCAGACCGCTGCTGCCTGCGAGGAAGCACAAAAATATTTACCCATTCTGCGTCTTTGTTTCACCTCTGCCAACTCCTCTGGGTTAAATGACGTAGTTTCATATCTGCTCGCCTTAATGACATAATCTAACTGTACTGATATATTTATATTATACATAATATATTATTATATAAGTTATATAATTATGGTTATATAAATGTAAATTATGTGATTAAAATAAACGTTGATTCTTAAATTGTTTTATTTTTATCTTAGAGTAGGGTCAAAATTAAAAATGACATTTGACATGTGTCAGTCTTTTTTATTACAGTAATTATTTATTAATAATTATAAAAAGTTAACTAACCTTGCAGTTTTAACTCTGATAAATACAATAATCTTTGTACCCGCCGTTAAAAAGCTACGTTGATGAATTTTGTTGAATTGTCAAATGTGATCTATTGTTTTTCGCCCTACTTTAACAGATGTCACCCATTTATCTGTCGAACTTCTAGTTTTTTTCTATCTTTCAGTCTATCTTTTTATAAAACCACAAAAATAAACTTGCCAGTTCTCCACAACTACAAATGTTTTAATTAAAAAGCATTCATTTTAAAATTTGTTCACGTCCAACTGGTTACTTCTTGTTTACTTTTATTTTGTTTTTATTTAATGTAGTTATTCTTTTCTGTGTAATTGTGATGAATAAATTATTATTAACTCCACATTCTCGTGTGATTAAACAAGTCAAGCACGAAGTAAGATCAGCCCGTCTGGGGAAGGACCTCCACCTTACAGAAGATCGTAGCCAAATAGCATTGGTCTCGGCCATGTTGTGTTCCTACGGTGAGTATGGTCTCCAGAGCTCCACTTGGAGGTGGTTGGGAGGGTTGGCAACGCGTGAGTGATACCCTCGGTATTGCAAGCGTCTATGGGCTACGGTGACGGCTTACCATCAGGCCGGCCGTATGCTGGTTTGCCACCTGTGTTGTATAAAATAAATAAAAATAAGAATGGAAAAGTGACGACAAAGTAAGACGAAGAGACCGTCCACACTCGTTCTTTTTAACTTCGCGAGAGTTCGCTAATGTCAGTAGAACACAAAAAGTTGCAGACAGAAATAATAAGAAAATTGTATAATTCAATTTGCCATTTCGCAAAACTTGCCCCGAGTTATCTTAACATACAAACAAACGGCAAATTGGGTTTATATATTAGTATGTCAGATAAGCATACTCCCAATCATGGATGGGCGACTAGCCCCCAGCGGTCCCTTACGGATGCAGTGCACGTGAGTTTCACAAACATCCTGTATACTCCGTACATAGAATAGGGAAATTTGGATACGTTTTGTGAAAATGGACAGACAAATTACTTTGGTTTAGCATATAGTGCAATTAGGTATATAAACTGAACGTATTTGAATGATTCCTTTTTGTTAAAATGTTATAGAAAACTACATTTACACACATTTTTGCTATACTAGACGCCAACGCTCCTGGCTTGCGAAGTCATGAAACAAGCGTTAGCGCTACGTGCGCGTGCCAGGGGCGTTGGCGTCCAGTTGAATATTTGAATTAAGGGCAAAACACACTGCCAGCGGCAGTAGGACGAGAGCGGAGCGGGACTGGAGCGGAGCGGGAGCATCTGTATTTCATATAATTGTTTTATGACTGCGCGTGCCAGGAGCGTTGGCGTCCAGTATAGGACGTCAGCGAAACTGCGGCTACGACAGGCGCGGCGACTGAACGGCGCGCGCAACACAGAGTAGCCAGCTAAAGTAGCCAGCAACACGGCGACGACGCATTACGGCGCGGCGGCGCACATCGGGGCCAATATAGGCTGTCGTTGACATAAAGGTCAATTCTTACTTCGTTTGGTCGCGGCGAGAAACCTCAACCCCTAGACTAGTTAGTCTTAAGATCAGCTGTTTCTATTCGTATATAAATATAAGTTTTTGGTGTTGTGGAGCGTTTATGAAGTGTGCTAGCTTGACCGGGAAGTACTTATAATTACGTAATGCGTTTCGTTCGATAAATGAGAACTCTTTTCCTTCTCCTTTTCTCCTTTATAGTTTGTCTCCTTTCCTTGTAGCAAGCAACGCATTGCTACACAGGAAAAAAAGGATTTGCAAGCACCTTCGGTATTACTTTATAGGCGACGGTAACCACTTTCCATCAGATGGTCCGATTGCTTGTTTGACTGTAATAAAAAAATAGTTTGTTGAAAACATAAACGGTGCAGTTAAAATATGTAAAATTCGTTACACTGCGAATTTTATTTGTGATAGTTAACGAGTTTCCCGCACACAATAAAACAGTTTAAAATTGTTAATATTCTATCGGTTTTTTAGCCTATTTCAATAGAATTCTGAATATTAGGTTCTGTCTGACGTCAACCTAGGTGCAAAGCCTCGGAAGCGAAGTTAAGCTGTTTGCTTTTCATTGCTGTAAGCCTGAGATTAAATTGAAGTTTCCTATATGAGCTAAGATGCTTAAATTTTTGGAATAATATCATCAAGAAAGACTGCTACGAACGTAGGAAAGGTCTAGAAACCGGCTTTTCGGGACCAGATGGCGTGGGTTCGATCCCAGCACGGGGCAAACATTTCCTCCCCAGTCGTTCACTCTTGTCAGAGTGGTCGTGGTTTCATGATGGTGTCTTTTGATAACACGGCCCTCCGCCATTCATTGCGGTCTTTAGCGTTCAGGGAACACTGGAATAACTGGTATTTTGTGTGGCAGATTTTATTGAATCTGTGGGCAAACATTCATGTGTCATTTGTTTGTCTCAAGTCTGGTTGATTTCTACGTGTCATAAGTATATTTTTATTTTTCTGTCATACAGTAGACAAACAAGCAAGCGGGCCACCTGATGGAAAGCGGTCACCGCCGCCTATGGACATCAGTAACACCAGAGGCGCTACCAATGCGTTGCCAAAGGAAGGAGGAAGTGAAGGGAAAGACGGAAGGGGAAAGAAAGGGAAGGAGTTGGGCTTCCGGAGACCGGATCTCTCACTCACCGAACGAAACGCATTGCTGCTTCACATCGATATTCTGTGAGAGGGTGGTACTTCCCCGGCCGAGCTAGCCCATTTCGTAATAATTGCTCATCATATCAACCCATAAACATCCCACTACAGGGATACGGGTCTCCCTTCAATCGAAGGGGACTAGAGCGTACTCTGCCACGCTGCTCCAATGCGGATTGGCAGAGGCTGGTGTTTTCAAGCCGCCCGAATCCCACCGACTTGGCTTAACGACTGTCATCTACCGATAACAGCCGGGACCGACGGCTTAACGTGCCCTCCGAAGCACGGAGAAGCTCGAGATAACGAAACCCATCCACTGGCTAGGGTCGACGTTGCTTGACTTGCGTGTTCATATTAGAGTGCGACACACAGCGACGCCATCGAACTCCTCCTCCTGGTAACATAATATTGTAGCTTTATCGAATTAAATTGATTTGTAATTGCTCTAGCACTTCATAAAATCTACAATAATAATATCTGTTGTCTGGTACCCATAACACAAGCGGCTTTAGCGTTGCTTGCTTTGGGATCAGGTTAGTGCTGTGTGAATTGCGTAGGATTTATTCATAATTAAATAAATAAATAAATATATAGGGACAATTCATACAGATTGAGCTAGCCCCAAAGTAAGTTCGAAACTTGTGTTATGGGATACTAACTCAACGATATTATATTTTATAACAAATACATATATAGATAAACATCCAAGACCCGAGGATCGAACCCGGGACCTCCTGGGTGGCGGTCTGGCGTGGTAACCATTACGCCACGGAGGTCGTAAAAAAAATATTTAAGTAATTCTACCAAGAATATTTATCTCCTCTGCACTATCCTTCGTGAATACTAGAAAGTATTGGATTGATAACTGTAAATAGGGCACCAAAAGATCCGATAAAATAAGTGAAAGCATAGATCGTCATGAAAAAACAAACCTATTAAACTTTGTTGAGGTTTCAGCGGAAATGGCGCTGGAGACGATTTTCAAGAATTATCGATGGGCCGCCTGAATGTGACGGATGCGGTGGCTCAGGACGCCTGAGACGGACAGACGAGAATATCTCACTGGTAAAACATAAGGCAAGCAAAATTATCAGGCATTTAGATGATTTTGCAATTCACACAAGTGTTCAGTTTTCTTTATGTAAAACTTCGTCACAAGTTTCGCCATAGTAAAAGCCGAGCTCTTCTCAGTGTAGCAAATAGTCCATTTTCATAATTTACCACTACAAAATAATACAATTTGCAAAAAAATATATTACTAGGTATATACTTTCAAAGAAGACAGATTAAAAAAAGAAAGTAAAAAAAAAAGACCACCTGTGAATTTTTTTTTTAAATAAATTAAGTAGTGGAATCCAATACTAAAAGTTTTTTTACACTACAAAGGTGGCAAACAAGCATACGGTCCGCCTGATAAGCCGTCACCGTAGCCTATAGACGCAAGACCACCTATAAAAAAAATTGAAAAATAAATTAAGTAGTGGATTCCAATATAATTTTTTTTATATACCTACCACTAAGGTGACAAACAATCATACGGTTCAGGGGCCCGATTCTACTAACACAAATGCACCAATGGACTCTCAATAGTGTCTCAATAGAATGCCGATAGTGTATCAGTGGAATAGTTTTTGACATTTGTTATGGACTTAAACAATAAGTTAAACATTATGTTATTTTTTAAGTCCATAACAAATGTCAAAAACTATTCCACTGATACACTATCGGCATTCTATTGAGACACTATTGAGACACCATTGAGAGTCCATTGGTGCATTTGTGTTAGTAGAATCGGGCCCCTGATAGTAAACCGTCACCGCAGCCTTTGGACGCTTGCAACACCGGGGGTATCACTCGCACCTTGCCGACCCTACACTGGTCACAATGTGAATTCGTCACAAAATCATCCATCCAAAATTTTGTGACAAATGTACAAAAACATCTACAATCCTTTATATGATTATTTTATAAGTTCGGCAAATGTTATAATACCTAAGTAAATTTACGCAACTAAAACAATGGACAACCCATTCGACCCTCACCCAAACTTTTACATTATATTTAAAAGTACCAATTTATCTTCATTCCCGCCCATCAATATTTTTGTCTTGGTCTCTTTATGAAAATTTTATTCCGAACGATACATTATTCATTGGCAGCACCTAGCCCAACTCTTTCGATCGATCCGAGTTTCGTAAAGTTTTCGGGGGATTCAAGTAATTAAAGATTGAGATCAAAGCGCTAGGGGCTTAATATCTTCACTTGGTAAGGGTTTTTAAAGCCTTTTTAGGGTTCCGTAGTAAACTACAAGGAACCCTTTGGGGTGCCTCCCCTACATGTAAAGTGGAAATGTTTTTTCGCGCCCACCCCATGTTGTGGGGTATCGTTAGATAGGTCTCTTCAAAACATTGAGGGTGTGAGAAGATCATTTTTCGAGACAATGATCCGTTTCGGAATTATTTACATTTATCGTGTCAATTTTCGTATTGCATGTCCCCCCCCCTTTATATCCGAAAGTCTTACGTTCAGAAATTTGAAAAGAATCATGATCGTAGTAGGTACATAATATGCTGAACCTTCAATGAATACTATAACGGTTAAGTAGGCTCTACTAGTTACCGAGTAATAGCCGACGAACTTATAAAATAAAATTTCTTTGATGAAAACTTACAAATGTGATAGAATTTGATATTGGACTCAACTGAAGGCAAGCAAAGCACAGTAAATACCCTACATTGTGCGTGGCCCGACACGTACTTGCCCGGTTTTTTTACCTTAATACGTTGAGCGCAAAACCAGACCAAACATCTTGTTTATGTTTCGCTTACAGTGCGTCAAAGAACCTATAGTCCTCTTTGTCGTGCTAAAGGTACATTGGTACAGTAAACTAATGAAAGAGATGACTACTGTAGAGAACTAAGAACAAAGATGTTATCCTATAGGCTTTCCAAACCTTCATTTAATATTTGATATATGCACACCTATGAAGTTCTATAATTATTAACAGGCAACCACAGACAAAAAAACTCAACACTTCATAGACGTTTTTGAAGTGAAGGGACATGTTTTTAACCACGATCGACTATAATATCAAATCCATTCTTCAATTAATAAAGTGTAAATTAAATATATTCATTTAATTTGCATTGTACACATAATTTTTACTGCCCTGATCACCTTTTTCATTGGCTGACTATACCCGGACAGACTAGCTCATTTTATAAACGCCTTGTTTGCCAGCTTACTTCCTGAAGAAAAATTGTTTCCGCAATCGGCAGTATTTTAATAACCTTCAATATAAAATAGGTATTCCAATATATCTCACCTCCGCCGGGTTATTTACATTCAATAGGCGATAGGTGGATTCCATAACGGGAATGCAGATATTGCCGAGAAAAACTAGGGATTTATATGCAAATTTTGATACGATGTGTAATGCTTTGCTGTTGTAAATAATAGTAAACCAACCACTATTTTTTAACTTCCGACTTTCTTTCTTTTTTTTATACCATAAAGTTGGCAAACAAGCATACGACCCGCCTGATGGTAAGCATCACCATGGCCTATAGACGTGTAGCGGGAGCGATGGCGATGTGCTCGACCGCCACAAAGGGAAGATCTTCCGGCCAGGCTGGATGTCATGCCTGGGGAACCGCGGCTCCGACAATGTATGTGTCGGAGGTTGTATGTATATCTTCATATCGTAGAAACTTCGATAGCGTGATTCAGGATTTCTAAGTGTCCTCGTATATGACGTCATGTGTTCGCATTGTGAACTTTTTCTTTACTCTGTAGTTCTTCTGTATGGCGATAGGTGTCGCCACAGTACTCCCCTCCAGGATCGAAGGTCCGATGAGATGATGATCAGCAGTCTGTGCTTCTCGTTAGCTTGCCCAGTGAGTCGGGATGCAGAATATCCAAGTGAGTCTGGATGAGGAATATCCCAGTGAGTCGGGATGAGGGTTACCCAAGTGGGTCTGGATGAGGAATATCCCAGTGAGTCGGGATGAGAGTTATCCCAGTGAGTCGGGATAAGGGGCGCAGGAACAGGTAGCTCGGTGAGTCGGCTGCGATGAACCTGATTTTCCCCGTAGCTGGAGTGCTGTGAGACTGCTGATGATGAGGCTTCAAGTTGAGGAGTGAAGAATGTGATGAAGTCAGAGCTGATGAGGAGATATGATGAAGAAGGCTGCTTCCAATCACGTCGGGGTCACCACTGTAGCGGGAGCGATGGCGATGTGCTCGACCGCCACAAAGGGAAGATCTTCCGGCCAGGCTGGATGTCATGCCTGGGGAACCGCGGCTCCGACAATGTATGTGTCGGAGGTTGTATATATATCTCCATATCGTAGAAACTTCGATAGCGTGATTCAGGATTTCTAAGTGTCACGTCATGTGTTCGCATTGTGAACTTTTTCTTTACTCTGTAGTTCTTCTGTATGGCGATAGGTGTCGCCACAGACGCTTTCAATAGCGGAGGTATCGTTCCCAACCCTCTCACCCCCCCAAGTGAAGCTCTGGAGACCTTACTCACCGTAGGCACACAACATGGCCTAGACCAAGGTTATTTGACTACGATCTTCTGTCCGATTTGAGCCGATAATCCGCTGTGCCCTACCTCTCTTCTCTTCTTTTCAATTGCGGGTAGCCTGGTGTCAGTGTTTTTCATATCACGTCGGTCAGTGACTTGACGACTGTTCCTATCGACTACAGTTGAGACCGATAGCTTAACCAGCCCTCCGAAGTTACAGTGTCTGTAATATTTAGCCTAGTGTTCAAAAAGATCCATCAAAAAATTAACCACTTTTTTAAACACCTAAATTTTGTTCTGAGTAGTTATTATGTAGGTACTCAGTACTTATTATAGAGACTTAGAAGCCACGAACTTCATCTGAAAATTTTTCAATCCACAACGAAAAATCCCCACAATCAGTTATCACCAAAAATAAGGAGGAAAGGAAAGTCGATATTGTAACTCATTTTACAGCGAACACCCAGCGGCCAGGGGCGGTACTATGGTACCGCCCCTGGCCGCTGGGTATAAAACCTCCCTGAAAATAGTGGTCGGACTATCTCTGCCATAAATTGTAATCTTGAATGCCCATCGATTTATGTAACACTAATAATGGGTGTCATTTGGGGGATGAACTACGAAATTGTCGCTTCCAAGTGGAGGCGAAAAAAAGAAATGATTATAGGTGAATGGCTATAAAAATGTCTCTCTATTTTTATTGTTCGCGAGGCTTTTTTTTCTTAAAGGATTTTCGATGTAAGTATTTATCAAGGATCTAATCGAATTTGAAGAAAATTCTTTCGCTTTTTTTATAGAATAAGTTTTTCTCTTGTCTATCTGCATTATTAACTGACACAAAAGAGTAAGTACTTATTGGACAGAGTTTTTAAAGCACAGAAGAGATGTATCCGTTCGATGTAAATCTAGGGATAGTTGTGTACCTATTTTTAGGTCCCTTAAATTGTTAACATTACCATGCATTTATATTATGCAAATATGTATTTTTGTTAAATCCAATCCACATCTGTTCCAAAAAATTTGTGAAACGAGAATAAGAAAAGATCATATAAGATCTCAATATAAACATAAACTGTTGACAGGGGGATTCACAACCGCATTATTGACAAAAAGTATTATTGGAATGGCTCCTGTTATTTTCAATAAGCTGCCTGATAATTTTAAGAGTTTAGACATGCTGAAATTTAAGAATAAATTAAAACTGTTTTTGACTGATAAATGCTATTATAACATAAAAGAATATTTTAATGATAATTTGACTCAATCGAAATTTTTGACATTTAATTGATATGTTTTTTGTTTATTTTTTGATTTATTTAAGTGATTGTAATATAATTTAATGTAATAATATAATAATTTAAATTGTTGTATGTCTGTTAAAGACAGGCCACAGTGATACACATACACTATTTAAGATCGTTATAACCCGTGTGTCTACAATAAAGAATATTTGATTTGATTTGATTTGGTATAATATATATTAAATAATATTTGATTATAACTATAAACTGAGAATGAGTTTATTTATTTATTTCACATATATTCTTAGATTCTGTGACAATGGTTTGTGCTGTTATAATGTATCTACTTACTTAGCTAACGAAATTTAAAAGTCTCAAACTTACTTTTCTTATTTTTTTAAGTCTGAAAATGACAGCAATTTAGTATTTGACGACCTCCGTGGCGTAATGGTTACCATGCCAGACCGCCAACCAGGAAGTCCCGGGTTCGAATTCCGGTCGGGTCATGATGAAAAACGCACTTTTTCTGATTCTGAGGCGAATCTTGGATGTTTAATCTATAAATGTATTTGTTATAAAATATAGTATCGTTGAGTTAGTATCCCATAACACAAGTTTCGAACTTACTTTGGGGCTAGCTCAATCTGTGTGATTTGTCCCTATATATTTATTTATTTTTGTGCCTCTCACCATTGACACTTTTTTATTATAACATGGTCAAGCATGATTTTAATTTAAGACTCTTTTTGTGTCACATGAACAATTCATATTCAATTCTGTCTCTATTTTAGTATTCAAGAAAGACAAAGACCTAGATATAAGGGCAATAAATGAATCAATATCAATAATATCTGAGCTCGAGAGAGGGTTGCCAATCGGGAACTTCCAGCGTCATTCATCAAATATTCACGACAGGCCAGAATGTTGCTATATTTTTTTTTACGGGTATATTATCGTGTGATGTTTGTTTTCTACAATATAATTGTAGCATAAAACCTGTGTTACATGATTTAGCAAATAGGTTTAGAATCTAGATTTAAAACAATTTTTTAACAAAATGCTAAATTTACATGACATGAAAATTGTATGGTATGACATGACACCACTGTCTGCAATTTATTCTATTTCAAACTAATTAGTCTAACTACCGCATAAGAACTTAAATAATAAATTGTTTACTTAAAAATGTTTATAAGATATGCAACTTAACAAAATTAATTGAGATGATCATAGTATCGTTCGATAGAGAAATAAGTGCGTACTCACTATATCACAGAAAATTAATTTCCCTGTCTCTAACGGTTTGACAACAGGATTTCCTAACAAAAACTGAGAACCTAGTTCGAAACTCAGTCGAGATACGTCAAGCCAAAACTTAAACTTAGTGAATAGGCCCGTAGCTTAGCAGTTTACAATAAACTTTGTAAGAGGATTAAAACAAGCAAACTGCAGAAATATGACTCATCGATTATCCTAAAGGACATTTCTGAAGATTTATTCCCAAATAAAGCTTATAACCGACACCTATTGATCACGAAGTTCTTCACAAAACTCTGAGTGTGCTCATAAAAATAATTTATTTAGAATACCCCGTCCGTTTGGCTACATTTGCAAAGAAATTGTAAATTTATGTAACAGTATCTAAATGGAATTGGGACAAGCCTACCACACATTCCCAACTCCTGTAAAGCCAGGACAACGGCGACCTCAGATTGACAATAAGCAATGATGCTTGTTGACGTCCCGGAGGAGAAACTTCAGCAGTCTTGGAACTCACAACGAATTTAACTAGAAATAAATTAGACGGAGTAAGAAGTATTGAAAGGATTTCTTTCCTTAGTAATTACGTGAGAGACAGTAATTTGAAACAAATGGCAACCTAGCCTAGAGAGATGACATATCAAGTGAGGCTCGATTACCAAACACCGCGGCCTTTTGTTTCATTACCATTGGGACTAAACGGCTGTGAGCTGTCGTTTACTACTTAGATTCGAGTAATAGATCTAATACTTGTAATAATTTTCTTCAATACGTGCTGTAATGGAGAGCGTGCACATTTTAGATAAAGATGTGTTACAATCATCATCATCTCAGCCACGTGAAGTCCACTTCTGGACATAGGCCTCCACCAAACGCCTCCAATGCGACCTGCATCCAGCGGCCTTCTGCGACTTTCCTCAAGTCGTCTGACCACCTTGTAGGCGGGCGTCCTACGCTGCGCTTTCCGGTACGCGGTCACCATTCCAGAACCCTCTTGCCCCATCGGCCCTCGAATATATATAATTGTGTTACAATACAAAAACTTTTTATTGCACCATACAAAAATTACAATAAACATGGACTACTATATTTTTTTTAAGTGCTATCTTGCCGTTTTTCTTCTGTCGAATCCGTTTATCTGTGACATACTGTTGCCTATATTATTGTGCAGCACCGGTGTGCAGGGCTATCTCACAGGCACCATTACATGTGACTTATCGTTGCTTTTATTGAATTCTGGACTTATGGTCACCCACGTCCAGCAGTGACGAACATTTGCACAAATTTTAGATTTTTTCTAATGCTAGCTCTCACTAAGTTTAGCGAAAACAAAAGTCAGACTCTCCGTCCTACTTTGTATCTGCTTTGCCTTTGTCTACTTCGTGCCTTAATTCACTACACTTCGCTCAACTTTCCGAGAATGTCGATGTAGCCTTAAATAGATGTTTATTTTGCGTAGAAGAATATTTTTTTAAAAATGGAAGTGGGCCCAAAACTGGCTAGTGTTGACGTTGCTTAACTTGCGTGTCCGTAGTGTGCGACATACAGCAACGCCATTGAGCTCCATTACGTATTTAAGTAAATTAGCAAAATTTTGCCTTACGAAACTCGGAAGGAAGAGAAGTAAAAAATTATTTACTTTCACACTAAATTCTTTGTATAAAAGCGACATTTTATTTTGTATATATTGTACTATACAAGTATTTATGTATTGTTTTAGTTTTATATATTGATAATTATACATATATATATATATATATAATATTGTATCTATACTTGTTATGTATTATATATATAAACTAGAGAAACCCGCGCAACTTCGTGTGCGTTTATCCTTTCCCGTGGGAATTTCAAAAAATCCTTTCATATCGAAATGAAATGAAATAAAATCGTTTATTTCAGAAATTAGACCTTCACAGGCACTTTTTCTTGTCATTTACAATTTGTATATATGTATATAGAGAATAAACTACGTTATATACTACCACCATTTCGGACACATCGGTCGCCTACATCATACACCACACTTTTCAGAAAACACCCAAAAAAAAATCATAGGTATGTATAGATATATTTTTTTCTATTTTTATACTTCTCATTACAATCTTTGGAGTGGGCGTTTATGAAATAGGCTAGCCCGACCGGTGAAGAGCCACCCTTTTACAGAATATTGGCTTTTCGTTCGAGGAGTGAAATATCCGAAATTCGTGTTTGTCACCTTTGTGGTATAAAAAAAAATTTAACTCATTCCTTATACAATTTCTCGCTATATCCTGTTTTTTCCCGTTATAGGTCGGCAATGGGTTAGGGACCCTAGAATCTATGTGCTCCATAGTCGACGGTAATCACCTAATATCAAATGATCCATATTCCTGAGCTTATTTTCCAACCACTTCCGTAAAAAAAAAATGTATAAGTATATCGGTAATTCAATACCTACAACCAACCTCATAACCTACAACAACACTACGAAATAATAGAGCGAGTCGACGTAATGAGATTTCCTATAAGTGAGAAAGAGACAATATCAATATGTATACCATTTAACCAATGACCAATTTAACTTGAACCCTGTCAAATATTATAAAATTTAATATTTAATTACTTACTATTTATTATCGATGAATATGATTCAGTCCGCTTTATTAATAGTTAGAATGTTAGCTGTTTTTCCGATATCACAAACAGAATAAATAGACGACAATATTATGATTGAATATTCACAATTTATAAATTACATGACAGATGATACACTTCACTTCACGGATGTGTCAAAATGAAATGTAATTGAAATCAAAAGGACTAAGGAGTATGAGTATTGATATCAACTCGAAGAAAATTACCCACAAAATACATTTTTTTCAAGAATTTCAATAAAATAAGAATCACATCTTCCATCAATTCTCTTAAACAATTTTTATGCAAAATTTGAAGTAGATTGGACCAAGGAATCAAGTTGTCCCATAGTAACTTTACCCCCCTTTTTTACCCCCTTAGAGTTCGAATTTCGAAAAATCCTTTCTTATCGGACGCCTACGTCTTATAATAGTTCCACCTGCCAAGTTTCAGATTTTTACAATGA
Organism: Endotricha flammealis; assembly: GCA_905163395.2. Lineage (NCBI taxonomy): Eukaryota > Metazoa > Arthropoda > Insecta > Lepidoptera > Pyralidae > Endotricha > Endotricha flammealis. The sequence continues at coordinate 13,372,355 of LR990868.1, read as the reverse complement.
GCGGTTTAGGCTGTGCGTTGATTCTCAGTCAGTCAGTCAGTCAGTCAGGACAAAGCATTTTATATTTATAGATTATTTATTGTAGATATATTGCTATGTCCTGCTGTTTATTATACATCTTGCTAGCCCTGCCCACTTCATACAAAAATTCGTTACCCTAAGGTTGCCTTGAAAAGATTGCTCTGAGCAATAAGGCCGCCTTGTTGCATATACACTAGTTTGTAACTTTTACTGTATTAATTGATTGTGTGTTGCAAATAAAGCTTATTCTATCTATCTATCTATCTAAGGAACATTAAATTGTCGGGAGAGATGGTTTTACTGATGTTCATCTTCTTTTTGATCGTTCCCTCACTGCTGAGGATCGTGACTGCACGATCTTGTCGTCTAGTTGTCGCCATTGGTTGCGCTCAGACGCCTGGTGAAGTGCGGCGCTGACAGTCATATTCAGGTCTGATTGTCTGGTCCAACCATCTAATGGGACTTCGGTCAAGAGGTACCCTCAACCTTCCCTGTCACCATAAGCCTCTCCATATCATCCACATCAGACATAGCCCAAGTATCGCTCAATACGCTTTTACTGATATTCAAAAGCGGCGATAACCACTGTCCATCAGGTATCCCGCTTATTTGCCTACTTTTTTATAGCACAAAGGTGGCAAACAAACATACGGCCGGCCTGATGGCAAGCCGTCACCGCAGCCTATAGATAGACGCTTTGCAATACCGGGGGTATTATCACTCACGCGTTGCTAATCTTCCCAACCCCCCAAGTGGAGCTCTGGAGACCTTACTCATCGTAGGAACACAACATGGCCGAGACCAATGCTATTTGGCTACGATCTTCTGTAAGGTGGAGGTCCTTCCCCAGACGGGCTGCTCCGATTTGAGCGGATTATCCGCTGTGCTTTACCTCTCTTATGACCTGCTACCGGAAAGATTCTTAATTTTAATTGTACAATAAGTCTCGAGCTATCTCTTTTTTCTCCTTAAACAGTGACTATAATATTTATGTCTTCTTTTTTCCTAAATGTTCCTATCAGCTAATGGCAAACTGATACCATTTGCTGAAACACCAGGCTTTTGCTGGAGCGTAGAGCTCACACTGCCAAAATATAAATGTCATTAACTGTTCCGATTTTAAATATTTTCTTTTATGTTTCTACAACTGACAAAATGTCTTAAAGAACTTGGTTTGTAAATTAAAAAAAATGGTATAAAAATTATAATATAAGATTGGAAAAAACCATAGGTATTCTTTTCATCATCACACCAGCTTGGCACCATTTTCATTAACTTTGAATGGTTTTGAGTTGAATGAATTCACCGTCTATCAAATAAAAAGGGTGATTTGGAGCTGTGTGAGTTGTGTGAATAAAAAATGTGAGCACCATGTAACAAGCTGTCTAGCAAATGTCTGCATTTGTCTCAGCCCAAGTTGGCGTGTCTCAAAAATTTCCGAAGCTGCGGATAGAATGATATAAATCGTTTTTACGATTAAATCGTCAGTCGGATTCCGTCGGGAATCGAATTACTGCCGTGTGGGAATCAATGTTGAGCGGTAACAAACGGAGAGACCACTACTATGTGCTAGATAAACTTAAGAAACATATCACAAGTGATAGCCAGGGAATTGAATGCTCAGAAAGGGGATGTGTAAGACATGTCAAAGTTATGAAGACATAAAAAAAAAATACCGTTTGTCGACTCATACTTTGACAATTATAATAAACAAATTCTTCAATACACCTCTTAAATATTAAGTAGCAGAAACACATTTTGTAGTTAATGAGACATTAACTCTGACGCTGTCGCTGTCAATAAAATAAAATGTGTTTTGTTCAAATCACTAAAAGATAGACAAGTAAGTAGCTGTGTAAGAAATAAATAACTATCCCAATGCTCAATCTCGAACTGAAGTGAAAAATCGATACGAGTTTCATTCGAGAGCATATAGTATTAACTCTTAAAAGGTAAATTGTGTTACGAAGCGTAAAGTTGGCAAGGGCGCCTTGATTCGGGGACGTTTAATAGTTTTCTGATGCTCAACATTTCACGTTGACATTTTTTTACAATACTAAGGTGGCAAACAGTTTCAATGATAAGATTGTTACATTATTAACGCCTGCGCGGTTTTAAACTCAGTTTGAAATAAAGGTCGCAGAGAACAGTAATTTTATAGACGCTGCATCAAACGCGTCCTGTTACCAAGGGCGTTTGAAAGCCAAGCGTAATATATTTATTTACTACCCACGGCTTCGCTCGCGGTTAATTTTATAACATAGATCTCGTTTGACAACAAAACAAACCATAGCGCGACTTGTGGCGCCATCTGTTGGCCGACATCGCAATTGCAGCGCCATCTTTAGTAGAAAAAATATTTTCCCATTCGAATGACAAACTGTCACGGGATAAAAAGTAGCCTATGTTGGGTTCTGTACCCCTGACAATTTGTATACAAATTTTCATAATGATCGGCTGATTATTCCTGAAGCCGTGAAGGAATAACAAACAAACAAACTCACTTTGTCATTTATAATATTAGTATGATATATGGGAGACACTAATTAGGTACTGGATCGATGTCAAATATATCTACATCGAAAACTTTTGATTTTATTTAGGTACATAAAGAAATTTTCAAGTTTTTCTAGTTTCATTTCATACTGAGGTATGTATAATTAAAAATAATAGTCATAATTTCAATTCCACATTAAGTCTGTTGCTCTATTTTTTCTTCATTAGTTGACTGTGACAGCTATAATGTGATGTCTTTAAATATTATAATTAAATGTGTGTTTAATTTAAAAATTCGTTTCAGAAACTGGCTGTAAAGGTAGCACTTATACAGCAGAATAAAAAAAAATGTTACTTAAAATGCTCAAACACCAGTTTCACATTGGGGCCGACTTTTTAAAATAAAAAGCTATTAACAAAACAAATCTTTATTTTTTATGAATTAATTAAGAGTGCAGTGTTTACGGAGGACGCATTTATTAGTGTTAGGGTCGCGAACGGTGGGTGGGTCGCAGTAGCAGGCAGAGTAATCGCAGAGTATACCTTCCTCTTCTACCGGGTTGGGTTCCCCGCAGGTTGCCTCAGGGGTGCGACGGCCACAACCTAAGGCATAGGCGTGTGTACCTTCCTCGCATTCTTTTGAACCTAAAGCAAAATTTATTGTTAAAAATTAAACAAAAGAACTAACATTATTAAGGTGATACGCTACCGGAATTTGTTATAAATTAAAATTGTAAATGAAAATTGCTTTATTATTCATCTTCTTGTCGTTTTAAAATTGCAATTACTTATAAGTAGATTTTTCGACGAAAAATAAGAAAGTTAACACTGTTCAAATTGTTGTTTTGATTTAAGTAGATTTATTAACATTACGATACAATACATAGTTTATAAGACTATTTCTTTTTTTATAATAACTAGCTGACAAGCGCCCCCCAATTATATCTCCAGTTCTCCACACAAATTTCTTATTGCCAGAAGCCATTGTAATTACAATTCGCACCATTCCTGGAAGAAAGTCATAAGTGAAAAATAGCAACTTTTCAGGAGCGTAAAAAAACTGTCTAGAAAATACATCTTTTGTCCTAAAAATATGTGGTATACAGCAAATGATAATAAAAACTAGCTGTCTAGTCACCATATTTTTATGTTCAACATTTACACAATGTACATAGAGAAAAACTTACAAAAGAGCGTTGCATAAATATTCCTCGAAGCATAATAAATTATCCGTAGCAGTAATTGTAAATATTGCATTATTGACATGGGGACAGTAATTGGCTGTTTGATATTACTGTAGATAACTCTTTATTCATGCCCTAATTCGGTAGTACATTCAATGCGTAAGTGTGGTTTACACGCTTCTTCCACGAACAACTCATTTGTGTAAGATCAGTTGCGCACTTTTTCCTTCTGAAAGTTTCCTTTACTTAAAGTTACATTTGGAGTTATAGCTTTACATAAAATGAAAAATTACAAAGATTTATGCGTAGTAATCTATTGTTTTTCATGAAAATCCTATTTTCATGACGAAACGAGCGACATTCCTTCTAATAATCAATTAACTGTAATAATTATTTATTCAATTACATAAAATAAGACTGTTCCTACTTCATCCTTTGTTTACTTACTTCAGAAACAGTGGCTGCTTATTATGTATATTATTTAATTCAGGTTTTCTCATTTAATTATTGTTTTATGATATTATTATGTATGTGTATGTCAGTTGGTAACGTATGAAATAAATAAATCTATTTCTAATTAAATATTTTTAATTAATGCTTTTATAATCAACTTATAAAATCAACAACATTTTAACTTCTAAATTATTGCTTGGCATGGTGTTTAATCAACAAATCATACAAAATTATGTGTCTATTCGGATTCATCGCTATCGACATTAGAATTATTCTCATTACGTGCAGATTGCGGGCGCAAATTCTTATAAAAGTTCTGATAATGCAATAGAATATGGTTACCTCTACACAAACTTTTTAAATCTTTGTAAAGATTTTCAGATATAGGCAGTGGAGCGTTATATAATCGAGATAAAACAGAGGCCCTCTCCATATCTTCACAACCTGATGTTTTCTTTCTTCTTCCGACCCTATTACAACGTTTTGTGTCTACAATTATTGGTGTTTCATCCTCGAAATCATATCTTATCAGCAGGATTCCAGGTGACAAAGGATCTGCTGAAACCTCTTTTACCTTTGTCCAATGAACATTTTTCTCCTGACGCTTCCTTTGCCCATTAGTATTATTAGTTATTAGTCTTTTAAAATCCAAAAAGTCTTCCTGTGACATTTTTTTTACGTTATATTTCTGTCCTCGTACTTTAGCATTCCTAATAATTGCGTAAATTTCTTCAGGAATATACAAAACATGGTTTTTCTTGCTTTTCTCAATGCATGAATGCATAGAGTCCCCTTCATTCTGCGTATGGCCTTTCTGTAAAAACCTATGCGTGATTTTTACACCCAATTTTACTGCTGCATGGACATATAACGCAAACACAAATCTGTTTCGGTTTTGCCCACTGCAATTATCCGAGTAAAATTATACTTCTTCAATTCCTAGCTTTTAGATAAGCCCATAAACAGCTGGCTATCTCGTTAGCTCCTCTTTTTGCTATCTCGCCATGCCAAACGTAACAGTAGCCACTTTTTATTAAAATATTATAAATTGTAAAGTTGTAAATAGGATATTTTCTTTTATAATTAAATACCCCAACTTCAGACTGGGGCAGACTCAACACCTTTTCTAAATCAAAACGGGCAACTGTTTTTGTAGTTGCGTCCGAATTCTCCTTTTCTTCGTCCTTAATTTTTCTTACAAGCTCTTTTGAAGAATAAAGAGCTTGTAAGAAAAATTTATATCGTACATATTATGCACTTCATACTCCACTTTTAATTGATCCTTCCTTTCTGAGTCTGCCGCTTCATACAAAGAGCATTTATCTTTTTTCGGGTGAAAAAAGCTTATATTACATTTTGTGCAGAAGATAAATGGTAATACCTTCGCTCAGTTGCCAACTGGACATTTGGATATTGTGGATTATTGTTCATCCAATCCACGTAAAGGCGATACATTTTCGCACAATTCAGTTTTTCATCCAAATATTCTCTTTAAGTCTGTTTTCGGAGATAATGAGACTCTTTGCAAGGAAACAAATTGATATGATCTATTACACTTTTCGTTGCATGGCGAGATAGCAAAAAGAGGAGCTAACGAGATAGCTAGCTGTTTATGGGCTTATCTAAACTTGAAGCCGACAGAGGAATTGAAGAAGTATCATTTTACTCGGATAATTGCAGTGGGCAAAACCGAAACAGATTTGTGTTTGCGTTATATGTCCATGCAGCAGTAAAATTGGGTGTAAAAATCACGCATAGGTTTTTACAGAAAGGCCTTACGCAGAATGAAGGGGACTGACTCTATGCATTCATGCATTGAGAAAAGCAAGAAAACCATGTTTTTTATATTCCTGAAGAAATTTACGCAATTATTAGGAATGCTAAAGTACGAAGACAGAAATATAACGTAAAAAAAATGTCACAGGAAGACTTTTTGGATTTTAAAAGACTAATAACTAATAATACTAATGGGCAAAGGAAGCGTCAGGAGAAAAAGTTCATTGGACAAAGGTAAAAGAGGTTTCAGCAGATCCTTTGTCACCTGGAATCCTGCTGATAAGATATGACTTCGAGGATGAAACACCAATAATTGTAGACACAAAACGTTGTAATAGGGTCGGAAGAAAAAAGAAAACATCAGGCTGTGAAGATATAGAGAGGGCCTCTGTTTTATCTCGATTATATAACGCTCCACTGCCAATATCTGAAAATCTTTACAAAGATTTATAACTTAAAATCATTGTTGATTTTACGTAATTGTATTTGCGCTAATAAACATAATTAAAATACTCGGATAATAAATAATTTTCAATAATTACGAAATATGTAAAATAAAATGTAACGTAGAAATCTCTATTTATGTTTAAACCACTTCCAAATTCTACCTAGAAAAAATAAGTGACATTTGTTACTTAAAATAATATCATTATAGGTCTCGTAGAAGAAATAAGCAACTAAACTTACACACCGACACCTACATAATTGTATCCTAAAACAAGTATTCAACAATTAGTTGTGACAAGTTTTATTCATAAGTTTTCGTTCAACATTTACGTAAGATTGAATATGATAATAGTCGCATGGAATTTTATTGCTAGTTCAAGTGCAAATGTATCAACTTCGTTATTATATGGGAATTTAGTAAAATTTTATGTTGCAGGATTTTAAATATTTCCATTTATTTCCTTCATTTTTGAGATAAATTTTATGAAAAAAATTGACAAGATGTAATACAATTTTCTTGATTTTTTGGTGTAATAAAAAAAAAATACATAATTGGGGTTGCGACTATCTTCCACCAGTGGTGCGAATTTTCTTTTCATTTGAATTCACTTATTAATATTTTAAACATTGTTTGAGAGTTTGCCCAATACAAATATTCCATTAAAAGTTTCATAAGCTCTATCATCTATAAATGTCCCGTGCCTAACATTACTATAATAACATATATTTTCAAATGAAAAAGTAGTAACTGAACATAATTATTTTATTTGTTAATTAATTAACAGAACAGTGTTCACGGAGGACGCATTTGTTAGTGTTGGTGTCGCGAACGGTGGGAGGGTCGCAATAGCAGGCAGAGTAGTCGCAGACGTCGTATTTCTCTTGTACAGGGTTAGGTTCTGCGCAGGTGGGCTCAGGTGTGGGACGAGCACAACCTAATGCATAGGCATGTGTACCCTCCTCACATTCTCTTGAACCTAAAAGCGTAATATAGACAATTTAAACGTGGTTTAAAGAGGTTTCTCTATTTTAGAACAGAAGATAAATCAACGATAAATATCAGATCTAGTTTTTTTTATGCCACAAAGGTGGCAAACGAGCATACGTAAACTATGACTGTATCAAGCCTTTGATCATACCATGTTGCGGTTAAACCATTTCTGATTTTACACACAAATAATATAAAAAAACCTGTTTCGTCGCATGGATCAATCACTATGGCAGCTTGTAGACAAGCACGGCGGACTACGACACGACGACGCCGCCACCATATTCGCGAAATACGGCGAAAAAGCCGTGTGTGTACAAGAAGCCTTAAATTCTCGCGAATGAGCATGAATGGGACTCTGATCCTACTTCGGTATTTTTACATTTTTCTACTAGCTTCGTGCTAAATTCGCTTCACTTCGGTCAACTCCGTGAAAGTGTAGAGCCAAAGATTAACGCCATAGAGCTATTACTTTTAATTTTATCGAATGAATCAATAAGTATTAATTGTTTAATAATTACATACCTAATTAATATAAAATGATAGGTTTTATTAATTGCATAATAATAATTATAAATCGATTCCTTCTAGCCATTTTGTAACATTTCCATAATGGACTTATAACGATTTTGTTGTTTGTTAAGTTTTTTTTTAATAAAGAAACAATAAATACCTATTCCTATTTATGGATACTTCAAACAAAAACTTGTATCAATATTATTTTTGTCGTTTACGTGTCAGAATAAAATAAATATTACACGAGAGACAAGGGCGCGTATTCTACCGGCGCCGGCGCAGTGACAAAATGCTCGGTTAAAATGTCGGTCCCGGTGTTTTAGCCGGATCCGAAGAACCCAGCAACAAAGTCGATGACTGACTACATGATTTATACTGGGTGTGTAAAGCCAAGATATACTACAGCAACCATTGAATCACAAGGTGTGACGTGCCGGGAAATACATTTGTTTTAGTGATTGGTACCTACTTACAATTAATTATAAAACATATTAGTCGAAGTAGGATTGTTTATCAATGTTGAACCCATATTATAATTTATTATAAACACAAATAAAATTAATAACTAGTATTCATCGACTTAAAAGTAAGGACAAGCTGTGCGGTGCGGTACTGAGAGTTTGCGCCATTGCTATGGTGCACATGCACACCACCACCCTTCAGTCAGTTGCGAGCTTGCGACAGAAGCAGTGGTGTTCAATTGTCAACTTTTATTTAACAGATCGTTTTTTGTATTTTTTAAACATATCGTTTTTTGACTTTTTTTAAACCGATCGATTCTTGTCTTTTTTAAAACATATCGTTTTTTGTCTTTTTTGAAACCGATCGATTCTTGTCTTTTTTAAAACATATCGTTTTTTGTCTTTTTTTAAACAGATCGATTCTTGTCTTTTTTTTAAACAGATCGTTTTTTGTATTTTTTTAAACATATCGATTCTTGTCTTTTTTTAAACCGATCGTTTTATGTCTTTTTTTAAACAGATCGATTCTTGTCTTTTTTTCACAGATCGTTTTTTGTCAATTGGACACCCACCACTGCTTCTGACGCTCGCTCGTAACTGACTAATGGGTGGTGGTGTCAATTTGCACCATCGCAATGCCGCAAAATCCTCAGTACCGGACAGCTTGTCTTTACTTTTATGTCGATGCTAGTATTAAATAGATTAAATGTAGGTACGTTCATAATTAATATAAATAATAGGGTTAGAGGTTATGAAGACCTTGTAGATAACGCGTCTATATATAGGTATAATATTAAAGAGTTTGTTTGGTTGAACCTGTTGTGGTTGAACGCACTAATCTCTGGAACTACTGGATTGAATTTAAAAATATTTTAATTTTGAATAATACATTTAAAAGCTTTACTACAAAGACCATCACGCTCCGATAAAGTGGAGTGTATCAGTTAGTCAACGTATAAACTCAGTTTTTAGAACATTATGTTAATTAGAAAGGTATTGGAAGGGAAGACCTCAACGGTATTCCTCGAAGCACACCTATTTCTAGCGCACCTAAACTATTTTTCGAAGCTCACCTTTTAGGTGCGACAACAAAATAAAGATTGCACCTAAAATATAAATGATGCGAGGAATAGGCTAGTTGCCGTAAAAAATGTAATTAGTCCGTCTTTTAGATTATTCAAAAATAAGGGCAACTCATTTTTTCATTTGTGAATTAGACCAAAAATGAAAAAGATTTAGCCCATTAAAGTTACTTGTGACGTCACGCCGTGTGGCATTTTTTCGCACGGGGTGACGTCATAGTCTTAAATTTTTATGCCTTGGTATCTTTTTTTATTTTTTGTTTAATCGAAAAAAGAAAAAATACGAATCCAATATTTTTTTATAATCTAAAATACGGACTAAATATAATGTAATTATTTTGAACCTGGAAACAACCCTACTGTTGTTGTCGTTAGAAATAGAGGAAGACCAAAAAAAAAAGATGGATTGCCGTTATTCCATAAAATTAGGATTGGATGTCTATTAATCCATTAAGATTAGGCTTCGTCCTTTGAGGAGAAGGAATGAAACAACATTAGGATTAAAAGTTAAGATAAATTGCACTTACACCTTCCCAATATGTAGATACAGCCTCTGGAATGTGGCTTGGTGTCGGCCATGGATAACGCCACCAAACCCAAAACACACACGTAGAATAACAATTTCATTTTAACAAAATATATTTTTAATTTTTACAGATAATAATTCTGTTCCTCAGTCTGTTACTTACTGACCGATTGTGTTAAATAGGCCAGCTTAAATATATAAACGGACAACCTGTTTATAACGTCATCCATCGAACATCAATGATATTACATTGTGAAGTATTCCCTGACAGAGGGCGATGAATAACAAGATGTAATTAATCTATACTATATAATAATATAATAATAATAATAATCTATACTTCTATACTATAATATAATAAAGAAGTAAAGTTTGTGTGTTTGTATATTTGTTAAATTGTAAGGGGTAATCTCGGGATCTACTGAACCGATTTTAAAAATTCTTTCACCAATAGAAAGCCACATTATTGCTGAGTGTCATAGGTTATATAAAAAACCGAAAAATAAAAAGGCTTTTACGTGGTAGTCGGTTTTGCAAAGTGAATCGGAGAAAAAACGGTCGAATGAAAGCGTGAACGCTGCTTTCTTTCGGACAGAGTTACTTTCGAATTTTGTATTAGCATGCAAATACAAACTATACCTACGTATAACCCTCCTTTTGGCAATTAGAAATTAAAACATAACACTCTGTAATAAAAAAGGATTATTAACATTATGCCCAACGAAGTGGGCACTGGTCAGCTAGTAATTAAATACAATTCACATCGTGCCACTTGATCTCAAAGTAAGCTACACCACAAACGATCGGCCGGAAGATCTTGCATTGGTCTCGGCCATGCTGTGTTACTACGGTGAGTTAGGTCTCCAGAGCTCCACTTTCTGCAGGGTCGGCAACGCGCGAGTGATACCCCTTTCCGGTATTGCAAGCGTCTATAGGCTACGGTGATGCTTACCATCAGGCGGGCGGTACGGGCCGTTTATTGGGTACCAGATAACGGATGCCATTTTCAGTAGCCTTTTTTACAGAAATCAGATTAGTATTCACCTTTGGAACATGCACCACATTTGAAATATTAGTGATATTAAAGTCACTTTTAAAGTTATTTAAAATAGGTACATTACCTATACCAGCACTTTGCAACATATCACCATTTGGGATTGTTACTTGACCATCGGAATATTTTTTATAATTTTCCAGCCAATCATACCTTCCTGACATATGTGCACTGGCTCCAGAATCTACGTACCATTTCTCTGATGAAATGTAGTATTGTAAATAATTAGTTATAATACATAGAAAACACCCAGATCCGAGACAAATACAAAGAGAAATATAAATTCTATATATGTAAAAAAATATTTGCTTCATGCGACGATCGAACCCGCACACTCTGGTTCCAAAGGGTCATTACTAACGCGCCACCGGGCTGTCAGAATTAAAAAATCTTTTACCGTGAAGGCGGAGAAGGTGGCAGACAGTCAGGTTTTTAGTCGGTATCCCTCATTGGCTAGAGAGGTGAGCCCGACAGACCCCCGTCGATGCAGTAAAGCATTTTCCTGACTTTAAACAAAAAAAAAATGTTGTGTTCCTACGGTCAGTAAGGTCTCCAGAGCTCCACTTGGGGGGGAGGGTTGGCAACGCGTTAGTGATACCCAGAGTACTGCAAGCGTCTATAGGCTACGGTGATTACCATCAGGCGGGACGTAAGCTTGTTTGCCAACTTTGTGGTATAAAAAAATATAAAAAAGGGTTGCTCTGTGTGAATTGTGTAAGAACAATTTATTTATGACTTTTTTGTGTTTTAATTTTTTACATAATAATAGGTACCACTAGTTTTGTACGTCAAGACGGTTGCGATGAGGAAAACCGTAATATTATTTTACTTTACAACTGGTTTCGAAGAAGTCAAATAACGAGATGATGCAGTATCAACATCATCAACCTTGAAGGAACGAGAGACGAATCAATAAATTGACTCGATTCCTCGTAAAGTTGGTACCTATTGAAAATTGAAAAAGAAAAGTACGATATATTTTTAAATGACAAAAAGGCCGTAACTGGTTTTCTTTCGCTATTTCTTTTTACCAGTGGTCTTTTTACTTTTGTTTCCGAAATGGTAGTAGTTTATAGAGTAGATTAATTTATACAAATCATTTATTACAACTGTATACTCTGACAAGAGAACGTGTTTGTGAAAACCTATTCTCTGAATAAAAGTTTTGAATTTGAATTTGAAAAGAAAAATCTACCAAAAACTTTCTTTTCGATTTTTTAAGTATAGTGTATTAAAAACTTAAAATTTATGAGTCATCAATAATACAAGAAGGGCTACCAATGCATTGCCTTTTTTTTGTTTAAAGTCGGGAAAATGCATTACTGCATGTCCTGCCACTTGAAGAAGCGACGGGGGTCTGTCGGGCTCACCTCTCTAGACAATGAGGGATACCGACTAAAAACCTGACTGAAGGCGGGGAAGGTGGCAGCCTTCTCGTGGCGGGGTCGCGGGAACTGACAACCCACCAATGCATTGTCTGGTACAGAGAAGGAAAAGAAGCTTTACTCCTTCTTAGGAGTTGCTTTTTAGCCGTTTCAAAACTCAAACTCAAATCCCAGCTCGTCCAGGGGGGGGGGGGTCCCAGGGAGGGACCTCCTTACCACCTTATAGAAGATCGTAGCATTGGTCTCGGCCATGTTGTGTTCCTGCGGTGAATAAGATCTCCAGAGCTGCACTTGGGGGGATTGGGAGGGTTGGAGGGTTGGAGGGTTGGAGGGTTGGAGGGTTGGCGTGAGTGATACTTCCGGTATTGCAAGCATGTCTATAGGCTACGGTGATGCTTACCATCAGGTGGGCCGTATGCTTGTTTGCCACTTTTGTGGCATAAAAAAAATCATAATTTCTTGACCTTCACATGTACTTTCCCTGGTCAATCACAACTTGTTTACTTAAGTACCATTCATACCTGGAGTTTCCTGTGGCAAATTGTAGAATACGCTCCGCTGCGCTCCGACGCGAGTCTGCAAATCTGAATGGTACTCTTATTAGATGAATAAAAATGTATAATTACTTTATAGTTGATAACCACCATTTTGGAAACAAACAAATGTTAATTTTATGTTAGGGTTGATCCCATTTCATATTGCTCTACCACTCCACTCCCAACTTGATTTGAAGGATTAGTTTACAAGCATGTCCAATAAAAAAGTTGGCTTGTAAACAAATATGATAACAGTGGTTGTATCGCGTGATTCCGTTACGAGCCTCTATTCCGCTGACATACCGGTATCGATAAAAACTTGTTGCTCGATCTATCCGTTGGGGCTGCTAGCACAGCGGATTCATGAGTAGACACGAGCGATAGCGATTTTCGTTAAATGAAGACAGTTAATGACTGTGGCAAACTTTTTTCTCATCCTATCTGCTCCTACAATACCAACATTTCCATTAAAAAAATATTCCAAAATTCCCACGCTCCCTGTCAATGACCATTGCTTGTTTTTGGACTAGATATCAAGCTGGGAGTTTTGTTATTTTCTTTTATATAATTTTTATTTCTGTCATTTAGTTTAAATCCATAACAAATGTCAAAAACTATTCCACTGATATACTATCGGCATTCTTTTGAGACACGATTGAGACACCATTGAGAGTCCATTGGTGCATTTGTGTTAGTAGAATCGGGCCCCTGGTCTATCACTCTTTATGTTTTTTGTTAATTATGTTTTTTCCTGTCAATCTGCTTGAAGCAGCGTGGCAGAGTACACTCTAGTCCCCTTCCATTGAAGGAAGACCCATATCCCTACAGTGACTATGGGTTGATATTGATTGTTTTGTTTTTACTAAACATAGATACTCGAGCGGTGGAAATATGTGGTTGACTTGTCATTGAAATCAAAGAAAGTGTGATTTTATTTTCTTTGAATGCCCTGTATGTACTTCATTAAGAGTTGTAAATTATTTTATCACTGACTTATTTAATTAATAATTGTGGCAAACCGAACTCTTTTTATAAACCTCTTTGTAAATAGTTATTGTTTCCTTTTTCTTTATGGTGTTTTTATATTCTTTTTTACTGTCACCTTCACTTCACTTTTTCACTTTCTCGCCATCATTACATATTTTTATTTATTATAAGTTTTCTTCATCCCTTCCTCTTTTCCTAATCTTTCCATCCCTAATACCAAATACTATAGACGAGTAATACCCACAGCTTCGGAAGAATTCGGGCAAGACGCGACACTAGCGCCCCTACGGCATGAGGGCGGCATGAGGTGAACGATTTCAAAACTTTTGTATGCAAAATGTTATAGCGCCCCTAGCGGCATGAGGTGAACTGTGCGTTTTGTATGCAAAATGTTATAGCGCCCCTAGCGGCATGAGGTGAACGGAGGTTGCCAAGTCATTGTATTAGAAACGTCAAGAGCTGTGGGTATTAGTCTTCTATAGTATTTGTTAATACTAATATTATATAATTACTATCATCATAATTTCATCAAGAACTGACATAGTACAAATAAGGTGTAGAGATATTGTATAAAGAACGAAATCTGTTGTCTATGACAAATTCGTCCGCTTGTTTAGTGGCCCAACCGATGTTCGTGATCTAGAATCTCATATTTGCGAGCACGTTGACACACTTTATTCAGATTCAACGTATGCGGGTATTTTGACAGTTGTGGTTCAATATGTATTTCGTACGATCACAGATATACGGAATATTTTAAATTAAACCAATAATGTGTTTCATGACCATACATAATTTATAGTTGTAAATGTGTATTAATTATTGTTTTAAGATAAAATCCTTTTTTTTACTGAAAACTAAGTAGAGCCTTCAGCTTCGTTCGCTTTGTCACTCGTCCTTTTTTCTGCCTGGCTCAGAAGGTTAGGTTGATATAAAAATTGCTAGGGCATTCTAAAGGGGAGGCTTTTGGCCAGCTATGGGACCTAAAAGGCTAAATAAAATATGGTCTATGTCTAAGTTTTTTAAGATTTAAGTTAGGCATCCAATTGATAATTTTCGCTTAGTTTAAGACATTACATATGACTCTATCTCTTCAGCTAGTAATATAATAACTAATTTTACATAACAAAAATATGTTACATAGCTTAGGCTTCTCTGATGAAAACTCTTGCAAGTATTTCGTTTGATTCAGAGATCCGAAAGCCTATCTTATCCTTTCAAGAGTAAAATGTAACTTGTTTGTCACTTTTAATACCAAATAAATACCAAAAAAAACAATCGTTCATATTTCTGTATTTTATCGCAAGTTCTAATTTCATTTCCACAATTGTTGAGGAAATAAAATTGTACGCATTACCCAATAATTACACCCAACAAAGAGACACGGGTGGTGTGGCGGCACAGTGCAGCGGGAACAGTGAGGAAATGTAAAAATACAAAAAAACTCTACGTAAAAAGTAAAATAACTAACTAACGAGAAAGTGCAGCAGAGAGTAGGGGAAAAGAGAACTTTGATAGGAGAAATAGAAATTAGAAGAGGTAAACTAGTGGGACATCTTATAAGACACGACGAGTTTATCAGAAGCATCTTGAAGGAAAGATAGAGGGACGAAGAGGGAGGGGAAGGCGGAGGAGGGCGTACAGTGCAAAAATAAGATAAGTAACCATTTTCAACCGACTTCAAAAAAGGAGGAGGTTCTCAATTCGACCCGTATGTTTTTTTTTTTTTTTCTATGTTTGTTACGCGATAACTCCGCGATAACTAATTATGAACCGATTTGAACAAATCTTTTTTCGGCTTATAGGTAATACCTCAAGGGTGGTCCCATTTAAATTTAATAATAAATGAAGTCGGTTTTTTTTTTTAAGTTAATTATTGCACTGTAGGTCAGTGCAGAAATGGTTACTTATCTTATTTTTGCACTGTACATGGATCAAGTGAAGGAAAGGGCAGGCGTCGTGTCTTATAGAGAGGTGAAGGAGCTGGTACATGAGAGAGGGAAATGGAGGCTGATACACCGACAAGAGGAATTGGTCGCTGTTCGTGCGCGAACGAAGCGACGAATAGCGTAGCTCTTAAATTCAAAGAAGAGAAAAAGTAAAATAACATGTCCTTTTAATACTTCACTATTCCGTCTAATGTCTTTCTGATTAAATTCCTTGTGAGTAACAAGACTGCTGTTCTCCCCCGAGACATCAATAAGCTTCATTGCTTATTATCAATATAAGGTCGCCATCCTTGCTATACAGGACAGGACATAGAGGTGGGAATGTGTGGTGGGCTTGTCTTTTGTGCAATTCAATCTGCGGCGCACAAAAAGTAGGTACAACTTCGCAGTTTTTCCATAAATTAAACGTGCACGACGCTCGTCTACTTATGTAGTGCAGACTACAGATGGCAGACAAAATAGTCCGTCGCAGACTTTCACAGACTCAACGCACACGTGCACTTATACGTACAGACAAAATGTGCGTCGTCTTAGTTAGCTGGTATTGAAGCAAAGATTCAATTTTTTTGTGTGGCGTGGAGTGACGTTGTGCGGTGCGATCTGCCAGAATTAACAATTTTTTTTGCATATTATTATTTTCTCGGACACATAGTATCAGTCATGCATGCATGTTGTCTACGTTGCCTGTAAATATTTGTTAAGATTCCACATAAAATCGAGAATTTTCTTTAAAATATTAAAAAATATATATTAATAAATGACGCACCTACCTAGCAAGTCTCCATCATCGGTAACGTGACGTTTGTTATGTCCTTATCAATGCAAATTGCTTAATTTTGTTTTATTTATTATCAAAATTGTATATAGGTATAATAAACATTTGCTAATGCAAGATCATCGCAAAAAAGACCGGTTGATTATGACGTATACATACGCAAGATTATCGTTTTATTTTTTTGTTAATGACGCTTGTAAATGACAAAATCGGACAATATTGTGGGAGCGGAAGGCGCGGACTTACAGTACGTAATACTTATTTTGTGCTTACAGTGCCTGCCTAGGGACGCCAAAGTGGGGGTTCGCACCTTGGCCTAGGGTGAGGAAGTCTTAATAAAATAGTTCCCGTAGCCCTGCCACATGCGGCGGAAAAGGTGGTAGACAGTCAGATTTTTAGTTGATCGGTATGCCCGCCCCTCACTAGGCTGATAGTCCGTCGCGTTGCTACCCCAAACGGCGGCGGGACATATTAGCAATGCACTTTTTCTGACTTTAAAAAAAACATTTTTCCCGTGTCGCCCGATACTGTGAGAGGATTTTATTTTTTATTTTAATGAGCAGTTTTCTTGTTATTTTATAGCTTTCCTAAACACTCGATAGATGGCGCAGCCTGGCACTTTTGGTAATAAAACAGTGGGTGGGTGGAGTGACCTTTTTGCTACAAATTCGTCATTTATTACATTTTAAAAAAAGTTTGAAGAAAGTATTACTACAATGTATTATTAATTAAATTATGTAAGTAACAACTTATTGAGGTTACAATGTTCATATTTCTTGCACACAGACTAAATCTGTGCCTCTAGTGTAAAGGGGTTAAACTCAAAAATCATAATTTTACAGGGCGGCAAAAAAGGATTTAAATCTGATTTTGTCGGTTACTGTTTTAAATATATTATAATCTTAAACTGATTACGACTAGAACTATAAATAAACTAGAAATTGAACTTAATATTAGGCTGTAGTTTAATAATGCTGCTGAGATATAAGCCTGCAAAAATTATTTTCACCACTGTTCACCGCGGAGAGCACTGTGAATAGGGGTTAAAATAGGCTTTAACTTGCTAAAATGATTACAAAGCTTTACGTGAATTTGTGTAAAGGGGTCGATTTTCTAACTAGAACTATGTTTTTAATAAATTATTTGTGTTTATAGATTGTAAATAGCTCAAGAAATAAATGAAATGCTTTAAGAAAATTAAGTAAGTAGTTATATTTTAAGAAAATTATACATTATTATTATTTTCTGATTATTTTAAGGTGGGACGCCTGCAGGGCACAGGCGGGTGTTCAAGTCGCTATTTGGACTCATTACACTGTTCCCGTGTGGATACGGTTGTTACTGTGGCCCCGATGACCTCCCCCCAGAAAACCTTAAACTCCTTCTACAGAACTCCGTCGGCCAGTGTCCAGGTCGCACAGTTTTCCTTCTTCGATCCTATCGGCTTCAAAAGTCTCCCACCTGAGCCTGCTGTAGTGTATGCACTCAGCCAGGAAGTGCTGGCTGGTCTCTGGTTCACCGCATTCAAGACAAGTGAAGTCTATGCTGTTGTCTATTAGGGACATATGTCGGTTAAGTCTGCAGTGGCCTGTGATGATGCCCATGACTATGCCCAGTCTTTCCCGGCTTAGTGATAGTAGTGACCGGGTTCTTTTGTGATTCTTTCCTTTTACAAACAATTTTGCTTGTCTGCAGCTATTACTCTCAGCCCATGCGTCCTGTGCCTCGCGTCTCATAAGTTCGTTTATCACTCCCTTAGTGACGGTGGCTGATATCGGAAGCTGAGGCTCTGGTCCTATAGGTCTCGAGCTGGCACCTTCTCTTGCAAGCTCGTCCGCTCTTTCATTCCCTGATGTGCCTTGATGGCCTGGAACCCATGCTCCAGTGACCGTCATTACCTCGACTAGTTTATTGAGAACATATTTGCACTCCTTGACCAGCCCTGATACGGTCTCTACCTTGGCCAGTTCTCTAATTGCCGCTTGGCTGTCTGAATAGATAATGGTGCTTTGCGTCTCTATCCCGGAGTCGGTCAGTACCATTTCTGCGCATTCTTTTATACCTAGAACCTCCTCTTGGAAAACGCTGGCATACGTACCCAATGCTAGAACCACATCTTTAGCTGGTTTACTGGGTATGTGTATCCCTGCTCTAGCTAATCCTGTGCTTCTCATTCTGGATCCATCTGTGTAACAGATGAGCTGGGAACCCGATGTCTCAATTTCCCAGTCTGATCTTTTACCTATGTGTAGTATACTTCTTGTGGAAGATCGTTTGTTTCTTGATTAGGTCGTTATTTGTCATAAGTAATGACATGTCTCTCCCTAATGCGTCTTCTATCGCAGCATGACCTTGGTCCGTACTCCGTGCCTTCCATTCTTTGCAGGCAGTGATCCTGTACCATTGCTCTGCTGCTCTTCTTTTGACCTCAGTGTGTACCGGATTTAGTCCTAGGGCCATATCCAGCGCCATCGTCGGTGTGGACGTCATGGCACCCGTGGTCATTAGATTAGCAGCCATTTTTACTTTCCTCAGCTCACGTAGGTTCGATGAAATGTTGGCTCTATGCCACCATACAATCGCTCCATACAAGAACTACTCTGGGGGTGTTAGAAACGATAGCAGAATGCCTGTGAATTTGTTCGTGTCGTGTTGAGTCCTGTGTAACAGAGTAGGTGTATAATATTCATAGAGCAAGAGAAAGAACTTGAAAAACGCTTAAGTATGTGTTTAGTGAGTATTAGACTCTATAAAATTATAAATTCCACACAAATCTTATAAAACTGGTTGTATGGTAATTTAAGAAATTTTTAGGGTTAGATGATACGTTCAGAAAGTTTACGGAAACATTAATATTTTTCTTTAAATTACCACACCTCTCACTACCACCAGTATTATAAAATGAATTCGATTTGTGTGGAATTATAGGGTGACCCGAATTCATAGAAGACTGTTCAAAAATTTATCAGGTTGTGTCTGTGTAACAATCAAAAAAACAATTATAGAGTTATACCCCGTTTAGATACTAAAAACAAATCAAGATTAGAAAAAACCAGTTTTGTGTAAAAGGGTTAAACTAGTTACTCTCGTAATTTTGCAGTCCAGGCGCCAAACGAACACACACAACCTCTCTCTCTCCGAGTACTCGAACCGACTGGCTGACCGGCCGCTCGCCGAGGCGCGTATGCGCTATGCGCCGCCGTTTCTCAATTACCTCACCCCCGCGCTTCCTATTTAGTGTCACCGTTTTGCACAAAAAAAATCTCACTTAATTCTACTTTGTCCTAAATAAATAGAAAAAGAAATTTTAAACTTTTGTGAATAAAGAGCAAAGTAAACTTAATACTAAAATGTCAGGTAAAACTGTCTTAGGAATAACGATTAAAATTATTATTAATCTTTTTACATGTAATGGAGTTTGAAATAATTAAAGAAATAAAGCAATCTAAGTAAAATTTTATCACTTTACACGAATTTTCACACTTATTTTAAATTATGAAAAACGGTTAAAATGTAACTTTCACCGTTTTTACAAAAAGATTCGTTTGTGTAAAATAATCAAAGTATACTTTTATTTCTTTACACAAACTCTCATGTATAATGTGGTTTGTTAATTAAGATCTAATTATAGTGTAACCGTTTTTCACAATTTTAATTTTAAGAAATGTCTTTGCTTTATTAACTAAAATCGAGTTTAACCGTTTTTAACAAAATGATTGTCAAATTTTGCAGACATTGATCACTTTGCACAGCTCCTAAAATTGAAACTTATGGTCGTATCTAACTGAGTGTCAAACGTAACGATATAGCTTCGTGAAAGACATAGAGTGGTTAAAAAATGTAAAAATTGGATAAACTCGAGTTTAACCCCTTTACACTAGAGGCACAGAAATATTTGGCCTCAACAATACCAAAAAATAACGCTACATCTTTTGATGATTTTAAAAACTAACTGATTATACCTAAAAGAAGCTCATAAAGGTGGATCGAAAAATGATGCACAAGAACCGTAGGAAATAACTATTTAGTCATCTGTGACCGTAGCACAGAATAGATAATAGTAGTATACTACGTAGGTAACCGTAGTAAACTTGCCGTATTGTATACACGTCACTGTTTTAACATGCACTGAGGCGGTAGTACCGCGACGCGCATCAAATTAATTAAGGTAATTTGTAAGAGTTTTAGTCTAACAAAGACCTTTCTACACAAAGGAGATAATTTTATTGTAACGTTGTTCTAAAAATATAGGATTGTAATATATTTATAGCTTAAATATAGTATACTTTAGCATTATTTATAGTAACTATAAAACCGTTTTACACCCATTGTCAAATATTATAAAACTAGCGAAACCCGCGCAACGTCGTTTGCGTATATCTCGCTTTCCCTTGGGAAACGTCTACGTTATAAAAGGAACCCCTGTGCAAAATTTCAAGTTTCTAACCTTTATAATTTAGGCCCTGCGTTGATAGTCAGTCAGTCAGTCAGTCAGTTTCTCCTTTTATATATATAGATCCCGAATAGCTGCTGCTTATCGAAAAACCGACAGTTTTTTGATAGCTCTAGTATGCATTTGACGTTTCTAAATTACTAGCTGTTAACCGCGGATTCGCCCGCGAAAAATTTGACTATGTTGGACTCTGTACCCCTGCCAATATGTATACATATTTTCATAATGATCTCTGTTTCTCATTTATAATATTAGTATGATTGGCAAATATCTAGGTACGTGTGGAATGTGGAAGACCAGCGCCATGGACTCGGACGACGCCAACCCTATGGTTCATGCTAGGTAAGTTGTATTAGTAAGTATTTGTTGTCTTATCTACATTTTTTTGCTTTTTTGCATGCAAGTTAGACAACAATTAACTTTTTTTTACTGTAAATAATTTAATTCTACACAATTCACCCATGCGCCACGGTCCCAAAGTGAACTAGGCTTGACCTGTTTGTGCCATGAGTATTTTTAATTATGAAAAATATACTTATAAAATTATTCAGTGTACACAACCTTTATTACAAATGTCGCGATGTTTGATATAAAAACATTACCCGTCCGTCGGGCAGTCGGACAACCGCGACAGGATCAAAGCGCTTTGACTTTGGCTTTGACATTGTACTGCCCCGGGGCGACACGGGAAGGGTTGGACTGTTAAAAGTCTTTTATACAAATTGCCGAAGGTAAATAGGAATATTAGGTTTACGATATTCGCTCTCGGTGTTACCCGTTCGTAATAAATAAATATATAGGGACAAATCACACTTGAGCTAGCCCCAAAGCAAGTTCGAAACTTGTGTTATGGTATACTAACTCAACGATACTATATTTTATAACAAATACATTAGGTATATAGATAAACATCCAAGACCCGAGGCCAATAAGAAAAAGTTTGTTTTTCGTCATGATGGAATGGGATTCGAACCCGGGACCTCCGGCGTGATAACCTTACGCCACGGAGGTCATCAAAAGTAATGTACCTATTCCGTATTCCTCGAGAATTTGAAAATAATCCAAATCGTAACAGCCCAGTGGCGTTGGTAATGACCCAACGGGCGAAAGAGGGTGCAGTTTGGATTCCCGCACAAGGTAAACATTTCATGTGATGGCATTTGTCACCTCGACTTTGTATTATAAAATTTCCTGATTTAGTCACTCCTTTAAAAAAAAACTTTCCGATAAATCTTTCATATTTTTGTTATAAGTCATCTTCATGAAAACATCTGGTATTTTCAATGAAAATAAATTAATTTTATTTTTTATTCCAAGCGCCTACTAACATTTACAAGGCAAAGAGTTGCAAATCAATTAAATTGCCGTCAAGTGATTGACGGCGGCATTCAACGGCTAATTACTCATTCTGAATCTGAATTCCGCTTTATTTGGCTCCTTTGATAGCGATGACAACCTGATGGCGCGTTGGTAGTGACCTTACTTTCGGCATCAAAGTACGCAACTTCGATCCCCACACGGAGCTAACATTATGTGATGGCATTTGATCAAGTCTAGCTTTGTTTCCTTGAACCGCGAAGACGCACCTAAGAGCTTGTAAAATATAAATAAGATATTCAGATAGACGACCTCCGCGGCGTAATGGTTACCACGCCAGACCGCCACCCAGGAGGTCCCGGGTTCGAATCCCGGTCGGGTCATGATGAAACACGAACTTTTCTGATTGGCCTGGGTCTTGGACATTTATCTATATAGGTAGGTATGCATATTCTATACCTAAAAGGAGAAGCTGACTGACTGACATATCAACGCAGGGCCTACACTATAAGGGTTAGAAACTTGAAATTTTGCACAGGGGTTCCTTTTATAACGTAGGGGAGCACTAAGTAAGGATTTTTCAAAATTCCCACGGGAAAGCGAGATATACGCAAACGAAGTTGCGAGGGATTTGCTAATCTATATGTATAAAAATGAAACCCGTTTTCCGTTGTCACGACATAACATGAAAACGGCTTGACCGATTTGGCTGATTTTTTTTTTTGTAGTTTTCTAATACTCTGTACAAGGTTCTTACGGAAAAAAATATTAAGAAAATCTCTCAGAAAGATTGAAAAAAAAACGAAACAGTACCCGGGCGAAGCCGGGCCGGGCAGCTAGTTTGTTATAAAAATAGTATCGTTGAGTACACAAGTTTCGAACTTACTTTGGAGCTAGCTCAATCTGTGTGATTTTTCCCTAGTCCCTACATAGGTAATACCTTTTTTTTTTTTTTTTCATTTATTTACCATTAAAAAGTATATATACAATTTTTTTAAACTAATTATAACATATAAAAACCACGCAGGTTTGTGCTTATGTTATTAGGGAGTCCAAATAAAATTTCTTCAGTTTAACTTTAATGTTGGTTAAATCGTGAGGTAGTTTATTAATTAGTCGAGGCATCAAATAAGTCGATGTCCGCTCGCCGTACATGTTATTTACTCGAGTTGTTAATAACAAGTTTTGTGTCATAGCCCGAGTACACATTGGATGGTCAACTTTTTTCCAGAACCTATCCTCAAAAAAATACTGTTTCATTAATGAACCTATTACCTATTAGGTATGTATTTAGGTAGGTAAATCAGATTACCGCCGCCTATGATTATCAGTATAGTCACCAAAGCGTTGCCAGCTACAAGGAAGGGATTAGAGAGTGATGTGAAAAGGAGAAAGTAAAGGAGTTGGACATCTGAATCATTCACTCGCCGAACGAAACGTATTGCTGCTTTAAGCCGATATTCAGTGAGAGGGTGGTACTTCTCCATTTCGTAATAAATGCTATACTTACAACATTTTCCTTTTGATTTCTTTTCACAACGCACTAATGGGTTAAAATAATTTTAATATAAAATACCTACTTTAATGAAGTCCGTTCAACTTTTGCGGTGCCGCCGGCCTCCTGCGAAAGCCGCTACTTATAAAGTTAGTATAAAACCTTATACCACCTGTAATTATGCGCATAATACGCTCAAGTCATTTTCCTGTTGTGGTAGACAGAGATTCGAGTGGAACAACTTCATTGTTAATTTTTTGAATTATGTCACCTATTTCATGTTTTTTAACCCCAGCTTCTTGACGATCGAAACATAAAAACATGTAATATTGAAGAGTGTAATGTAAGCAGAATATTGGATAACGTGCAATAGTGATTGAGTTTTAAAACCTCTTTGGTCAGTCATATGCAATCTTAACAGAATTGTTGTAAAAAATAAATATAACGTTGTCACTTACTTCTTATTAATTAAATATATCAAGCATATACTCTCCTATATTATTTATTTTAATGTATGTAGTAACTATGTATTAAAAACCGACCCATATCTATATTACCATCACTGTCCAAGATCCTCGAACGCGTTATTTCAAAGAGACTTGTGAATTATCTCGAAAATAACAATTTGCTTTCTGATCGACAATTTGGTTTCCGTTCCGGTAAATCCACATCACAGGCCATGGAAATAGTTGTCAGTGATATCGTCAAGGCTCTAGATTCTCATTTGAAATGTCTTGTTATCTATCTTGATCTGGCAAAAGCCTTTGACTCGGTTTCTTTACCCTTGCTCGTTTCTAAATTAGAGAATCTAGGAATCAGAGACACTCAACTCAACTTGTTCCGTGATTACTCATCAAACCGCATACAGCGGGTTAAGATTGGTTCTATTGTCAGCTCTGATCAAAATGTATCCTTTGGTGTTCCACAAGGGAGTATACTCGGGCCATGCCTATTCTTAACATACATTAACGACCTATGTAATTTATCTCTTCAAAATGGCAAGGTGGTCTCTTTCGCTGACGATACGGCCCTTATTTTTACAGGAACATCCTGGCAATCAACTTTTACTTCGGCACAATGCGGTTTTGACATTGTTAGACAGTGCCTCATGGATAACTTATTGACTTTAAATGTATCAAAAACGAAATATATGCTTTTTAGTGTTAGAAATACTAATCGTCCAAGTCCTAATGAATTCCAACTATTCGCTCACTCCCATTTCTCACCCCATAGTACCACAAATATATGTAGCTGTCCACAAATCGAAATGACTGATTCTGTAAAATATCTCGGTGTTACGTTTGATTCAAACCTAAGTTTTCGGCCCCATATCCTCCTTCTGAGTTCACGTATTAGAAAACTCATTTATATATTTAAAAAACTTCGTCACATAGCAGACGATAAAATCCTAAAATTAACATACTTGTCCCTCTGTCAGTCGATATTAACATACTGTATTACCGTCTGGGGCGGTGCTGCCAAATCCCATTTGTTACTTGTTGAAAGGGCACAAAGATCGGTTCTCAAGGTATGCCTTTTTAAACATTACCGATTTCCAACTACAGAACTCTATGAAATTTCACAAGTTCTAACGGTTCGGCAACTATATATTCTTTTTGTAATATTACGACAACATTCTATTCTACCATTTACACAAACTCAATGTAACCGAACTCATAGGCTTAACGTTATCACACTCACACCAAACTGCAACACAAGGTTCTTCCAAAAATTTTTTATCTTTTTAGGTCCATTTCTTTATAGAACTATTCACGCGAAACTTTTAATATATCAACTTAATAAATATACCTGCAAGCTTATTGTTACCAAATGGCTTCAGTCTCTAACGTACGATGAGACTGAAACTCTTATGCATCCTACTCGTTAAACTATAACTCCAATCACACTGTAACCGGTTTTGCAATTATCATTAATTACGTGTTCCAAATTACACTTCATACACATCTACAACCATCCAATATATTTATATGTACCATTTTTAATATTGGGGAGACCTGGTGACCTGTGTTACAGGTTCTTTTGATACCTAGTACAGGCGCCAGTTCTCCATCAAACACGTGACTCATAATTATTAAGGTGCAATTCATTGTTAATTTGTTTTATTTTTGTCATTTGTTTGTGGAGAAGAAATAAATAAACGTTTATTATTATTATTATTATTATTAAATGTGCATTATCGAGGTAGGGCACAGCGGATAATCCGCTCAAATCGGTGCAGCCCGTCTGGGGAAGGACCTCCACCTTACAGAAGATCGAGCCAAATAGCATTGGTCTCGGCTATGTTGTGTTCCTACGGTGAATAAGGTCTCCAGTCTCCAGAGAACCACTTGGGGGGATTGGGAGGGTAGGCAACGCGTGAGTGGTACCCCCGGTATTGCAAGCGTCTATTGGCTACGGTGATGCTTACCATCAGGCGGGCCGTAAGCTTGTTTGCCACCTTTGTGGCATAAAAAAAAAGATTTTAAAAACTCTCTGGAAAAAAATTTGCTATCAAAAACTCTGAAACTGTTTAATGAGTTGAGACAACAATACTATATTATTATGGATAAGTTACTGATTTTTATTTGTCACTGGCTAAAATTGCAAAGGATATGAATGCAAAAGAAATAACTTTAAAAAATATACACTCGTTATGCAACATTTATATGTGCATAACGAGTGTAGTATGTATTTGTTAGAGGATAAAAACATAAAAGAACTTACTTTGTAGTTTATTTCTGGCATATTGGAATTATCATTTATATTTATTGTAAAACATTATGTATCAGCTTTGTTGGCTCTGTGAATCGTTTCATTCCATTATACTTGACACAAGATTTCCAGTGATCTTCAATGATGATGTTTGAACTATGTCATATCTAATTATGCTTGGTAACATAATGTTGTGTATTTTATCGCAATAATCGATTCATGTTTATTTCTCGATTATATTTTAAATCAGACTTTTGTTTTTGAGCATTTGTGCCAAGTATAATGGAACTGAATATAGTTTCTGTTATTTAAGTATCTGATTATTATGTCAATCACAAAATTCTTAAATAAGTAGTAAAATAAATATATATATATTCACAATCCATACAAACTGGCTTGTGAACGAACAGATTTTGATTAGGTACGTAACTTAATTTGAAATATTTCTCGTTCTGTCCACATTGTTAAGTGGCAGATAGCGTATCTACTAGATCGATTGACACGCTTTTTAAGGAACAAATTGACAAACTTAGGTGATCACAGAGATATGGATCACAGAGGTTCGAGAAATTACTAATGAAATGATTGTTACTCACCTCAAAATTTCAATAAAACAAGCAAATAAAATTTACTAACACTATAATTATATTCACATTCATTCATACATTTGAGACCATTAGACTAACACTTATAACTACGATCACATAAACTTATAAGTATCACGAACTGTTACCGAGTCCCATATTCATTGCATTCAGAATATCACCATTGTCCGCATCGATTTCCCATGCAAATAGACCACCTAATTTATTGCTTCTCACATATTTACCTTTCTCTATAACTGATCTAGCATCATCATAGGTAATTAGATCACCAGTAGCCTTCCTGAATACATAAGGTGCCTGAGCTACGTTGTCGTAATGATACTCCCATTTTCCTTGAGCTATTTCGTTTGCTATTTCACGGTAGTCTACAACGCCATCTTGCCATGTACCTTTGACAGGTCCTGAAGCGTTTCCAGTGAAGGGATTATCATCTGTGTATCCATGGACACCGGTCCATCCACGTCCATACATAGCAACACCAACAACAATCTTCTTTGGATTCACTCCTTGAGCCAACAGGTATTTGACTCCGAAGTCAGTGGTATAAGTTTCCTTTGGCATCCACGATGGAGCGTACAGCGACGTCTGATGGCCAAGAGTGTCGTTTGACCAAGCTCCCTTGAAGTCATAGCTCATGAAGAATATGTGATCCATATATTTTTGTGCCTCATTGTAATTAACCACTTGAATCTTGTCCCATCCAGCACTGATAGCTGAAGTCAGTTCGTATTTCCTGCCAGTCTCAGCAGATAGTTCGTTTAACATTTCACGAAGTTCTCTTATTAATGTTACGTATATATCACCGTCTTTTGGACTTCCGAGGTCAGGGTTAGCGCCCTTACCACCAGGGAACTCCCAATCGATATCAACACCATCGAAGAACTTCCAGGTTTCAAGGAAATCTTTTACGGAAGCTACGAATCGGTCTCTCTTAGTTTTGTCGGTGAAGAAGAAGAATGGATCAGCTAATGTCCAACCACCGATAGATGGCAAGATCTTCAAGTCAGGCTTAGCTTGTTTCAACATCATCAGTTGTCCAAAGTTACCCTTGTAAGGTTCATTCCAGGAGGACAATCCTTTCTGTGGTTTCTGGAGAGCGGCCCATGGATCATGAATAGATACTTTGAAGTCCTCGCGGCCACTGCAGGATCGTTGAAGAGCTTGGAAACTTCCTTCGATTTCCTTCAAACTGTCGTTAATTCCGTCGCCACCGCAGATAGGTATGAAACCGTACAACAGATGAGTCAGATTCGGAATAGGAACCTTGTCCACTGGGAACTTCCTGGGATAAACTCCCCACTCAACAAAATATGCGCCAACAACTTTACCAGAGGTCTGCTTGAATGGTTTGTTCTTCTCTCCAATGGTGAAATCTAGTGGTGGTAAATGGCTTCCATCAGTGTCAGCGACAACAATATCAGTCGGGTCACTTGAACTGCATCCATCAGCGTTGCACAGCTCGACGACCATTTGATAACGTCCACCTTTCTTCACTTTAAACTGGGCTGACCCTGAAGAACCTCCATTGCCTGCCCAGAACTCTTTTCCATTGAGTAGCACCCGGGACTTCGTAGCTGGATCTCCCGACCAGACGTTCCACGTTACCGAAACGTCAGCGGCATCCCTCTTCTTGACTAGTTGGTTGTAGGCTGTAGCGGCTTGATTGACTTCCACGATCGCGAAGGTCCGCTCACCCCAGCCGAGGTTGGGCTTGCCGGGTGGTGCGCATTCGGCTAAGACGAACGCCGCCACGGCCAGTGTCAAAATTCGAAGTCCCATACCGGTTCTAAAAAAATAAAAAATTCAAATTGGACAACCACACATGGAAGCGCTGGTTTTGGACTGGAGTGTCGACCCGGTGATATCTTTTATATACGCGAGTTGTAGGCCAACCGCTAGCAGCCCGTATAGCTCAGATTCCGATGGAGTTATTTAAACTTAATAAAATCTCTGACACAGATTTTTATCCCGGTCATAATAGTGGGCCGGTCAAGGTGACGGAACATTTTTAATTGTTATTTAATTATTTGTTTACGTTTAGGTGTGGTTTTATTGAATCAGCTGTTATCATTCCCTTGAATCACGCCGGCAATGTTAATGATAAGGTTTGTTTATCAGTTTGTTTATCTTGGCAATGATAAACAAATAAACATTTTTACCTGTATATTCTTATACAAATTTTTACTTGCAATTTTACGTCTGTTCGCCGCCGCGTAAATAAAAATGTTCTAAAAGCCAAAGTTCAATGACTGACTGACTCATTTTAATCATCTTGTGATGATGCTGATGCTGCGAATTTGGCAACATCTGTCAGCAACAGAAAAATTTATCTCAAAAAGTTCAGCTCGACTCGATTATTAAAAACTATTTTGATACCCGAAGCTAAAATTTGACAGACTTAATTAATCTAAGGTTGTAGAATTTATATCAGATTTTTTAGGGATTCCCATGGGAATGGGAAAAGTGGTATTGCGCGTGCGTAACATAACAGCAAACGTCAACTAATAAATAAAATATACAGCGATTGTAGAGGTAAAGTTTTCACTATCGACAGTATTTAATATTCAAATATGTAGTTTAATTTTATGACATGCAAATTAATAAACACCGTTTTTGATCACAAAATGAGGCTGTATTATTTAAATACTGTAGTGATCATCTGCGGCATTATTCTCGTAGGTATTTTCCCAGAGGGAATTTCGTAAAATTATATTGTTTGTTGTGTACAAGTACAGTCGCCTCGAGGATAGCAGGACCATCTTTAGGATGATTTTTGGTTGCAACATCCAACATCCTAGTGGACACATGTGGCTCTAATAAACAAAAACCCTGTTTGGTAACAAAGAAAAGGACGGAGCTGACAAAAGATCCGCTTACAAGATGTGCAAGCGATTTTTTTCTAAAATGGTCCTCCTATCTTAGAGGCCACCGTACATTAGCTGAAGTTCGAATGTACTGGACGGATTTCCATACGATTTTCACACGCTGCTTTTTTTTAAATGTTTTAGTAATAATAAATAAATTTCTACACAATTCACACTGCCCCACCAAGTCCTAAAAACCTGAGAGACAAACTTAGTGCTACAGGCTAGGTCTAGGTGCTAGACAATAGATATTGTTGTAGATACGCTTAAAATACCCAGAAAATATTTAGATTAGATAAAAAATATGTACTTATTATGTAATTATGAATTTTTAATAAATTATCCGTAACTATCAGTTGCATGCGGGTTCGACCGCGTGGGTTTTTCAGATAAACTTAAATACTACCTACGAAACTCACAAATAATTTCGCTTCCTATTGGTAAAGGAATTTTCAAAATAGGTTAAGTAAATCCAGAGTTTCCCGCTACAAACTCACAAATTTTTCCTCATAAGAGGAACTCTGGATTTACTGAACCGAAACCTCTTTAAAAAGAGGAAAAATTTGTGAGTTCGTAGCGGGTAACTCTGGATTTACTGAACCGATTTTGAAAATTCTTTTACCAATAGAAAGCAAAATTATTTGTGAGTTTCGTAGTATGCATGCATATAGTGCTTTTTTAAACTAATATATTTATTTTTATTATTAATTATTAGTTTAAAAAAATAGAGCAAGTCAGCTCTCATCCTATAATAGGAACGAGGAAAGACACGGGCATAACTAGTAATCATCCTAGCAAACAAGCCTTTAGACGAGGACACATATGTCTTAATATTATTTTATTTACACAGAAATTCATTACAAGGTTGCTTATGGAGATTACATTCAATGTCAACCTACCACAAAATATATGACCCAATTTATAAAACTAACAAACAATAATCTACAACTGTAGTTTTTATGCAAATCGAACTTGAGACCATCTGCCTGTACTCTTTTAAATCTGTACACAACATTGTAACATTTTGTATATTTTAAACTGTCGCATTTAAAACACATAAAAAAACTTATTAATAACGAGGCTTGAATGCACACATAATCTTACTTGTTTAACATGAACCTTTTGTATAAGATAAAATGTTTATCTTCTACAACTACTACAACCCACGATTCATTTAATAAAGCAAGCCATTCCACAATCGGATATCAAATCATCGGATACTATTAAATATATTTTAATCATCTTTTCATTCGATTTTATCCTGAATATATTATCCATTCACAGAAACATTAACAATAAAAAAATTATAATGTAAAGAGCCGCCCGCCACGTTTTAAAAGTGCGTAAGTAAACTCGTTTTTAAACAATATTTACTCATTAATATTAAAATTACCCAGTCATGATATCAATTAGTCAGCATACATTAAAGAAAATTAAAAAAAATGCTTACTTTCAATAGACTCATACACTTTAAATTCTCTTTACAGATGACGTCGGAAAGCATTATAAACGGCCTTCTCCAGCCATATACATCTTTATCATTAAATAATTAATTAAAAATCATATAAAATACATATTTACATAACGACAACCCGGTGGTGGTTGTGGGTTGTGGGTGTACCACAAATTGTTCGCCTTATAAGTGAAATTAGAATCTATGAAAAGCGTTACTACATTTTACTGAAAATACTGTGTGACAAGCCGGACTGTTCGTTCCTGGTACTGGAATCGCATCCATAGTTGCGTTCCTAATGCAACAGGCAATGGACAGGCCGGTAAATGTATGAAATAGACATTTTATTACATAATAAATTTTATTTCATATAGTCCGAAATAAAGAGATTTGTCCTTCTTATATATATATATCCTTTAGTATTATAAAAAAAATATTTTGTATCAATTTGTGACATTATAGGATCTCTGGATCTACTGAAGCCGATCTTGAAAAATCTTTTACCTTTCTGAAAATTTTTGAAATTCAGATTGTTTAATTGTGAGTGACAGTTAAATATTATCCCGAACAAGTTACGCGAGCGAAGCCGCGGGAAACTGCTAGTTAAATAATAAAGCTAAAAATTCTACTAATATTATAAAGGCAAAAGATTGTGTGTACGTTTGTTACTTCTACACGTTCAAATGGCTGGGCCAATTTTCATGATATTTGGTACGTATGTAGCTGATACCTTGGATTAAAACATAGGATACTTTTTATCCCAAAAAGTACGCGATTTCAGTAGGATTTGGTCAAAAGCCTGATATAGATGGCGCTGCTGTGCATAAAATTAAACGCGGGTAACGTCGCGGACATCGGCTAGTATATAAAAGTTTAAGGCAGCTTTTCCACAAAGAATAAGCTATGTTGTTGCAGCGTAACTTTAAGTTACGTAAAAGTTTAAAAGTTTACTTAACTTACTGAGAGGAAACCATTACAGGAATCTTTTCAGGGCCTTTGTGGTTTAATGGGTGTATAGCCACTAACGTAACCACCATCAATCAGTATTATTTTTGAATTACTTTGAAAATAAACAAAGAGATCGAACCTGCAACGTCTGGTACCGAAGGTAAGGTCACTACTCTTTAAAATGGATAGATAAACGGTGAATTGCAGAAACACATTTTAACTTTAATGACACATTAACAAACTAAACAATGTCTGTGTAACAAATAAAAATTTCCTTTAAAAAAAATCTGATGCTGTCATTGTCAAATTAAGGAGCAAGAAAGAGACAGTAAGAGATTTAACGCGTCATTAACTTTAAAACGGCTTGAACAAATCGCTGATAGAGTTATTATCAGGATTTATCACTTTGGCTATGAACATTTCGTCTTCACTCTTGTTTGATCTACATTGGGCACAATTTGTCCCACAAAATGGGACAACGAATCGGGGACATTAATAATGTCAGTATACATTGTAGGTGTGTAGTTTTGGTACATTATTTACATACAATGGACGTGCGAGGACCTTTTTTCAAGTTCGGGTCGACGACCCGCCGCATTGAGGCTGCGGAGATGCATACAAAGATTTCTTGTACACTTGCGATTACGCGATTCCTTTGCTGCATATACCTACACTAGTCTGCAAGATTGAGTTTAACGTATTTTTTTCCTGTTTGAATATTCATACTTATCTATACTAATATGAAAAGATTTATATTTTTGTTTTAACACAAAAACTACTAGACCGATTTCAAAAATTCTTTTACTGTTGGGAAGGTACATTGTCCCCGGGTAACATAGGCTATAATATATATATATATGTGTGTGTCGGAGAGATAAAGCGGTTTCGATACTAGTAGCGTCACCTATAGACAGCTCTTAGAACTAAAATGACATCGCGTATTAATCTATGGATGACAATGACGTTTATCTTTATGTTGCCAGTGCCAGTGTCAAGTGTCAGTAGATCGTGGGTTGAATGGTGTGACAGTCTTGACAGATGTTGGACAGATAAATTAGACGCCATTCGATCACGACCGTGCCATCGTAATGTTGTGCACACTGATTCTTTACGTGTCTGGTAATATCAAGATGAGGTATTTGTATTGAGAAATGAATCTAAGTGAATCTGCGACATATATATATTTAAATTAGGGATCCTTACAATAACCCATACGAAGCTGGGACGGGGACCTAGTATATACTTAATGTTACAAATGAGTGTGTTTTGTTTGTTCTTCGTTTACGTCGGAAGTAACGAACGGATTGACATGATTTTTTTTGGGGATAGATTAAGGTCAGACTGGCTTATTCCCACGGGAAAAAAGAAAGTATGGCAGATCGTCTGGACCACGCGGGCGAAGCCGCGCGTAACAGCTAGTTGCAAATAAACTATTATTCTACCTAATTATTTTTATTACAAGCATAATTATGTTAGCATTTTATAATGCAAAGAATCTGTATAATATAAAATTGCATAAACGCACATTAGCTGGCGGCCTAATATGGAATCGCACTGCATAACTCATCTGACAGCACACTGTCGACAGTCAACAATACGCCCGTTAACGTTATAATGTCACCATCGATCATAATAACGGTTTTAAAACGTTTAAAAATAACTGCTTATTTAACTGCTCTAAATCTGTCACATCACTATTAATTAAAGGTGTTGGAAACGTTATTGTTTTTAAAAGCAACGGCCGTTTTTAGAATTTGTTTTTGGACTAGATATTTACTGTTTTCAGACCATCAAAAGCACAGTATGTAGTGCGTTGGTAATGATGACCTTGGGCACCAGAGTGCGCGTTCGATTTCTACTCGGAGCCAACATTTGTATGATGGCATTTGGTTCTCGATTTGGGTGTTTTCTATGTACCTATTATAAGTGTATATGTAGACAAAAGGGATACGTACTCAATGAGTCTAATACGAGCAGGTTAAGCCTAGGTTACTTTTGGACTAAGTGGCTGTGTGAATTGTGTAGAATTTATTATTTAAATGTCTATTTTTAATTCTAAGTTCCGTGGGCAAGTTAGGCTCGTCGGTGTCGACTGTGGTCGTTTACAGTCGTTAGAACAAGTCAGTAATTTGCGTACGTATCAAAATTCCCGCGAAGCGAAGTAATTTATTTGGTATTTTAAAATGTTACTTGTTTACAATTTACAAAATCTTATGGTATTTCAAAATGTATTCAGATTTAAGATAATTGCATTTTGCATACAAACGGTAAATGCTTGACAGGAATTAATAAAACTACTTAGCATTTTGAGGCCAATGAACGCACTTATCAACAATCGTTTATGCATTTCGATAAAAATAGTCCTACACTATTCTGAATCTTATCACTAAAGAAATAGAGTATAATATCAAATAACAACTTGACACTCCTCTGATTTCGATTTGCGAAGGGACACGTAACGGTAAAATAACTGTAAACAACAAAAGAAGTTCCATTTTTGAATCTCGCCTTCGGTTATTTTCGTCGAACCCGATTGCATCCGAAACACTTTGTAGAGATTACATAGTTTGGGAAATCAATTTGAACTTATATTTCGAACACGATACTTTCATCACTTGAAAAAAACACAACAAAGAAAAACAAATGAACATGGCCGAAAACAAATGAACGCGAGATTCAAAAAATTGGAGCGCCCTAGTGTTGTGACACAAAATAACGCACCCTTTTCTAGTTATCGTTTCGCGTACCGGTGCGCACATGCGTTAGCGCCGGCTTTCCCGATACTAATGTTAGTGCATAGAGATGTCCAGGAAAACGTTGAATCGTCAAGGGCTCGCATTTGTATTGCAGTCGCGGTTACATTTTGGCACGTCCTGACTTGTGGGGCACATGAATAGTGGATACGTACGTGACTTGTGGCAGCTGGAATTCACTACGCGAAGAATTTAACATTTTTCCATGTTTATTATAAATATTTTATTGTTTTATCCTTAACTCAATGCCTAGTGAAAAGTGTTTCTAAAATATTTTTAACTAAAAATGTAGTTGTCAAGTCTTAGGAACACTGGCATCCGTGGAGACTTGAATACTCTCCTGAATACCATGTCCCTAAAATGTAGTTGCCAAATAAAACTGGCTGAATATGCTTGAATACCGCTTGAAACCATTTCAGGGAAACGACAGCGGTTGATGATGAGAAATGCAGATTAACGTGATAAAGACAATTTGGTGTCAGTTGCGCGATAATTGACGTTTTTCATATGACATCTATGACTTTACTTAACGACTGTCAAGGTGTCTTTACGAACACTATGAAACACGGAGAAACTAGATGAGCGAAGTAGAAATGGACACGATGGACTCTCGCGAAGTTGAGCGAGAACGAGAGTGCAGTCTCATCGTCCTACTTCGTCATCACTTTTACTTTGTCTTCTAATCAAGTCAAATCAAATCAAATTCTTTGTTTTGCAAATATGTGTTACAAACAATATTTCAGGTTCACTACATTTCACCTTACGGCGTGCAAATTGTGCATTATAAATATTTCAATTTATCATTTTTAACTTCGTACTTCAACTTATCGAGAGTATGGAGCGAGCATGAAATTCTTAAACTAATCCAAATACTGTCTGAGGTCGTTATTGCTTGCTGTGTTTCGTGTACGGTACACGCAAGACTCAAGCGTCCTTATTTCATTTACGTTTTACGCTAAGTAGAAATTAGTAATTCAATAATTATTTTAGTATTTTATAAAGGAAATGAGGAAAGACACAATGATAATTATACTATTGTTATACTAGTCATACGTGTAAAACAATAGGCGAATTGACAGCACAGCGAATGGCTGGCACAAGTTTATTAGGTCAAAGAATATACAGTGCAATTTACACGCATTCAGTCAGAGGCACATTCAGTTAATATTTCAATGAGTTTTTTACTTTGTGTTCATGATATAAAGTAGAAGTCAAAGTGACAGTACATCATACAGCCCTCAATATTTTATTAATTATAATTTTATTGTGTTTTATCACCGATAAGTATTTAAATAATTTAAAAAAAAAATATGTTCAAGAGTGTATCTGACGAGATGGCTACCATTAAGATAAAATAACAATCACCCTTTCCTTTGTCACCACTTACAGACCCTATACCTGTAATGTATGTAGATAAAAACCAATAATATAAAAACCATCAAAATCATACATTTGTGAAAATATCTGACGGATAGGCTAAGCGTTTTTGTCACCGTCAAACTAAGAATAAAAAAATAACTTGAAATTTTACGTAGAATTAAAATTAAAATGAGTTTCAGAAACAGTTAATCAATCTAATATTCTTAAATAGTATGTAGCTGTTACAACAGCGTTATACAACTATCTCGTTCATCAACGAAAATATGTAACGAGTTACAAAACAGCCATTCAGGAAATGTAACATCACTATTGTTATAACAAATGATAATTATTATTTTTTAAATTATATATTTTTAATTGCAAAAAAGTAGCTAAATAATATTATATATTTTTATTACATACCTACTTGGTATATTAATATAGAGGCAAGATTTGTTTGTTTGCATTGAATATATATTACTGGGCTGATTTAAAAAATTCTTTCACCGTTATATTATATAATCGGGAAGGTACATCCTCGGGTGACAAAGGACAAAGGCTATTAATTTTATTCTAAATGTTTTTTATATAGAGATTACTAAGACCATGCGAAACCGGGGCGGGGCGTTAGTATTGTATATAGGTATTTGTTTAAAAAAATACCTACATTCCAAAATTTAATTTTAATCTCAAAAAATATGACTCATATCATAGTAGCCATACTTTTCAATTTTCTCGCAATATCAATCACTGTCGAAGTATCTTAGCAATTTTTGCGCAACCAATTTTGCTCATGTTTTCCCATGACTAATTGTAGCAAAAACCACAATTCTTGTACCGTGGTATAATGTCTTTGCCCTACGTCTTTGTCGCCTGTTTAGGCATGCTGCACACGCGGCAAGGCCGGGCTCATCGCATACGCGGAACTATAACGAATCTTTTCCGGAATAAGGAAACGGGTTGAAGATTTTTGTCTAAGCATGCAATTGACGGGTGGTCGAGTAGTTACATCAACTTTAGTTAGCTGTAGTTACGATGACAATCGCGCCGCGCGGCCGCATTTGTGATGTCGTTCATACAAATTTATGAAATACAAATGCTCTCGCACAGCTCCCGACGCGCTGCCACGGGCAGTGTGTTTTGTCGTAACTTATTATTATAATTCATAGAAAATACCCAAACTCGATACACAAATGCCATCACATAAATGTTTGGTACTTGCGGGAATCGAACCTACGCCTTTTGGTGCCGAAGGTCACCCCGCCACCGGACTGTCGAGCTCGATTTCGGTTGAACATTCTTAGTTCCCACTAGTCATTTTAGAACTTCCAAATTCTAATTAAATTTATTTGCTTTAATACAGGTTAAAAAGGTCTTAAGTGGTATTACATAGTTTCTATGCCAAATTCTACCATTACGGTTTGCAAAATTAAATAGCTAAATAGTTACAATAATTAAAATTACAGATAAATTTACTAAACAATATTTCCTAATAAAATAGATTTTTAAATTAAAATAATACTGAATCTGCCATAATTCACATAGCACACAATTTAGTGTCATATAAATATTCTTTACTTGTGTCAAAAAAAAAATAATTCAAAACTTTTATTCAGAGAATAGGTTTTCACAAACACGTTCTCTTGTCAGAATATACAGTTGTAATAAATGATTTGTATAAATTAATCTTCCTATATACTATTACCATTTAGGAAACAAAAGCAAAATGACCACTGGTAAAAAGAAATGGCGAACGAAAACCAGTTACGGCCTTTTTTGTCATTTAAAAATATATCGTAGTAGTGTAGTAGGATTTGTTGATTAGAACATTCTCAAACTAATTCTTAAAAATTACAATGTCATTAATTTCAATAATCTTCTTGCCACACTAGTCCCTTTAAACATTCTAAAGGAACGAGTGAGACTTAGTTCTTTCAGGACTTCTGAAAATGGTAACCGTTAAATACATCACTGCTTTGCATAATGTAATGTAATAGTTGGTGTTTGGATTACAATCCATTTGGATTCCATCAGCAAGCAAATCACTTGTAATGCCAGAACATGTCATGTGCACACTAATAAACATAGTATAAACACTATATTTACTACCGGGAGGCTGTTTGCTCAGGAGCGAGTTGTCTCGTACGTCGAGCACCACGGATGGACGGCGTGTGCGCATTGTCAAATTCGGTACGATACGATAAAAATTATAGATTCGTCACGGAATAAACATCTATTTTCAACCGACTTCAAAAAAAGGAGGAGGTTCTCAATTCGACCCGTATGTTTTTTTTCTATGTTTGTTACGCGATAACTCCGCCAATTATGAACCGATTTGAACAAATCTTTTTTCGGCTTATAGGTAATACCTCAAGGGTGGTCCCATTTAAATTTAATAATATTTGAAGTCGGTTTTATTTTTTTTTAAAAGTTAATTATACTTAACCCTTAATTAAGTGCACGTAAATAGTTGCATGAGATGTTTAGCACCCCAGTTCAAAAAAAAAACATGCCTAATCAGACTTATTAACGACAATATATCAAATTACTTGTTAATCTACATTTAACATCTCTTTTATATGAGTTTAAAAAAAAATAACAGTGAAAAATAAGTTTTTTAAACCCTAATTTTCTTTTTGGCAGACTACAGTCATATGATCATTGCACACTGTTTATTGCACTTAGAGCATTCAGTCTTTGTTTTTCTGAACTTATTTCTTGGACACTTGTATTCACCTTATGTAGGACTGCGATCTAAAATATAAATATTTCCCGTTTCAGACATAGATTCTGCTGCAGACAAACCATCACCTGGGGTGTCGTGCACCCCAAATACTAGGACGTAAATTAGGTACCAAGTTTTTAAAAGACGTGATTTTCTTATTGTTCTTTCGTTTACTAATGTAGTTTAGGGTTTTAGGAGACAACGTAAGCATGCATATGCAGTAAAACATTTTACTAAGACAAAATGTAAAAAATAAAGAGCTATTTTTTTATCGCATGGGATACAGACGGCATGACAATGCAACCGAACACAGACTTAGAACAACAAACAATACATCGTATGTTACTGTGGCATCTCAAATTATATTGTAATTTCTCGCTGCCAGTAAGTGCGATAGTGTTTAGTTCCATTCCTATCAACATCTGTACTATCCCTTTCAACTATGAGAGGAAATGAGAAAATCAACTCCAAAGACAAGCGTCATTCTTTAATTTAGTAAAAAAAATGTCATTAGTATCAAATGCACACTTGCAGTTTGTAATGAATATGGAATGAAAATATTTTCTTTCTTTAAAACCATCACTGATCATTCTGATCAATGTTTATTAATAAGTGTGTTTTGTAAATCTTTATATTTTTATAATACTTTTCTTTATGGTTTTTCTACGTCTATTTTACTTTGTCTTGTACTTTGTATTTGAGGAGCTCGATGGCGTCGCTGTGTGTCGCACTCTAATATGAACACGCAAGTTAAGCGACGTCGGCCCTAGCCAGCGTTTGGATGGGTTTCGTTATCTCGAGCTTCTCCGTGCTTCAGAGGGCACGTTAAACCGTCGGTCCCGGCTGTTATCGGTATATGACAGTCGTTAAGCCAAGTCGGTGGTCTTAGGGCGGCTTGAAAACACCGGCCTCTGCCAATCCGCATTGGAGCAGCGTGGCAGAGTACGCTCTAATTACCTTCGATTGAAGGGAGACATGTATCCCAGCAGTGGGATGATTATGGGTTGATATGATGATGATTTTACTTTGTCACTTATAAAATTTTCAACTCCCTCATTGTTAACTCTCATATTATAATTTAACTCCATTTGTTCAATTCTTTCCTTTCGTTACCTCACCATCATCAATAATAAGACTGTTCACATCATCATCAGCTTACATCGACCCACTGGGTATGGCCTCCTTTCGTCTACGCCACCCTTGCTTTTCCTGAGCCATCTCAATCCACTTTCTCCGAGCAATCTGCTTGACATCGTCGACCTTCTAGCTGCCGGACGTCAGGTACACGTCAAATACGCGACTCACAGCTTAATAAAACAATTCAAAATCGATTTTGTTGTTAATACTTTTCCTCGTCAATACAGAAATAACTTTTGCTTAATAAAACAATTCAAAATCGATTTTGTTGTTAATACTTTTCCTCGTCAATACAGAAATAACTTTTGCTCAATAAAACAATTCAAAATCGATTTTGTTGTTAATACTTTTCCTCGTCAATACAGAAATAACTTTTGCTTAATAAAACAATTCAAAATCGATTTTGTTGTTAATACTTTTCCTCGTCAAAACACAAATAACTTTTTTTCTTTTACCAGTGGCCTTTTCTCTTTTTGTTCTAAAATGGTGGTAGCTTGAATTGGTTTTATTATTGGTTATCTTCTGGCTGATTTGACCTTCGTTTTTAAATATGCCGATCATAACAATAAGTTTTTATGGGCGATCCTGGCTAATGTATCCAGGACCGAACCGGGTATCAAAGGCTCGAACTTGTCAAATGAGCGACTCGACAGTAACGAGAAAACTTTTTTGATCAGCTTCCTACGGTGGCGTAATCATAAGTTTGATCGAGCGCGCAAATTGAGTTATGTGGACTAATGGCAACTTAGAAGGTCAGCTATGCAGCACGGATCTATAAGGGAAAAACTATGAATAACAGAAACGCGGGTGTATTCCTTAGATTCGAATGAAATACACGGGGCCGCAAGCCGCAACGCAATGAAAGGGGATCAATTACAAAAACCTCAATAACTTCCAAAATATTGGAACT
Organism: Endotricha flammealis; assembly: GCA_905163395.2. Taxonomy (NCBI): domain Eukaryota; kingdom Metazoa; phylum Arthropoda; class Insecta; order Lepidoptera; family Pyralidae; genus Endotricha; species Endotricha flammealis. The sequence goes on along the minus strand of LR990868.1, from coordinate 13,330,988 downwards.
AGCTTTATGAAATAAAGACTAAATTAAAGTTTATTTCATTACAAATATAGGCAGAAGTAAAATCTTTTTATTTATCTTTGGCGATTGTATTAAAACCATAATATAAAAAATAAAGACGATTTCTAAAAAACAACAAATTCGAAACCATTTGTTTTACTTTTGTTTTTGTTGTGTCGTATAAATACGGCATTTCTAATACAGAAGTTCATTATTTTGATCAAATTCAATTAAAAATATGCCACTAACCCCTGAAGAGTGTACCAGGATTCTGACAATGCTTGAAGACGGGCGTAGTCAGCGTTATACAGCGAGAACTGTTGGTGTGTCGCTGTCAACCGTTCAAAGAGTGCTCCAGCGATTTGAAGAGACTGGATCCAATGTACCAGACCAGGAACAAGCCGAACAAGGTGCACGACAGCACGGGAGGATCGATATGTGGTGTCAACAATGTTGAGAAATCGATTTCAAACAGCTGTTGAAGTCAAAACTCACCTGCTACGTGCTGGAGGGAGCAATCCGAGCACATGTACAGTGAGGCGGCGGCGTCTAGCTGAAGCAAACTTGAAGCCATCGAAATTCTTGCAAGGCAGCATCGAAATTCAAGGCTGAGTTACGCTAGAGAACACGTGAATTGGACTCTGGTTGATTGGAAGAGTAATGTTTTCGGATGAGTCGAGGTTCACGTTATTCACGCACGATGGGAGGCAAAGAGTCTACAGAAGACCAGGAGAGCGCTATAACCAAACTTGCATTGAAGAGAAAGTGCCATACGGCGGAGGCTCCGTACACGTGTGGGCTGGAATTTCTTCCGAAAGCCGCACCAAGCTAGTGGTGATAGAAAATGGTACTATAACTGCAGAGAGATACGTGAATGAAATCTTAAATGAGTATGTTGGCTCATTTTTAGTAAACATGGGCGAAAACGCCATCTTTTTGCAAGATAACGCTCGTCCCCATACAGCTCGAGTAATGTTTGACTACCTTGAAGATTACGCTATCACACGCATGGAGTGGCCAGCACGCATCCCAGACTTGAACCCCATCGATCATGCCTGGGACGAACTGGGACGACGAGTACTCCAGCGAAATTCCCCTCCAATCACGCTTCGTGAACTCAAAGAAGCACTGATAGAGGAATGGGAGAATATTCCTCAACATCGGATCACAAATCTGGTGGAAAGCATGCCAAACCGTATCACAGCCGTATTAACAGCTCGTGGTGGCAATACGGCATACTAAAATGTGTGGAAATTGCATAGTTGATACCAGAGAATATTTTTAGAAATGTAGTGAAAAGTAGCAATTTGTATTTTACTTACTTTTATTGAATATAAACTTTATAATCTGGAACTTTTATGACTTTCATTTAAGTACTATAAAATTGTCAATAATTCAGTATTTATTTCATAAAGCTAGCTAAAATATTTTAGAAGTTATTGATGTTTTTGTTACCGACCCGCTTTCATTGCGGACCAGTCCAAATGCATTACAAATGGTAGCTTATGCTGTGTGCTACAAAGGACTTCAGTAAACAAAAATAGAGCTAATAAGGTTCCGCCTATTACACCTTACCGCGATTTTGACGTTGTGGGTGTACCCACATTTTTCTATGCGTTTGATATAATTATACTTAATTAATAGGGTTACTGTTGTTCCCTACAATATTGTTCATAATATCGTGATGGTGAGCCCAGTAATGGAGACTGGAAGGCCGACTCTCACGTCAACTCGAAAATACACGAGAACGGCTGCTGCCTTGCGGGCGGTCTGCTCCTATCTTTAACACCGATTTAGCATTTTATATTTTAGATTTAATTTTATGTTGAGACAAATTAATGGCACTATTTATTGACATTCCGCGTACGTAATGTTGTGGGTGAATTTCAACAGGTCCTTTAAAATCTTCATTCCGTGGTTTTTTTTATGTTTAAGTTTTTTTTTTTTTATTCGCGTTTATTAAAGTTTTTGATAATGTATGTATTCTTACTTAATATCTAGCAGATAACTTAAAAAACTAACGAGATATACAACGTTAAAAAATTCTTGCCACGGCGATGAAACATGCGTGCACGGCAATGAAACGTGCAGGCACGGCAATGAAACAACTGTGCCACGGGAATGAAAGAATCAATCCACAGAAATGAAAAAATCCAAAAACATAATACCTATTTTATATAGGTACTTACCTGATTATTATACTTACATACAATAGATACACGCCTGTCCCGAGAGGGAAAGGTATACCCAAACTGTGTTTCTCCAACGGATCCTACAAATTCCTCCCATACCACAAACAATGGCTTCGTTCCATTCAAAGTTTATGTTTGGGAGTAAGATTTGGTAATATCTATCCAAATCTTACTCCCAGACAAAGGAAGAATGGGAGTAGAATTAGGAAAGAAAGACTGTAGTATTGAGGTCTCTAAGAAGTGTTGCGAGTCTACCTACAGTCCAGTCTTTATTTACTTTTACCACCAAGACCTCTTTATACCTATCTTCACTTTATCAAGACCTCACCAAGACAACTTCTTGCTTCTCATTAAAATAATGCAGGACCTCATTCATTCGATTCTCAATGTTTACTATCCTCCTAATATTCTGTTTTTTAGCATCGGCCACTAACTACATCCGCTGTCAGACATGTTTTCTTTGCCTAATCATACCATGGCGATGAAAACATAAGTCACGGAAATGAAACACTTGCCCACGGCAATGACACTAAATTATTTTACAAGGCATGGCGATGAAATTTTTTTCATTGCCGTGGTTTTTTTTTCATCGCCATAGCAATTTTTGGCCACGGAAACCACGGAAATGAAAGCACGGCGATGAAAATCAAGGCAAAAAATATAAAATAACAAAAATCTACTAATTATTCGAAGTAATGAACACTGTACAAATAAAGATAAAATAAATGGCGTTCTATCGAATGCCTAATTTAGAGGACAAACTTATTCAAATAGAAGTTATACCTATCCACGGCAATGAAAGAAAAAATGTCCACAGTTCATAAAATGGAATACTTTCATTTATGGCGCGAAAACGCAGCACGTGGTGGACGTCCTTCCACGTCGAGCACTTAGGCGGCCCTAATATGCAACGTTTGGTGCACAGGGGGATGGGACCGCAAGTCGTTAGATAGACCAAATTTTCAAAAATGTTTAGGCCACGGCGATTAAAGGTAGTTCTGGGACAAATGAATTTTTATTAACCATTCGTTGTATTGTTTAAATATTTGCATAAATGTATTCCATAACAATACTTTAACTATTCACGTTTCAAATAATAACTAGGTTTTTTTATATAAATATAACCAATAGATTTTTATCAATGAAATAATACACCAAGGTGACGTGTGGACAGACACGGCGATGAAAAATTTCGAGGTTTAATATTTTTTTTTTGAGTTCCTATTAATCCTATAAATAAAATATTTAGTGCTACACATAGATTTCCATTTCACCTAACCAGAAAAAGAGGTTAGAACATCATAACTATGTTTTTTAGTACCGATTTCATTGATGCCACGCAATTTTTTGTCCTGGGATAATCACCCTTGTATGTTTGTACCTAGTTTTAAATTTTATGTTGAAAAAGAAAAGAAAAAAGAAAAGTACGATATATTTTTAAATGACAAAAAAGGCCGTAACTGGTTTTCTTTCGCCATTTCTTTTTACCAGTGGTCATTTTGCTTTTGTTTCCGAAATGGTAGTAGTTTATAGAGTAGATTAATTTATACAAATCATTTATTTTATTACTGTATACTCTGACAAGAGAACGTGTTTGTGAAAACCTATTCTCTGAATAAAAGTTTTGAATTTTGAATTTTATATTTCATTAGAATCGGAGGCGTACGGACGCATGGAGAAGTTGGACATGACACCATAATATTCGAACTGCAATGCGCTTTTCCACTATGGGATATAATACATCATCTTGAGCTATGAATGCAAACTGAGGCGTGGCAGGGGGAGGCGTGGTGTCCAGGGACGTGAGGTAATGGAATATGCTAGTACTAGCTGTTACCCGCGGTCCGCCCGCGTGGTCAAGGGGAAATATCAAAAAAAAAACTGATGGGAATCTCTTTATCCCGTGGGAAAAAAGTAGCCCTATGTCACTCTCCAGACCTTAAATCATCTCTGTTTAAAAAATCATGTCGGTACTTCCTTTCGACGTGAAAGAAGAACAAAAAAAAATATACTTTATTTTTTCCCGTGGGAATAAGATGTTTTTCCGGGATAAAAAGTAACCTATGTCACTCTCCAGACCTTAAATCATCTCTGTTTAAAAAATCATGTCGGTACTTCCTTTCGACGTGAAAGAAGAATAAAAAAATATATACTTTATTTTTTCCCGTGGGAATAAGATGTTTTTCCGGGATAAAAAGTAGCCTATGTCACTCTCTAGACCTTAAACTATCCTCAATAAAAAAATCATATCAATCCATTCATTATTTTCGACGTGAAGGGAGGACAAACAAACAAACAAACACACTTTCACATTTATAATATTAGTATGGATGGAAGTATGGATATGAATTTATAGATTATTTGTAACTTTAGAAGCAATTATTAATCGAAAATAACGAAGATCGAAATAGGCATTCGATGGTAATTGGATACTTCAAAATATGACCCAATTTAATTACGATACGATAAAAGTAAGTCTAGTCTTGAATTAGAATAGCTTCGAAAACGTTTAATTGAAAGATGATAATAATTGCTTTAAGAGGTACCTATTGGTTTTTTTTCTAGAAATTCTAAGAGGTATTTGAAGATAGAAAATCGCCGTGAATCGTTTTATTCGGTGAGTTAGAGATCCGGAAACAAACTGAACTAGTAAATGTAATTTTTTCGTGAAATAACAACATCCGAGGACCTCGATGGAGTCACTGTCTGTCATATTAATTACGAACCCGCAAGTTACTTAGTTATTGAAATAATAGGGTTCCGTGTTTCGGAGGGTATGTTAAGCCGTCGGTCTCGGGGGTAATTCAGCGACTGACACCACGAAGGATTGGAACCATGGTGTCAATCGCGGAAGGACTCTTTTTGAATTGACTGATTGGCACCATGGTGTCAATCGAGTAACATATTCGGTCTCGGGTCTCGGGCTAATGTCGATGGATGAGATGATAGTCGTTAAACCAAGTCGTTGGCCTTCAGGCGGCTTGAAAATACTGGTATCTGCCAATCTGCATTGGAACACCGTGGCAGAGTACGCTTTAAACTCCTTTGACAGAAGAGAGACCCGTATCCCTGCAGTGGGATGATTAAGGTTTGATTTATGATGAAGTGGAAAAAAAATATTGAGTCATAAAAACCTCTGAACAAACAACAACACAATAATGTGATTATATATATTCTAACCACGTAAGGTCCAGTTACTTCCTCTTCTTTGTTTTATAACGATAGTTAGAACAATGTGTCAAGAATTGTCATAGACAATGGCGACTGGATATGCACATGAATTAAAGGTTTCCGTACCCAAACTGTTACAAACGGAACCCTCATCATATCGACCCATTATCCCACAGCAAGGATACAGGGGCCCAAGTCTGCTATTTTAAATTAGGCGACCAACAAGACCAACTATTTGCCATACCATCACCAATTCACCACCCTATTGTCATTATATTTCCCTAGTGCCAAATTTGGTATTCTGCTAAAAGTTAACTAGTATCAATGTATTGAGTATAGGGTGCCAGTGGAATATGAACGGAATGGTCGACAGTATAAAATCTACCATGAACTACTCGCAGTTAAATCGCTTTTATGTGAAACACTACCGAAAAGATCATTAGTAATTCGATAGTGTGTCAATGAAATGGCCTCGGAGTTAAACAAATATGAGAATACCAAAATGTCATAAACAATTCAAGTGACATACTATCGACACTCTATTGGTGCATTTGTATTTAGCAGACTTGGGCCCCAAGGTCTCCTTTCAATCAAGATTACAGCTTACTCTGCCAAGCTGCTCCAAGTCTGATTGGCAGAGGCCAGTATTTTCAAACCTGAAGGACTTGGCTTAACCACTATCATCCATCGACTACAGCCGGAGCAGACGACGACGGCTTAGTTTAACGTGCCGTCCGAAGCACAGAATAGTTTTAATAACTTTGTACGAGATTCTTATAAATGCACTCTCGCGAAGTTGACCGCAAACGTGAAGTTAGGCGCGAAGTGGAAAGAAAAAGGAAAAATTTCATTTCCATTTTCTTCTACGTCAAAAAACCCACAAAACTTCCTAAAAGCGTCATTTAAAAACAACATTGATAAGTAACAAAATATAAGTTAATGGCTTTATTCGAAACGATGTTATTTCGAATTATATTTTTCAAACAAATGAGTAATTACTTATTGTGAATAAACACGATTATAATGATTCATTTGTATTGTGTTCATGAACTTTACCGGCATTGTGTAGGGTCGAGGAACTTAGTACCTAAATTACAACATTAAAGGTACTATCATATTTGAATGACTACGCCGCAATGACTCGTAAACCTAAGAAAAATATAATCTTTATTGTCTAAATCTCTTATCTTATTTAAGAAAGGTAGGGTACAGCGGATAATCCGCTCAAATCGGAGCAGCAAATGGGGAAAGGTCCTCCACCTTACAGGAGATCGTGGCCAAATAGCATTAGTCTCGGCCATGTTGTGTTTCTACGGTGAGTAAGGTTTCCAGAGCTCCACGGGGGGGTGTTGGCAACGCGTGAGTGATACCCCCGGTATTGCAAGCGTCTATAGGCTACGGTGATGCTTACCATCAAGCGGGCCGTATGCTTGTTTGCCAACTTTGTGATATAAAAAAAAAACTTAATTTCAGTTCTGTATAATTCACAATTTAAAGTAATTTTATTAATGTCAAACATTATTATTTACTCATGCAATTGTATAATTAATTGTGTTTGTCGTCAACTTAACTCTGCTGGACATACAGCCAGTTTCTGACAGGTATCTTTAAATTATTGACGACCTCCGTGGCGTAATGGTTACCACGCCAGACCGCCACCCAGGAGGTCCCGGGTTCGATCCCCGGTCGGGTCATGATGAAAAACGAACTTTTTCTGATTGGCCTCGGGTCTTGGATGTTTATCTATTTATGTATTTGTTATAAAATATAATATCGTTGAGTTAGTATCCCATAACACAAGTTTCGAACTTACTTTGGGGCTAGCTCAATCTGTATGAATTGTAAAAAAAAAAATAAAAAAAAAAATGACACATTAAATTTTAGCGGTCACTGTCAAACTAAAGCAGAAAAAAAAGAGATGTCTTGAAACATAATGCGGAATTAAAATGCGTTTTAAAAAATGTCTGATAAGCCTCCGACAGTTTATAAAATAAACCAAAAGTTAGACAAAGTTTCATCAAAACGTCGTATTCGCCTAACTTCGGTCAATTACCAAATTACAAAAAAAATCCAGCCATATTCAGGAGTAGAATCTATAACATTATACAGGGCGTACAAACTCGCTAGTCATTATACCCGCGAAGAAAACACCCCTGTAACGCTTTGATTCCCACTTAATTTATTGTTTCACTAATAATTCTTTCGCTACCACACTTATGTAACTCTACGACTTGAAGTCTGGCACCACGGCGCTTTTTTTATATTAATATGAATTTAACAAAAAAAGATCTCCCCATTTCTCTCAAAATTGTGTGTGCACAGATCGTAATCACGACGAGAGAGCTACATTTATGTCTCACAGAGAGATATTGTCATGTCACATGCACAGACAGAGTCATATTTTGTGGTCAGCATCAAATAGTTATAAAACAGAGAACAGACCAAATATACTTTGTTTGGTTTCTCATGCAATTCTTTTTCTACTCTACTAAACTACTACCAGTGAATACGAACACTAGTACATTAACTCCGTGTCATTGTTATTTTTCGATTTTATGAAAAATTTGCAAAAATCATAATAATAAACATTAACAATAAATTTAAATTTGTCAGTTGTCAATGCCAGCCAGATGAATGAAAGATAAGAAATATTTTTCTTGATTTAATTATTGATTATCATACTTAGGTAGGCATTTTCATTTTCTAAAACTTTGTCCGGGTAAATTTTTAAACGTAGCTTTGATTTGAACAATATTATGAAATATATCACAAAATGCCGGAACATCTAGGCAGATTTCAATCTGCACAATTTAACGATTGACCTGGGACAACATCAATAAGTAAAATCACGTGCAAAGATGTATCCATATGTATTAAAATTTTGGCCTTGTCACAACGACTTAGGAACTATACGTGTATACATTTCATTGCAGCCGACTGACTGTGACATTTATGTTACAGGGAGTATTGATAGAACATCTGTATAGGTGTTCTATATATGCCAGCTCCTGTAACCACATATCAAGTCGTCGCGTAATACAACAAACAAGAACATATCGTAATAGAATCAGGCGGCGCGGGATTACCTATCTCCCGTATTTATTACACCCTGTATCGCGCGAGACCTATTAAAATGAGGCAGTTTAATGTTTATTGTTGTTAGTAATAGACGTGCTTGAAATTCAATACGTAATGTAATTAAATTTATTGCCATACCTGGCATTTGAAGCTCATGTATTTCTAATAATATTCAGACTAATTTTTTTTCATCGAACCCATTCCGATCGAGATCGAAGACCCTGTCTACAAGGGGCGAATTTGACGGAACCTTTCCGAATTGTTGAGGTACTGGGCATTCTTTACATCCACAGTGAATACATACTGGGAATTCGCGTCGATTTCGCTCTTCGTGTGTCCTCTCTCTCCTTTCCTCATAGGTGTAAAAAATACAGCATTATGTTATCCTCAGGAAAAAAGTTCGATTTCCACCTCGACAGTCGGGAAATAGGTCAATTTCTTCCCTTGGTGAACACTGTGCTTATTACTAATTTGGATTAAGAACAAATGCGTATACATTTTCATTGCACCCATAACAACTCACACACGAATTTAATGATACCATTTCCAACTGTCCAAACAACCCAATGTCACTCAGTCAACTGGTTCCTCTTTCATTGGGCTATCATAGCAAATTCTTACCAAAACATCATTTCAGCTTAAGCTACTTCTGAACATAGGTCAGTAAAGAGCTACTCGCCTCGATCGTCTACCACCCTCATTAACACACTGCATATCTTTTGAAGTCGTCTCAGAGACCCGAAGTGGATCTTGGCCTCTGTAACTAGAGGGCGCAAGAGTTTTCTATCCTGCACGATTCACCGCCAGTCTACTGCTTCATCATCGTCTTCTCTAGCAGATCAGCCATCACTACATTATCCAGCGCTATCTGGGGCAGCCGGGCAGCCAACCGGGCGTCTGCACGACACCTTCCCCACATAGGCCGACTTGAAGCTCCATCCCTCCTCCATTCTTTCAAAATAACCAAGCCAGCGGAGTAACATGGACGGCATGGAACATAAAGAAATATAATACTGAGTCCAGTAATCAGTTTATTACATTGTATATATAAGCTATATTTGTTGGCAATGGCCGCTGTGTCCATAAACACCTACAACGGCATAATGCGCTCGCAATCTTCGTAACTAGCAGTATTTGGAAACTTACAGATGCATATTTCAAACGTGTGCGCTACGGTTGTTTGAACTCAACTTAGTATCCAGTGAGTTTTCTGTTGCGAATCTTAGATGCGTTGTTGGAGATTGACGGTCGCTAAAAATTACCCGAGAGAGAGAGAGGTCCTGACGGTTGTCAATGGATTACATAAGTCGGTGGCATACAGGGTGGCTTGAAATCACCGGCCTCCGCCAATCCACATCAGAGAAGCGTGGCTGAGTACGCTCTAATCCCCTTCGATTGCAGGGAGACCCGTATCCTTGCAGTGGGATGATTATGGGTAATGATGAATAATGTAATAATAGAAATTGTTTATCAGCAATGTAAGTTTTTATCGAAAGAGCGATTCTTTTGAAGGAATCTCTCAGGTGAACCTAGAAAGAAAAACGGAGTTAAAGTGTTTCAATTTGGAAACCATAAAGTGACCTTGTTTAACGACACCAATATTATCAGAAACAAAGCAATATGTATCACTGAGATGCGAAAAGAAGAAAAGGCGAAAATTCAGTAAAGTGTTCACATAAAATGCAACCCACTGATTCTTAGTAACCACTTTTGTATGAAAAATGAGCTAAGGAGCTTGCAGCAATACCATCAGTTAAAAAATTATTGTTATTACACTTTTTTTTACCTAAAATTGGTTTGCGTTTGACCACAGCTTACGTAACTATTTAGTAATCTGTGCCACAGCTTGGCTGATGGTAAGCATCGCTGCTGTCACCTGCTGTGGTCAACGCTCACCTAGAAAATACCAATTTGTTCTAGATTTACATTTATATCAATTTGCTGTTTGATGCGTAGGTACATAACTTTTAACGTGCCCGTTAGAAATATAAATCCGTATATTCGAACAGTAAACGCTAGAAATTGGCGCGGCAGTAACCGTTAAAGTGGCGCCTACACTGTTCGGCGTTACGACAACATTAGCGCGAATTTGTGCTAACTACGATGCACTGTACCGACACCAGACTTTTACGATTGTGCCGGATTTATTTGTTTCACTGCTACACCGACAGCTGTTACATACTTACATAGCTATGTTTTGTTGCAGACATTTCGCAGATTAGGACATGAATAGTCTGACCGTAATTACTTCGTTGATTAATCATAATACTTTCTGTAAATAAATAAATTAATATTCTCGGACGAATGAAACGTCATTTCCAAAACTAAGCAGAGCTCGTACTATGGGTTAAATCGCTAATATATCAAAAAAATACTTTTTTGTGAATGAACATAGAAATAATTCAGACCAAGACAAACATGTTCATGCACACACATGTTTCTCTTTTTTTTAATACCACATAGTTGGCAAACAAGCATACGGCCCGCCTGGTGGTAAGCATCGCCGTAGCCTATAGACGCTTGCAATACCGGGGTATCATTCACGCGTCGCCAACCCTCCCAACCCCCTTAAGTGGAGCTCTGGAGACCATACTCACCGTAGGAACACAACATGGCCGAGACCAATGCTATTTGGCTACGATCTTCTGTAAGATGGAGGTCCTTCCCCAGACGGGCTGCTCCGATTTGAGCGAATAATCCGCTATGCCCTACCTCTCTTAAAAATCTCGAGCAGAATTCGAACCTGCGGCCATTGCTTTAAGCTATTATTATTTCTCTGCCCTGGTTACCATTGTGCAGTCTATATTGGCACTGTACATACAGTTGAAATATCAGCCGAAAACGCTTCGAAATAGTTTTTAATATGTGCATTACCGGCGCATAACGACACAGATAATTCGAGTATAATAACTGTAAACCGAATGATAATATTAACATTTTCATAATTAACAAATAGTATATAAATAAATACAAGTACTTAAATAAAATTATAGTATTTGTAATTGCAACATAAAACCTAAATCCCATCTTTGTTTTTGCAATAAATGGAAATAATTCATTTAACAAATTAAACAGTAATATAAAAAATTTACTGTAATATTTAATCGATTTTACAAAGACTTATAGGTACCAGCTCTACACTCTCGCAAAGTTGAGCGAAACGACTGTGGCCTACTTCGTGTTTACTTTTGCTTTGTACCACTGTGTCTAACAAAAATTCTTGTAATAAAGCATTTAAAATCTATTCTCAAACTCAACCGGTACCTTGCTTATTTATACTAAATATAAAACGAGCACTTAATATTAAGACAAAATTTTAAACTGTTTTTAATTAATACAAGACCCGCTAAACTGTAAAAAGGAAGAAAACTAGAATTCCTTGTTCAACGGAACCCTAAAAAGGAAGAAATCTATAGGTACTTTTTGTACAGTTTCATTTCTCACATTCAAAGGGTTAATTTCCAGTGAAAAACAATTAAATGAATGCACCTGACGACGCTTAATTGAAGCCCCTCGAGGTGGAAAACCTCAATCCTTATTGGCCACTGCGTTAGCGGAAAATTGCTAATGAGCGAATCTGTGTTCTGCCGTTTTGAATGGGGCAGCTAAAATGGCGCTCGGTTTATTAAATATTTTAAATTGATATTCTCCTCTTCGTGTCGTCGTTAGTCTCCTGCTGCTGCTGCTCCTGAGGGTCCTGATCGTCGTCATGACGCAGGACTTTGTTGCGGACTATTTGCCTCCACCTCTATCTATCAGAAGCAGAGTGGTGTCGACGGCATTGTGAATCCAGATTTGCAATGAACTCTACTGACCAGTCAGTCCAACGCATTGGGCCCCTTCCTCTCGCACTTCTGCCCTCGATATTATTATTGATATAATAATGTTCTATTTATTTATTAGAGGATAGAAATGTACTAAGAGGAATGGAGAGAGGAATAGGAAGCCATAGGCCGCTTTTACGACAGGGAAATATTGCTCGCAAGTACGATACCGAGAACTTGCAAGATAGTACAGTCAAGAGCAAGTCAACTTTTACACATCGGACTTTTTACCATTCTTAGGTTGTCATAAGAGCCAAATAGTATTGCAAGTGTAAAGCTCGACCTGCTCCTGACTGTACATGAGTAAATGTATCTGAAACATTTCTAGACATTATCTCGCAGTACCAGTATATTTCTTGCACTTGCAGCTGTTTCACAGCAGGCAAGATTTCCGTGAGAACTTGTAAACGCGACATACAGGTAGTATAATTACATTGTCATAGTGACTTATAAAATAACACAGAATACTTTTGATCCCAAAAAAAATAACAGTAAATAACGAGGAATATTTTTATGGAAGAAGTTGGCAAACAGATATATGCCGGCCGGTCCCCTGATGGTAAGTGCTACCCATGGAGCACAGAGACAGCAATCTGAGCCGTTGCCGACGTTAACAAGAAAGCTATATAAATAAGGTACAATTATCTAACTACTGAAAAACACAAGTAAGCGAACTACGTCGCACTCATAATAAAAACAAATATTAATTAAATTAAACACGATGCACCATTTTAGCGCTATTCCCATTAAACCATGCACAAAGCGCTCTAATCTATTGTGTGAACCAGATCTTATTATAGATGTGCCATCGATCTAGATAATACTATGGACCACACTTTGAGCCGTAGTTCGGCCTTTGTGGGTCCTTTTTAAAGTACCTCAAAGGCTCTATAAGTTAGGAATTTCAAGGCTTTTGTGTGATTGTAATCTTGTCAAGTTCGAGTCGAGCTTTGTAAAGTTCCTTCTACTTATGTTGTAGAAAGTTTGACCGCAGAACTGATAATGCTGGATAAACTGTGTATTAAGTTGTATTATCCGTTCATACAATCTCATGGGAATTTTCGAAATGGCCTAGTCTTTTACATCACAAAAGAAAATTTTCATTAAAATTCTCAAAAAATATATTCAGTTGGTCTAACAGGAAATGGTGGTACTTGCACTTGCGTACTAATATTACAAACTACTTATACCGCGAAATCCCGTTGCATTCCCGTTCTAGGGGCATCCGGGATAAAAACTATCCTATGTGTTTATCTGATAAAAACTACCCGGGTACCCACTAACGCCCGAACTCAATATGCGATCACAATCCTTATTTCCTATGTCAGATTGAAAAAGTCACATTACTTGCCTATATGCATTGTATTTTTAATCAATTATTATTAATTCTTTATTTCAGGCAAACATAGTGTTTCCATAAGATTTAAAAAATAAAAATAAACAAAAATATATATACCTTAAAACTAAAATACATATAAATTATTAAAAACTTTAAAATTAAAACAAAAACACACAGTGCCGGTCGCGTTTCATTCTGGGTGTTCGGTAGCCGACCAGTGGGGCAATTTACGTAACAAGAACCGATTCTAGTTCGATTCAACGACACTCGCTGTCTCACTCATACAAAATAGGAATTGAACGGGACAGCGAGTGTCGTTGAATCGAACTAGAATCGGTTCTTGTTACGTGAATTGCCCCTCTGGGTAACGCCGGAACATGACACCCTTCGGCCTGAATTCCACATTCATATAGGTCGACAGCTGTTCGGTCGGAACTCGCACTACGAAGGCATTAAAATTCACTTGATGGCGAGAGCCCACCATTCACACGCAGATTGGTCCGGCGGATTGGTCGGCCATCGGACTAATCCACACGCCTGTCGAACCCCACATGCCATACTCGTTCGTGGAGGGTTCGTGCAGTGTATGGGCAACGCCGGATTGGTCCGCGGTCGGGTCCGGGTTGCGAGTCGGGTCCGGGTTCGTGTAGTGAATGGTGGGCTTATAACCGTTCGACCCTTAAGGTGAGGTTGGTCTTCACTCGTACATACTCTACTACATCTTCGTCCTTCGTAGAGTCATGTAGACGGGACACGTAAAGCAGCGTCGTTGGTGTTGCCTGGTGTTGCCGGACGCAGCTGGTGTCTTGGTCCTGTTGGTGCTACTCCGCACTTAAATCTGTCCGTCCTTCCGTCCGTCCGAGAAGAAGGCTACTCCATGTAATTAAACTACGAATCAACACCGTCAATCACGAACAATCATCAATAGACCATTGAAATCGCATACCGTAAACCGTGTTGCGAAGAGTAAAAATCCATAATTTGCAACCTTTCCCGTTTACAATATTAGTAACGAGTGGTCTCAAATACCCAACCATATTGTCAATACCAACCCCTATTTCCTTAAACGGAAACCATAAACAGTAAACGGTGCTGGTCAGGAATGGGAAGTCACCTAGAATGGTCAATTAATAATTACGTCGTAACTTTAAAGGGAGGATCAATTTGTCTGGTCTAACTTCTCTGATAGGAGTAATTTGAGAAAGGTTAATTACTTATTGATTTATAGTTACCGTAAGATATTATTGAATTCTATATTTAATTCAAATATACTTGGGATATGTTTTCCAGTGAAACCCAACGATTGTGTTTGAATAAGCTTGTCTTACCAATCTTACCATATTGTGGTATGCTTTATCGAAATAAAGTGATTTGTAAACAATTCATGTTTATTTTATTTCGATTTTTACTTCTTCTATCTAAGGAGAGACTGCTCCGATTAGAGCGGATTATCCGCTGCCCTACACACACACAGCGGATAATTCTAATCGGAGCAGCCCGTCAGGGGAAGGACGACCTTACAGAAGATCGTAGCCAAATAGCATTGGTCTCGGTCATGTTGTGTTCCTACGGTGAGTAAGGTCTCCAGAGCTCTACTTAGGAGGGTTATGAGGGTTCGCAACGCGTGAGTGATACCCCGATTTTGCAAGCGTCTATAGGCTACGGTGATGCTTACCATCAGGCGGATGTATGCTTGTTTGCCAACTTTGTGGCATAAAAAAATAATTCTTTTTTTTCTTAGCCTTTTTCGACCATCATGCAGGAGTAGGCTCCTTCAGTTGTCGCCATCTATATCGCGGACTTGTACCACCTGCATCCAATTCGAACCCGCAACAGTCTTCACGTCATCCTTCCATCTCATTTGCGGTCTTTCCCTGAGACGCTTTACTCCCAAGGTTGCCATTCCAATATTTTTGTTTTAGATCAGATGGTTTTTATGTTAAATCAGATTATTGTTTGGAGATGTCGATTATAATGAATGGGATATACTTAAAAATATTGGTACTAAAACTTCCTTGTGTTTGGGACAAAACGACCATTGCCAGCCACTCAATCACCACCACGGATCCTGTCAAGTTGCGTTGCCTCCACAATTAGAGTTCTACTTTTCTACGATAAGAGCTAAAACACTTGATATATAAAAACTCGGGCGTAAAAGTTAGTATTTATATAGCCCTTGAAAGTAACAAAAAAAAATGTTTTAAGTGTGTAATCCCCTAAAACTTTTAAGAAGACACATATTTTACAAGAAAAGGCCCCAAACTCATACGGGCCCAAGTTAAAGTTTTCCAATTTCATAAAAATGCAAACACTCCACGTGTGGGTCCCCACACAACAACAGTGTCCCCTCCCTATATAACTCATTATTTATTTAGGACCAGCCACGAAAAACCTTAGCTCTAGGGTTGGCGATGTTAAGAAAAACCCATATTCTTCTTCTTGGTCGTACACTCTTGTCAGAGTGGTCGTGGTTGCGCAGATAAGGTACATGGAGAGATATTCGTTGGGTCGTAAAACCGGTACTATAAAAATAAAAAATTGTGAATTATTATTGATAAAGCTTAGAACTAAAACAAACATTTGATAAAATATACTAAGATGAAATTAAAACATAATACATAATAATGTGATGATGTAGATTTCTGAATAATGAACGAATAATATGACGAACGATTCACTTGTATACGAAGAATGAATGGGATGAATGAAAAAGAGGAATGAGTGAAAGAGTTAGTGTAGGAGTGGGAGTGAGACAAATTAATAGACGTGTGACTGAATTAGACATAATTTCTCAGTATTATGTTTCAAAAATGTTTGTGCAACAAATAAAGTCAATAACAAAGTTTGGTTATAGGATAGTTTGAGTCTTAATCTGTGTGTCATAGTGACTAACTTGGAAGCACTGACATATTATTTAGATTTTTTTTTTCTATCAGTTCCGTCAACAAAATTTCTAGTATAAACAATTTTATGTTGAATTCAAGAACTCAACGTAGAAGTCGAAAATATAAGCCAGAAATCAAATAAATTGAACTTCCAAAATAATTTACATCGATAGCAATTAGCAATTCACAACTGGAGTGGCGTCTCGCGTCCCTTGAGCAACGTGGCATAATATTTCGGGAATAGACATAAATCCACATAGATAACGCAACAGCAGTCAACAACAGAGAGTCTTAACAAAAATCTCACTCATACAAAATAGGATTGAACGGGATAGCGCTTGCGTTTGAAACTAGATTGAAATTGGTTTTGTCACGAGAATAGATCTACAAAAGCCAGACAGAATTTGTCTGGCTTCTGTTGTGAAACATCGTTTGAACTGAAGCGTAACGTGAAAGGCCAGAATACCAGAACGCAATTTACCGTATCTTGATAATATTATTCTTAAACTTGTATAATTAAAACTGATTGCAAACAAACCGTTCTAAAAACTCAAACGAGTACGGGACACTGGAGTCTGCGAGAGTGATTATGACTCTGGGTCACAACAACTCTCGCAGACTTGCAGAGATAGATTATTTATTTCAGGTTTTAAACTTTTATGCAAATAGGCAAACCTTATCATTTAAATTTAAAATATATAATCTCTTGGAAATACTGACACATATTTTCACACAAATAAAAGAGTGAGTGGCGTAATCTAATTAGTTGTATTTATATCTGTGGTCTCGCCGACAATTGCGGCTTCATTTTGTAATGGGTCCGGTACTTAGCCGACTTTTAATTGGTAGCGAGATAGCCCTAACTGAAGGCTGAGTATTACTTTGAAACTAACTTCTTATTCCGAATCTGTCTGTTTAATTTATATGTTACCGGAAATGTATGTAATCCGTCATTGTATACAAATTCCTAAGAAATGTGTTATTATAAAGAGGGCCTCGCTCTCTTCGGTCGCTCGGCTTTTCATGGTCACAAGCTAATCCTAACCTAACCCAGAAATATCTGTAAATAAAATAATTTAAACACGATGTTCATCAGACAAAGCGGGGTTAGGTGCTATCTTTATAATAACATTTTCTAGGAATTGTATACAATGACACGGATTAAATACATTTCCGGTAATATATATATTAAATATATTTCGTCCTCAAGGCTCTATACGACGTTAAACCACAGAATAAATACGTATGGTTAAACTGTGGCACTCTCTCTTGGAAAAGGTGTGATTGTCAATTCAGGGTTCACTTAAGTACACTAGTCACTATATTCCGAGTATTCCGATGTCATAGATTTCCACTGAAATTCAACGATTTATGTTTGAATTAGCTTGTCTTATCTTATAGTGGTAACATAATCATATCAACGCAGAAATTCGTTACCCTAAGGTTGCCTTGAAAAGATTGCTCTCAGCAATAAGGCCGCCTTGTTGCATATACACTGTTTGTAACTGTTACTGTTTTCTGTATCTCTTGTATGTGTATTGCAAATAAAGCGTATTCTAATCTAATCTAATCTAATCAACCCATAATCATCCCACTGCAGGGATACGGGTCTCCCTTCAATCGAAGGTGATTAGAGAGTACTCTGCCACGCTGCTCCAATGCGGATTGGCAGAGGCCGGTGTTTTCAAACCGCCCTAAGGCCACCGACTTGGCTTAACGACTGTCATCCATCGACAACAGCCGGGACCGACGGCTTAGCGTGCCCTCCGAAGCACGGAGAAGCTCGAGATAACGAAACCCATCCAAACGCTGGCTAGGATTGCCGTCGCTTAACTTGCGTGTTCATATTAGAGTGCGATACACAGTGACGCCATCGAGCTCCTCCTCCTGGTAACATAATATTGTAGCTTTATCGAATTAAATTTATTTGTAATATGTTAATGTTTATTTCAAATCATATTTTTAAATCAGGCGATTGTTTGGTACTTTCATACCAAGTATTAGTGGAATGGAAAATTAAGGCATAAATTTGACAGTTGGTGCAAGGGCATAGTACATAGGGAGGCAGCGGAAGTTGGCTGACCAAAAAACTAATTTGTAATATAATCTATGTAACTTACATACGTAACGTATATAATGGAAACAAAATGATCTTATCTCGATATTACAAAACCATTTTTTTCTTTTACATCATTCACATATATTTAGTTCGTGAATGACAGCCCTGTGACATGTTTAGTAAAGTCAGAAATGGATTTCTGCTGATAACTCAATTATTCAACCCGATATGCGCCATTAGGTCTATTTATTATTATTTACGAGTGTTCGACGTCTGTCCAGTATTTGTGCGCCACGACAAATTGTTAGTGCACACGTAAACGGTTTCCTATAAAGGCGGAACCCACGAGCGGAACTATTCGAGGCGCGCGATATAAATGTACTAGCGAAACCCGCGCATCTTCCTTTGCGTGTATTTATCCATCTAATCCCACGGGAATCGCGTACTTTTCGGGATAAAAAGTACCCTATGTGTTAATCCAAGGTATCAGCTACTTACATACCAAATATCATAAAAATTGGCCCAGCCATGCCATTTGAGCGCGAAGAAGTAACAAACAAACTTTCTCCATTAAAATATTAGCGGGATTCGGTACATATTTATGTCTTTTCATTTCATTTTCGAGTTCGGTCGTTTAGACAGTGTTTGTAGTTTAAATTGAGGCATACAATTTCTATAACCCGGTTAAATTCGGGACCAATAGACGTGGGTTCGATCCCCGCACGGGGCTAACTCTCTCTACAAACACAAATATGGTGATGGCATTTGTTTTTTTCTCGAGTCTGGGTGTTTTTTATATATTAGGTACTAGCTTTTCCCCGCGGCTTCGCTCGCGTGAATTCTATGACATAGATCTCGTTTGACAACAAAACAACTTGCGCTATCTGTTGGCCGATACAGCGCCCTATAAAGTAGAAAAATTATTTTCCCATTGGAACGACATTCTTTCACGGGATAAAAAGCCTATGTTGGGCTCTGAACCCCTAACAATATGTATGCAAATTTTCATAATGATCGGCTGCTTAGTCAAGCCGTGAAGGAATAACAAACAAACTCACTTTCTCATTTATAATATTAGTATGTAACACGAACCTCTCCCTACCCTCCCCGACGACTACCATACGCCATTATAATATTAGTAAGGAGTAAGGATAGGAATATACATATTTTAAAATAATATATTATCCGTTGTCTGTTACCCATACATAACACAAGCAGTGTTATGGGGAGCTGTAATACGAATGATATTGATAAGTAAAAATTCGGATAAATCCTTTCATGTTATATCATCGACATAAAGGTATAGACAAGTTATCCGGTTATGAGATGCGGCAGTGCGATGGTGGACGTGCACATGATGCACACCACCACCCTTAAGTCAGCTGCGAGCGAGCGACAGAAGCAGTGGTGTCCAATTGACAATTTTTATTTAACAGATCGTTTTTTGTCTTTTTTTTAACAGATCGTTTTTGTCAATTGGACACCACTGCTTCTGTCGCTCGCTCGCAACTGACTGAAGGGTGGTGGTGTGCATGTGCACCATCGCAATGCCGCAAAATCTCAGTACCGGACAGCTCGTCTATACTTTTATGTCGATATGTTATATTTACTTATAAAAATTTAAACATTTTTACGGCCCTGGTTACCTATTCCATTGGTTGTAACGACGCCTAAAATATCAAATATCAAGTATATGATATTTCGTGTTTAATTAACGAGCGACCTTTACAAAATGGTTTCACAAAAGCCCAAAGTGTCATAATAAAAATAATTTATTTGATGATAATCATTTTACTATCGAACTGTACTGGCCTCCTTTTCCTAATGAGACCAATTCAGCAATATTAATGCCTGTTTCCGTTATGAATCATCCATGTATCAGTGGGTTTGACACGCCAAGCCCCTTGTACATTATTGGTCTATAGCCGAAATGGTCGATATATGAGTAGCATAATGTGTGAATTTGAGGGCGGCGTAAGTAGCTCGATGGAGTCGCTGTAACACACTCGAACGAACACGCAAAATGAAATGAAGACTTTATTCAGATAATAGACCTTTACAGGCACGTTCTCTTGTCAAGTAAATAAATAAATAAATATCTTGGACGAATCACACAACGCCATCTAGTCCCAAACTAAACTGAGCTTGTACTATGGGTCTAGACTGCTGATAAATTCTTAAATACTTTTTTTGTAAATAAATACTTATTGTACATAGAAAACACCCAGACCAAGGCAAACAGACATGTTCATGCATACAAATGTTTGCCTTGAGCAGGATTCGAACCCGCGGCCCTCGAGATAAAGTCACCGTTGCTAGCCACTCGACCACCGGGCCTGTCTAATTGTTATGATGATAGCCCAATGGATAAGGAAGTAACTTGTAAACTATTATTTAATTAGTGCCATTAAATGGTAGCTTGGATTGTATAATAAACTAGCTGACCCGTGCCCACTTCGTTGGGCATAATGTTAATAATCCTTTTTTAGTACAGGCGTTCGTAAGAAACTCTTTCATTCGACCGTTTTTTCTCCAATTTACTTTGCAAAACCGACTACCACATAAAAGCCTTTTTTTTTTGTTTTTTATATAACCTATGACACTCAGCAATAATGTGGCTTTCTATTGGTGAAAGAATTTTTTAAATCGGTTCAGTAGATCCCGAGATTACCCCTTACAATTTAACAAATATACAAACTTTACCTCTTTATAATATTAGTATAGAAGTATAGATAAACTTAGATAGAGAATTTATAAAATTGAGCAGCTCGACCGTGAAATCAGCTTACGAGTTATTGTTTGTTTTTGTTTTACCACAATAACACAATAAATTAAAATTGAAAAATACGAAATCAATTCATGGATCGTAAATTTTAAAATAATCGAAAACCGTTATCGCTAACTCCCGCGGACCCCTACATTAAATTCCAATTCGTACATTATAAGAGGCCGGAGTAAAATATCGAGTCCTACTATCAACTAATAACTGCTTACAACAAGCGCGCTAGCCCCACGACGACTTTTTTGTAGTAATGCAGAAAGTCGTCTCGTTGTTTCAAAACGTTTTCAATGCGCGTTTCAGTTGTTTTTTCATGTTTTCAATTCGATCTCGCGACTGCAACCCTACAAAAAGTCGCCGTGGGCTAGCGCCTTAGGGCACAGATATTATAATACTCCAATGGCTCAGCGACCCAGAGTGAATCTTGGCCTCCGACACAAGAGAACGCCATTTCTTCCGATCTTGAGTCATGCTTCGCTAGTCTCCAGCTTGAAGTTCGCGGAGATCGGATTCCACGGCGTCGCTCCAGCGGTATCTGGGGCGACCTACTGGTCTACGGCCAATGGGTTTTCCCACATACGCCTTCTTAGCCCTACGATCTTCCTCCATTCTCTCCAGGTGGCCCAGCCATCGGAGTCTGTGGCCTTTGGCCTCTCCCATAATGTTGTGGTCGGCCAACAGATCTTCTACCTCTAGGTTTTTGAGGATCCTCCAAGTGCCATCGGATCTTTGTCTGGCTCCGAACATTCTCCTCAAGACAGATATTATAATACCACAGTATAATAAATAGTCCAACTAGCGTAATAATACTCACAGCTTAGGGGTGTCTTTGAAATGATTTATATGTACCTATTACCCGCGGATACATGTTAAATTTTGATTGTTAAATATTGTTTGATCGACTTGATTTCAGAAAAGCAAACTCTAGCTCGATTTATGGCGCAATCTGTTGGCCGACACACTATAGTAGAAAAATATCATTTTTTTGGTTTTCCCGTAGAATATAATTTCACGGAATAAAAAGTAATGTACTGCTGATTAAATTGTGTACATTCAATGTGTCTGGGATCCGACTTTCGATGTTTTAACGTATTATTTAGAAAAGCACCCCAAGCGGGATTCGCAACCCCACCCAATTAAAATTGCTGTCTGTGAAAGTCTACACTTTGAACAGAGAGAGTATTTCGCTATAACCTCTTATACTATAACTGCTTTGACTTAATCGAGTTAGCCGAAACACTCATACATCCTGTTAGCAATTATATTTTCCAATTTCCATTTTCCAGTTTTGTTACTCGCCTAATGGATTTCATAGCGAATACCAGCCAGTAGGGTATTTTGATATGCAAAATTAGAAAGACTGCGTCAAAATGTCGTGGTTTTCATAAAAGGGACTTTTAATTAACCAAATTAATGTTCTGCCCATGCTGACTTGGCATAAAATTAATACAGTTGTTCTTAATGTAACCAGTAAACGAACGGTTAGATATTCTGAGAGGTTTGAAGGACGCAGGTTCTATTCCCGTACAGAACGTATCACTTGATTTATTGTCAAATTTTTCGTAGTAGCTTTTCTTGTTGTTCTTCTTAGCACTAATCTGCCGTCTGAACTGGTGGTAGTGAAAAAAAAGTGACGATTCGAAAGTGCTTGTAATATGCCTATTTGAATAAAAATATTTTGATTTGATTTGATTTGACTTGTAGTCTTACCTACTTGTATTAAATTAGTAGTAAAACTATGAAATATTTTATGTAATCTAATAATATTTTATTTGTGTACAGTCTGAAGCACGTTGAACAAACACACTTGCAGCACAATTTTGGCTTTTATGACATAGATCTTAAGAATGGTACAAGTCCGATATGTAAAGGTCGACCTGCTCTTGACTGTACATGTATATGAACATTTGACGACCTCCGTGGCGTAATGGTTACCACGCCAGACCGCCACCCAGGAGGTCCCGGGTTCGATCCTCGGTCGGGTCATGATGGAAAACGAACTTTTTCTGGTTGTTCTCGGGTCTTGGATGTTTATCTATATATGTATTTGTCATAAAATATAATATCGTTGAGTTAGTATCCCATAACACAAGTTTCGAACTTACTTTGGGGCTAGCTCAATCTGTATGAATTGTCCCTAAATATTTATTTATTTACGAACTTAATAATAACAACAGGCACATTGGTACATAAGTGCTAATGTGCCTGTTGTTTTCCAAAGTAAATAAGCTCATCGCAGAAGTAATAGGCTGCGATACTTGATTACATCAGAACCCCCAAGATGACCTAACTTGTTTCTTCTCTAACATAAAAACAACTGTTTACGTTATTTTATTAGTACTTTATCCGAGCTCATATCCATTAATATTAAAAAGATGTTTGTTTGATGTTCTGAATGCAGGATATAAGCCAAAACTACTTATCCGATATTTTAAATCCCATCTATACATATATAAAAGTAACAAGGATAATAATATACAAAATCCTTTAATATTTAAGTCGGAAGCGGTCACGGAGTTATTAACATAATAGCCAGAGCCCTATTTAATAAAGCTGACAGTCAGACAAGTGAACATTATTTTTAAAAAGTGATTTTTTTTTGTTTAATGTTTAATTTTGGAGAGGGGACTCTTTTACGACAGGTTTACTATTAACTTAACAAAAGAGCTCCCTTGTAAAAAACACCTTCGAATATAATAAAGAATTTTTTTTTCTATAAGGGGCTGGCCGACCCCACGCAGCACCAGCGGTCTGTCTGAGTTCTGCGTTTCGCGTTCACTGTAAGCCTTAGAATCTTACATACCGAAAGCAGTCGGACCGCGACGGTCAAAGTATGACGGACGGCAGAACTCGGAACTCTGACCGCTGGACCGCGCGCAGTGGGGTCGGCGCCTAAAAACTGATAGGCGACCAAATTGACATGGTGGAAAGTTTACAAATATGTCAAATTGTCATTACAATTCGAAGTCCGACTGGCACAGCACCGGCGACCCACGCCGCTCTTTTGTGGCATCGCATTAGCACGATTGGTTCCCTCATACAGCCTAAGCCGCTGATCGTAGAGACTTGAAACTAAGAGGATGTTGTTCTTTGTATGACGTTGGCAAGCATCCGACGAATTTTCCGAAATTCCCACGGATGCAAACGAAGTTGCGCGGGTTTCTCTGGTCAGATATATAAATAGAGCAGGACCGATTAATAGTAGATTTTACAACAAGTGCACAAAACGAATCATTTCTATCCGAGACTGATAGTAATGTCGAGGATAAAAATGGTTTTGTGGACGAGTTAATAAACTCTGCTTTTCACTTCGATTGCGAGGAAATAAATAAATAAACGCACGAAAAACAAGACCTGTTTCCCGACGCGTTTTATTTTTTATTTTACGACATTGAAATTAGGCTTGGGCTGCAGACCTATACAGCCTACTATTAAATTAATTTTGTAATAAAATATTTTTTTTAAATTAATTAAATAACCTACCGTACTTTAATTTAGTTTTAATATCTTATAAGACTTAAAAAACACATAAGGCAAATAAATTAAATTAAATTATAAAATAACTTCTCTGAACTTTTTATTGTGTTTGGCTGTATGGCTCATTTCCTTTGCCTTAATATAGATACATTTATGAGTAGATACGTTTTTGCCCTTGTGCACAAAATTCTGCTGGTCCCAAAGTAAGCCTAAGTTTAACCTGTTTAACATTTTCAGAATTCAACATTTAAAATTCTATTTTGTGCAGCCTATATATATCCTATAGTATATCCTGCGCAAATAAGCATTTTCTGAGCATGAGAAGTGAAAAACTATTTCTCTCCTTTTCATCGCCACAGATAGCAATTTGAAATATGAAGCCTAAAAGAGATGAAAAATCAAATAAAACACAATTGGCGCGCACAACAATCTTTTGTTACATAACTATCCGTTTCAAATCTGAATGGGAATGAGAAAAGCCGAGAACTTCAGAGACAAGTGTCAAATTCAATTGTAAAAAAATCACAAAAAATTGTAAAAAATGTGTCATGGCTTTTTTTTTCAAATGACACGAAAAAAAGCAATATTTCTTTCTGTGTATGTTATTGGTACAGTCAACTATTGAAATTCGTCTAAAAACGGTAGATGTAGAACACTGTAGAAGAAGTAGTCTATAAATAAAAATATATTCTTGGACGAATCACACAACGCCATCTAATCCCAAAGTAAGCAAAGCTTGTAGGTACTATGGGTACTAGATTGCTGATAAATTTACTTAAATACTTTTTTTTTGTAAGTAAATACATATTATATATAGGAAACATCCAGACCAAGACAAACAGACATGTTCATGCACACAAATGTTTCCCTTGCGCAGGATTCGAACCCGCGGCCCTTGGCCATTCAACCACCGTGCCTGTCAATATATTAAAAATTTCTATTTTATTTACTTATTTTATTTTTATGACTCGTTTATGACGTGGATCGTAGGCGTGGAATAAAAAATGAATCACCTGTGACTCCTGCCTGAACATATTCAAAAAGTTCCTCGTGTGAGTCATTAGACAGTACCTAAGTGGTTAAGACTGAGTCATGACAAACAATTAAATACCGTACTCTATATTATGTACCTATTACATTGTCTACGAATCCAACACCAAAAACGTTTTTTTATAAGTTTATCGAAAAATTTGAGTGTTGAATAAATCAAACGATTGCTGTATAACATATTTTTTGTCCGGTCGTAAAACGCCCTCTAAGTCGTAAAAGTGGATCGAGTCTGCACGTTCGCGCGCGAAGGGTTAAAACGAAACGTTAAGAAAATAAAAATACTTTTGAAATACGTGTTACATAGGTATATATCGTATAAAAAAATACTATGACGGCCAGTATTATTTTTTTTGCACAATGCACAAAGCGCCACCTGCAGGTTACTCTGCACAATCGCGATTTTAATTCCAACTCTTTATAATTTCAAATGCAAAATTAACAGCAAATCCTAATTCGTACCATTGAAATTTTATATTTTACTAACTATTTGGTTAGCATACAATCCGATTTCATTTAGTTTAGTATTTAGTTAACTAGTTTAGCTGTAAAGAGTACCTAAAATTAACAATCCAATGGTGATCGTGCGATATTATCTTCAAGAGTAAGGGGGCTGGTCCCAAAGTAAGCCTAAGTTTAACCTGCTTGTGTTATCAAGTGTTATGGGTACCAGACAACTGATATAATATTGTAAATATATATGTTACAGCCAAAGTAATAAATCCGGATATTATATAGGTATAGTATCCGGATATTATATAGCCATTATTTATAATGTTTAGACAAAGTGATAAATGACACAGAATTAATCACATTAACTAGCAATTATATATAATATCTTCGACGATTTGGTTAAAGTAATAAAAGAAGTAAGTTAATCACTTTGTCCGGACATTATTCATAACATCGGCAGTTATGAATAATGTCCAGACAATGTGATTAATTTATCACATTGTTTAGACAATTTGGTAATTATATATAATGACCAGTCAATATGTTTAGCAATTTAATCACTTTGGCTGTAACATATATAATACTTAAAAACACCCAGACTCGAGAACAAACACAAATCCAAATCACATGTTGGCCTCGAGCGGGAATCGAACACGTGCCCTCTGACGAAGTAACTATTAAGTAATCTGTGCCAACCAACTCGCCACCGATGAAATATGACGATTTCATACCGTACTTTTCTTGACGTTATCATACAAAAAGCGGAATTTATTAACATCACCCATGTACATTCTAATATTTATGCAGGTTATATTACTACTTTAGAATACTAGTCGCCAACACGACTGGCTCGCGCAGATGTAGAACGAAGTTCGAAACTCATACTTATTACTCAGTGCATAACGACAATCGATTTTCAATCGTTTTATAAACTGTTAGCCTTGAGATTCAACATTTTCAGAATTCTACATTTTGAGATTCAACATTTTCAGAATTCAACATTTTCAGAATTCTACATTTTCAGAATTCAACAATTTGAGAGTCCAACATTATGAGAATTCAACATTATGTTCCGAAGGTGTTTATTAAAATTTGAACTCAACAAAATATGTAGAAGTCTAAAACAGGACAAAATTATGACAGAGTGAAATAGCACTTTTATATAAAAGAATCCATTTTTCTTCACAAACGTACCACTTACATATACAATGAAATAAATGCTAAAGTGCAGTGTCCACAATTCCAGACTGAGCGTAGGACAATGCAGTTAAATATTTCGCCTGACGAGTCCCAGAATGGGCCATAAAGCTTAGACACTCTACGTGTGTGGCTTAACGAGGTTGCTGTCACAATTATTAAAAGATTCTCTCTGAAAAAATGCATTTTTAAACACTTGTTGTACTGTTAGTACTACGGATTTGTCAATGGCCGACTCCGTTGTTGGCTCGGCCACGTGGAAAGAATGGGTGAGGATCGAGCAGTGAAAAGGGCATATGTGGGTCACCCAATCGTCCGTCGGCCAATTAGACGGCTGCTGCTGGTGTCATGCGCCATACGGCGCGTGCGGGCCTCGAGTAAAAACTCCTTGCCCGGGTCTAAACTCCGGGGATGACTATCCCCGGGTACTTGTTGTTTCCATAAGGAGGCATCAAATTGGACAACACAATTACAAGCTAAGAATTTACTTCCGCTCGGGTGAAGACAATGTTCTCCATTGTCCTCCTCCGAGCGGCACAAGACATAAAACATATAAAGAGTTTGGATCGACTAACTTCCCCGTGACTGCCCGTGATTCTAATTTTAAAATATTAAAATATTAAAATCTAAATAAATATATAAGAATAAATAAATATTTAACATAAAGAAAAAGTTGCGTCGGCTGGGCTCCGCGAACTGCGTCCGCAGCGTGCCCACAGGCGGGCCGCTGCGGGCGCCTCTCGCGGCCCTCAACCTGCGCTATATATAAATAATAAAATAAGTATATATATGTCCCTACTGTTGGGTCAGTCACTAGGAAGCGTCGATCCGAGCGTTTTTCCCCCTTGATAACTGGTTTAGGAGGGCAACATATGCCTTCCTAATCCAGCCCTCAAGGGGGGGAGGGGCCAATTAGACGGCCTAAGTACCGCTGGAGAGATGAGGTGGAGCGTGACCTGCGCGAACTTCAAGTCGAAGATTGGCGAGGGGTCGCGCAATGCCGGAACCAGTGGCGTCTCTTAGTGTCGGAGTAAGTAAGTAAGTAAGTATTTGGCAATGGAATTGTTATCCCGATATTATAAAGGCGAAAGTTTGTATGTTTGTGACTTGTTCACGCTCAAAAGGCTGGGCCAATTTTTATGATATTTGGTATGTAGGTAACTGATACCTTGGATTAACACTTAGGGTACTTTATATCTCGAAAAGTACGCGATTCCCGTAGGATTTAATCAAAAGTCTGATAGCCAATGGCGCTTAATGTAGACAGCGCTGCCGTGCATAAATACATGCAAACGAAGTTGCGCGGGTTTCGCTAGTTTAGGATATTTATGGATTGCTCTTTGGGAAATCCGGCTCGAAAACACGATTAGGCACTTGTAGTTTCATCGCTAAAAAACGAGACTTGACGCCTTTCAGCTAACAACAGTCGGCACCGACAGCATAACGTGCCATTCGGAACACGGAAGAGCTCGAAATTTTTACACCCATCCGACTAGAGTCTATGTTGCGTTGCGTGCTCGTTTTTAAGTGCGCCAAACAGCAACGTCATTGAACTCCTCCCTACCCTATCCTACTAATATTATAAAGGCGAAAGTTATGTGTAGTTTGTTACTTCTTCACGCTCAAATGGCTAAGCCAATATTTATGATATTTGGTATGTAGGTAACGGTAACGCGTTAGTAATGCTCCTGGTAATGCAAACGTCCATAGGCTGCGGTGGCCGTTTGCTTGTTTGCCACCTTAGTGGTATAAAAAAAACTGATACCTTGGATTAACACATTGGGTCACTTTTTATCCCGAAAAGTACGCGATTCCAGTAGGATTTCATCAAAAGTCTTAGTTAAATCTGACGATGACATTAGCCGAGTAAAATGTGCAGGTGAAAGCTTGCAGTTCAAATAGGGACTAAGTATAGGGACATCTATTCTACTAGCTCTTTTATATAATTAAGTATAAGTACAAAGTCTTTTAAATATTATTTTTAAAAAATGGACATAATTCACACAGCTTTACGTCCCAAAGAAAGCTTGGCTTAAACCTCCTTGTGTTATGGGTACCAGACAAGGAATATATATATAAGAACATAACTTTATTTTTTATACTACAAAGTCGGCAAACAAGCATACGGCCCGCCTGATGGTAAGCATCACCGTAGTCTACGGACGCTTGCAATACCGGGGGTATCACTCACGCGTTGCCAACCCTCCCAACCCCCCCAAGAGGAGCTCTGGAGACCTTACTCACCGTAGGAACACAACATGACCGAGACCAATGCTATTTGGCTACGATCTTCTGTAATGTGGAGTCCTTCCCAGACGGGCTGCTCCGATTTGAGCGGATTATCCGCTGTGCCCTACCTCTCTATGAAGATATGAGATTACATAGAAAACACCTAGACTTGAGAAAAACATAAATGAAAATCACATAGGTAATGTTTTCCCAGATCGAACCGGCATCGGCACCTCGGCACCCTCTTTGTACTTACCGGTTTTTTTATCATACTCATACTAATATTATAAATGAGAAAGTGAGTTTGTTTGTTTGTTATTCTTTCACGGCTTGCCGATAAATATGTACGGGCTGCAGCGGAGGATGCAAATGAAACGACGGGAACCCGATTAAAATATTCTATTAAAATTAAAATTACAAATTATTTAAAATTAAGGCGACAATGTTCGATGCTAGAACAAGAGTGGCGTTCCATGTTCGAAAATTACGCATCGGAGGGCAACGGCCAGCTGCCGAGTCAGCACCTCGCGCATCGCGCGATGTCTTGCGTAAACTTAGGTCGTTGGTCGATCGATGCACCATCAGCATTTCCTTTGGTGCACATATCTTGATATAACACCTCCCCCCGCAGATCAGCAACTATTGGAGAACTTTGGTCGAGAATGTTGCTGATATGTTCCTTGCAGGTGTCGCAGGTGCATCTCGTTTTGGTTCTGTAATTTCTGCATATGTTTCATGAGATGCCTCTTCATTGCTTGACTTCATTTTCCTACGCTGAATGAAGTGTTTCCGGATTAAAAAGCCGATGATTAAGCCACTCGTACATAAAAGTATAATGTACACAGGAAGAGTAGTAGTGTAGAAGCTGTTGTCCACATATTTTCCGATTTCGACTGGATGCTGTAGAGATATTTGTGTATTGCTTGCGTGCAGACTCTCTAAGTTTATGGAGTTTAATTTTAGCGTCGGCTTCTGGAAAGTCAATAAACCATCCTCTAGTGGAGGAGGAAGGTTCATAATCTTGATTGCTCTTCCTTTGGTGTGATCGTTACTATTATAAATAGTGAACTCCGACGTTTGAAGGAAGCATCCGGTTGGTATAGAGGCCAAGTAACTTCCCTGGAGGGTGAAGTATGTTGTTTTTCCACAGGAAGATTGGATCTTAGCAGCCTTCTGAAAGACGACTACGTAGTGCTGATCGTCGAGTGGTTCCATTGCTGCCTTGTCGAGGTGAACTGGTATTAATTTGCAAGTGTTCTCTAGGGTCTGAGTGGTAATCAGGGAATGAATGCAGTCCACTTGATCTCGCGAGATGTAGTTGGTCTTCCTCTCGCAAAGATACCACGTGCTTAGCTTCGGACATTCTGTCTCTATATACATAAAATCGTTTCTATGTATTGCTATGTATGGAGAGGATGGGATAAGGATAGTATGGTTTTTATTTGGGACAATTGACAGTTTATAAAGATCGTAGGTGTAAGGGGAAGCAATCGGAACCTTGAATATTATTACTATTTTATTTTCTGCGTAGTATGAACCTAATTTAATAATATCGTAATATTCTCTAAGATTTAAATTTATTATTTCGTCTTTATTGTAAATATTCTTTAGCCTAACTAACATAGCCTTTAATGCGTCTAAACTTAACATTGAGTGGTGTGTGCTCGATGCACGGATAAAAGCTAAAAGATTTTCTAATTTAACTAATTCGTCTGCTAGGTCTTCAATATTATCTCCTAAGATTAATAATAACTGAGCAAGATGAGCGTATTTTATAAGATCTGTTTCTCTATGTACATCACTTTCCATTACTGAATTAAATATTTTTTCGATTTTGTGCTGATTTTCGACCATTGAATCTATGACAGCGGAATGTGCAGATATCCATTCCTTACATAAGCTAACATGGCTATTATATTCCGAAGCAAGTTTTTCTTCATTACTTTGCAGAGATTTAATAGCGTTATCATAACGAATAGCATCAGTATAATCTAGGTTTCCTGATATGCTTTTAATAATGGAACCTAGACCGTCTATTAATCCTCTTTTGAACCGGCTCACTTCAAAGGTTTCCAACTGGTCAGAAATCTTTTGGAGTTTTTTACTTAAGTATTCGATATGTGGTTCGTACAGAGATAACGTTTTATTATTTAACTGAGGCCGAACATCATCTAACTGAGATTTAACTAAGTTTACCTTGGACTTCATGTATTCTAAATCTATTACTTGAATAAATGCGTGATGATGGGAGATGATTTTTGTGGGACCTAACTTGAAAGGGAGGATGCCAGGACCGTCTTCTAAGCTGTCAAGTATGATCTCCTGCGCTCCTACCAGCCGAAGCAGGATCATCAGTACTATCCTGCAACAAGCGGGCACTATTAGGGATTCTCTTTAATCTAGCTTTAGCTACCGGACTTAGTTTTTTCTTTGTATAAATATGGATTGGGAGATCTGCTAGGACAGTATCGCTTAAATAACGCGGTGCAAGCTTTTGACGGGTTGCCATAGGATTTGTAATAAATATGTTCTGCTCGGGACTGTACGTATTTTCAGGTTCTCTAGTTTTATTTCGAATTTTCATAATCTTGGTGCGGTGATTTAATGATGAATTTTGAATAGATTCATAAACCCTAATCATTTTAGCGCGGTGATCTAGAATATATTGCTGTAGCAAGTGCTCCGTCAAGTCTATATCAAGAGGATCCCGAGGATCAAAATGTCCTGCTACAACCTCTAAAGGTCTACATTTAGTAAAGGAATGTATAGAGCTGTTATACGCTAATATACCGTATGCCATTAAGTTAACTGCAGATTCAGTACGATGGAGTAACTTTAGTATTCTTAAATGTTCTAATAATGTTGAGTGGAAACGTTCCACTATCCCGTTTTCATTAGGACTGTGAGCTGAGATTTTATGATGTTGTATTTTGTGAAGGCGAGTAAATTCTTGAAATAATTGATTAGTAAACTCTGTCCCACGATCGGTAATTATTATGGAGGGAACACCATGGTGTGAACAAAACCTTAATAAAGCTTGAATGACACTTATAGCGGTACCATCTTTAAGATGGTATGCCTGTCCATACTTAGAAAATGCGTCTACTAACGTTAAATATTTTTCAGCTTCTACTGTGAATAGATCAAGATGCAAATTTTCGAAAGGTTTAGTGGGTGGTGGAACTATATGGAACTGTTGCTTTATCGGATTACGGTCATATTTGGCTTGACCGCAAATGTTACATTCATTGATGTATTTTGCAATATCCTCTTTCATCTTAGGCCAAAAATATCTTCTAGATAGAGCTAGGTAGCATTCAGTAATACCACGATGGTTAGTTTTACCTTCGTGATATTTTCGAACTATTTCCTGCTGATGTAAATAATCCTTAACATTCTCCAACTCAACCTTAGCCAGTACTAATTTCATAGCAGAGTTCCTAAAATGTTCCTGAATTATAGGTATAATCGAGTACATTTCTAATGGTGGTACAATAAGGATACCTGTTCTAACCTTCGGATTTATAAATTCTTTAACTGCATTAATTAAATCCTGTTTAAGATTTGACTTAGATAGCTGAATGACTGTGCGAATATGATTTTCAAAAGGCTTGGATACTTTAGGTTTACTTTTTATATCACCAACAACTGTGAAACATATTTGTCTGTGAAATTTATTTAAGGGTTCTTCGGTAATAGGGACTTCTAATATCGGGTTTTCAGCGTCTGTGTGTACTGTCAAGGTATCTGTTGTCTCCGGGATGTTTAGTGAAGGATTTTTTCCTAATTGGCTTTCACCAGAATCTGTATGTGCTGTCAGTGTATCCGAGTTATCTAGAGAGGGAGTTCCTTCTGAGGGATTAGCTATTATTGAACTGACTTCATTGGTATGGATCTCTATTCGTGACAGGGCATCAGCATTGGTATTACATTTGCCCTGCTTATATGAAATTGTAAAATTATATTCACTGAGTTTTAATTTCCAACGTGTGAGACGAGAATTGGGTTCTTTGAGACTCATAACCCATTGCAAAGGCTTATGGTCTGTTATAATCTTAAATTTCCTACCAAAAAGATATGGACGGAAATATTTTGTTGCCCACACTATAGCTAACAACTCCTTTTCAATTGTGCTATAGTTTATCTCGCTGGTGTTTAAAGTTCTGGATGCAAAAGCAATAGGTTTGTCATTACCATTCGGACCCTGTGATAATACAGCGCCTATAGCTAAGTTAGATGCGTCAGTGGTTAAAATAAAATCTTTAGAAAAATCGGGATATTGCAAGATAGGATCATTTATTAGCAATAATTTACATTTCTCGAAACAGTCCATATAATTCTGGTCTAGTGTGATTTTGGAACCTTTCTTTAAGCACTGTGTGAGTGGTTTAGTTATGCGTGCAAAATCAGGTATAAATTTTCTATAGTACCCTAATAGACCTAAAAATCTTTTAATTTCAGTAGGAGTCTTAGGCAACGGATATTTTTTTATAGCGGATATCTTATCTGGGTTGGGCTTGATGCCATCTTTGCTGATAATGTGGCCTAGAAATGCAGTTTCGAGCTTTAAAAATTCAGATTTATCAATTTGAATTTTGAAATTCGATTCACGTAGTCTTTGAAATACTTTTTCTAAATTAACCATGTGCTCCTGCAAGGATGTGCTAAAGATTATAACATCATCGAGGTACACAAGGCATATTTGGTTTTGTAAACCCTGGAGAACGTTATCCATTACGCGTTGGAAGGTACTTGGTGCATTTTTGAGACCCATCGGCATCCTTAAAAATTCAAAATGGCCATTTTCTACCGTAAATGCTGTCTTTGGGATGTCAAAGGGCTCCATTTCTACCTGATAAAATCCGCTTGTTAAATCTAACGTGGTAAAGTATTGACAGTTACCTAATTTGTCTAGGATATCCGTGATATTAGGAATAGGATATCTATCATCCAAAGTCTTCTCGTTCAATTTCCTAAAATCAACTACTAGACGCCATTTAGTTTTACCAGATGCATCTGCCTTCTTAGGAACTACCCATATTGGCGAGCTCCATGCTGAATACGATGGCCTGATTATTCCCTGCTCTAACATTTTAGTAATTTGATTTTTAACTTCCTCCTTATGAATGTATGGGTAACGGTAGCTTTTGGTATAAGTTGGTATCTCATCGGTAGTTTTAATTGAATGTTTTATTTTATTCGTAAATGTT
This sequence comes from Endotricha flammealis, assembly GCA_905163395.2. NCBI lineage: Eukaryota > Metazoa > Arthropoda > Insecta > Lepidoptera > Pyralidae > Endotricha > Endotricha flammealis. Next base: position 13,296,051 of record LR990868.1, on the reverse strand, counting down.
AGTGCCTCGCCTTCAATGTAAAAAACATCTGCGTAGCGAGCGCATAAATTTTCTAAGTTCGCGCGTTCCTCAACGTTTAAGTGACTAGTTCGTAGCCGAGAGAGAACGTCCGTAGCACGATCGTATACTGCCGCCGTAGCATTGCTATGACGTAGTTCATTGTTCGTAGAGCGTCCGCTCGACTCGCTCGTAGCGCTGATGAATTCATTCGAAGTACATTGCGCGGTCCGCAAACAGCTACTGCTCTCCGCATTATACATTTCCGCGCTAACTTGACGATCGACCGAGAATATGACATCATACTGGCTAGGGTTTGTCACCTCTAAATAGCCACGATTATTTTTGACATTAGTGAGACATTCACCTATAATGCAATTTGACAAAATTTGCTCAGGAATATACGCATCTCCATCACGAAGGTTTACTGGTAGTTTCAATAATTTGGAGGACCGGGCTGGTATGATGTCTTCATATAAGTTAATATTCCGCGAATCATACACATGAATCGGGTTAGTCGTATGCTGAGTAATAAGGACTTTATTTTTAAAATCAATTGATGATTCCCATTTATTTAATAAATCGGATCCAATTAACCCATCGAAAAATTTATGGAATTTATAAACATATAGTGTAATATCGGAGGAGTCATTGAATTCCGGGAAACACGGTAATGTGATAGAATAATCGCATCTACTTATCGCGTGCACATTTACAACTTCGAACGGCTCATTATTTAACTGTATATGCGGAAAATATCTTTGAACTGCCTCGGGACTGATAAAGGACTGATTAGCCCCGGTGTCTATGAGCAGTTTTAACGGGGGGTCTGAAATTAAAATATAAGGTAGTTGTCTTTGCGTCTGTAAATTTAATTCTATTTTGGTTTGTCGGAGCGGCCTGGGTTCTGAAAATCCTCAACTTTACTTGGCGAAGGATTTTCCTCCAAAGATCCCGTATTGATCTCTAAATTAGGTAATTCCGAATAGTTATAGTAATTAGAATCATTAAAATTAGTACCGTAATCATAACACTCATTTAAATTATTATTATAATAACATTCAGTCTCGTGCCCACAGTAACTTGAGTCATCGTAGTAGGGGCCGTATTCATAGTCGACGCATTCATTAAAATTATTTTCCCGCGTTTTGAAATAATTAGTTGGTGGTGGGTTACCATATCTACGCCAATCATGCCCACTAGGTGGCATGGGTTTGCTGACGAAATGACTTACGCCGCTCATCGGTTGGGGTGCCTGGGGGTTAGTAGGGAACCTGTTAGGTGTTTGGAAAGCATTATTCTGAGGATTATAACGGGGTGGTAAGGCTCTGAACATCTGCTGTGTGCGAGAAGGTCCACGGTTCAGTGGAGGTGATACCAAGTTAGGTCTCCACCCTTGAGTTGGTGGTGGTGCATAGGTTAGTTGACGTGACGGGCCTGGCATATTAAATGCAAACGGTTTGGGAGGCAACATAGGATTCGTAGGGGCAGATGGAATATAGCCTTTTGTGGAAGAGGAATTATGTGTAAAAGGGGACCATTTCTTGTCGGGTAAATGCTCATTTCGATGTTGTAAATATAAGGTATTTAATTCTTCCTGTACGAATTCTAATGCCTGTTCTATAGATACGGGCCGCATACATCGGACGCGCGAACCCAACGGCTCCTTTAGCCCGCGTAGATAAGACTGTAGTGTCAATTTTTTATACAGCTGACGTTTGGCCTCAATTGTAGTTTGAATGGTTTCATGCAAGGTTACAAATGTCATTATAGTGCTAAACATGGTCTGACAGCGCTCATAAAATTCCTGTGGGCTGCTAGACCCCTGGGACAATAATGCTAAATCGTTATATAACGCTGTCTCATCTCTCTGGTCGGCAAAATTATTAATTAAAGCTTGTCTTATGCCATTCCAATCACTGGGGATGCCATTCGAATTTATGAGACGTGCGGCAGATCCCGTGACTTTATTTAAAATGCCATTGAACAGTGCCTGATTCTCAAATTCGTATCCTGGATCGGTATGAATGTGCCGTGCTACTAGTTGGTCACATAGCTGAATAAAACGGGTTAACACATTAGGGTTTCCATCGAATTCAGGAAGCAATCTAAGTGATTTAATTATGGTATCTATGGGATCAGACATGATTATTGATTGCTGTTCCTTAGATTGATTTAACGATATTTGACTTGTGTCCAAATCTCTATTTTCGTCTAGCCTAGCCTGCCTTTCTAACTTGGGGGTCTCGGACCCCGATTGCTTTGGGTGAAAAATTTTGGAAAGGAAATTACACACAATAAAAATAAAAATAGGATTATATACTATGGGGAAAGCAACACATGAAAGATTCAGATGTACTTACAATTTCATTCTCGGGTATCTTTGCGGTATCGATATCTGGATACGCCTGCGCTGCTGCTCGCCGTAGATTCAGGATATTCTGGACGTGACGCGATAGCCACCCGACCGGCTTCGAACCGACGACGGAAATCTTCTCGGTGAAGGACGAAAGGACGAAACCGATCGCGAATATCCTACCGACTGCGCCAAATATGTACGGGCTGCAGCGGAGGATGCAAATGAAACGACGGGAACCCGATTAAAATATTCTATTAAAATTAAAATTACAAATTATTTAAAATTAAGGCGACAATGTTCGATGCTAGAACAAGAGTGGCGTTCCATGTTCGAAAATTACGCATCGGAGGGCAACGGCCAGCTGCCGAGTCAGCACCTCGCGCATCGCGCGATGTCTTGCGTAAACTTAGGTCGTTGGTCGATCGATGCACCATCAGCATTTCCTTTGGTGCACATATCTTGATATAACACGATCATTATGAAAATTTGTATACATATTGTCAGGGGTACAGAGCCCAACATAGGCTACTTTTTATCCCGTGAAAGTATGTCTTTCTAGTGGGAAAATAATTTTTCAACTATAGATATCGCGCTATGGGTTGTTTTGATGTCAAACGAGATCTATTTCATTAAATTAACCTCGAGCGAAGCCGCGGGGAAAAGCTAGTCTATAATATAATAAAAGTGTAAAAAAAGTTTGTCTGTACATTGAATATATTTCCAAAAAAATTGTTTAGGGCGATGAAGAATAAGCAATAGAACAAGAATTTCGTAAAATTTTGTCCGTCTGTTTGTATGTTTGTATGTTTGTATGTTTGGATGTTTGTATGTTTGGATGTTTGTATGTTTGTATGTATGTTTGTACACGCTAATCTCGGAAACGGCTGAACCGATTTGGATGCGGTTTTCACTAATATGTGGCGATTTGCTCAACTTAACATTTAGTGTATGTTTCTTTTCAAAATTCCCACGGGAATCCGAGATATACGCAAACGAAGTTGCGAGGGTATATCAACGCACAGCCCAAACCGCTGGGTCTAGAGATTCCAAATTTGGCATGTAGGTTCCTTACGACATCTAGGGATGTACTAAGAAAGGATTTTTCAAAATTCCCACGGGAAAGCGAGATATACGCATACGAAGTTGCGAGGGGACGCACAGCCCAAACCGCTGGGTCTAGAGATGCGAAATTTGACATGTAGGGTCCTTATAAGGTCCGGACCGACCGGACCGGACCGGACCGGACCGGAACGGACCGGACCGGACCGGACCGGAACGGATCAGACCTGATCGGTCCGGAAGGAACCGCACCGTACCGAGCCAGTGCCGAACCGGACCGGACCGTTTTTTTTGTCCGTCTGTTTGTATGTTTGTATGTATGTTTGCACACGCTAATCTCAGAAACGGCTGAACCGATTTGGATGCGGTTTTCACTAATATGTGGCGATTTGCTCAACTTAACATTTAGTGTATGTTTCTTTTCAAAATTCTCACGGGAATCTGAGATATACGCAAACGAAGTTGCGAGGGTATATCAACGCACAGCTCAAACCGCTGGGTCTAGATTCCAAATTTGGCATGTAGGTTCCTTACGATGTCTAGGGATGTACTAAAAAAGGATTTTTCAAAATTCCCACGGGAAAGCGAGATATACGCAAACGAAATTGCCAAATTTGGCATGTAGGGTCATTATAAGGTCCGGACCGACCGGACCGGACCGGATCGGACCGGACCGGAACGGACCGGACTGGACCGGAACGGATCAGACCTGATCGGTCCGGAAGGAACCGCACCGTACCGAGTCCGTGCCGGACCGGACCGAACCGGATCGCACCGATTTTTTTTTCTGAAGAAATATGTTAATTGGTATGTAATGTAGGTACCTTATCAGGACCGGACCGACCGGACCGGAGCGGACCGACTGGACCTGCCCCCTTACTCTTGAAGATAATTTGGCACGATCGCCATTGGATTGTTAATTTTAGGTACTCTTTACAGCTAAACTAGCGCTAACTAAATACTAAACTAAATGAAATCGGATTATATGCTAACCAAATAGTTAGTAAAGTATAAAATTTCAATGGTACGAATCAGGATTTGCTGTTAATTTTGCATTTGAAATTATACAAAATTGAAATTAAAATCGCGATTGCTATGCAGAGTAACCTAGCTGATCGGACCGGACTATATATATTTATATATATATATATAAAATTCAAAGTCCTGACTGACATAACTATACATATATCAACGCACAGCCCAAACCGGTGGGTCTAGAGATTCCAAATTTGGACTGTAGGTTCCTTACGACGGCGACGTCTAGGGGTGTACAAAGAAAGGATTTTTCGAAATTCCCACGGGAAACCGAGATATACGCAAACGAGGTTGCGAGGCTATATCAAATTTGGCATGTAGGTTCCTTACGACGTCTAGGGATGTACTAAGAAAGGATTTTTCAAAATCCCACGGGAAAGCGAGGTATGCGCAAACGTAGTTGCGAGAGGACGCACAGCCCAAACCGCTGGGTCTAGAGATGCCAAATTTGTCATGTAGGGTCCATATAAGGACCGGACCGGACCGGAACGGATCAGACCTGATCGGTCCGGAAGGAACCGCACCGTACCGGGGCGTGCCGGACCGGACCGGTTTTTTTTTCTGTAGAATAATATGCTAATTGGCATGTAGGTTCCATATCAGGACCGGACCGACCAGACCGGCCCGGACTGACCGGACCGACCGGACCGGATGGAATCGTACCGTACCGGGCCGTGCAGGACCGGAATTTGTTTCTAAAGAAAAATATGCTAATTGTTACTAGGCCACGCGGGCGAAGCCGCGGGCAGAAGCTAGTATAAAATAAAACTCTTTGAACCTATATTAATATTAACCGGCTCATCGATTTAAACGTGAAAAGCTTACAGACAGACTCAGTTACTTTTGCATTTATAATAAAAATATGAATTTTCTTGGAAAGTAAAGTAATATGGGGTGCAATCAGACTTAATTTAATACCCCGTAATTTTATTTATATTTATTAATTTACCTATCGTGTCTACATGTCTATAATAGTATCGTCTAGACAAAAATAACTATTGTCAACGGTGTTTTCAAGAAAAATACTGTTTTACGACTCTCTATCACGAATGTACCAGGAACTATAAAGATAAAGTGTTCTTGGTGTCGTTTAAATACAAACAGATACAGAAAACAGAATATAATATAGTTTTTTACAACATCATTAGGGACCCAATAGCGTCTTTGAGCGTGGAAAAACTACCAGTCGGTATATAGATGGGTTTGAATGACAGACGAAAATTGAAACCGCGCTGCGAGCTGTCCATTTTCACCAAAAATAGGGAAAATTCATGTTTTTTTTATATTTTTAAACGATAGATTATATCTTTATAACATGACAAAAAACCATTGCAAAAAAAATGCCGTCTGAACTGGTGGTAGCAAAATTTGTGACGATTCGAAAGAGCTTATACTTATTAGACATTTTGTAAACGTGCTACATCAAAATATTGATGGTCTTATCAATAAGTCAGACAAACTAACTGTTCACTTAACTGAACTAGCAAATAATAAAATACCTATAGATGTCTTGTGCATTACGGAACACAACATGACACACGGTGATGAACAATATTTAACTATACCTAACTTTAAACTAGCAACATGTTTTATGAGACACAATAGATATGGTGGATCGTGTATTTTGGTTAGAAACCATCACTCATATAAGGTGTTACAAGATGTTAATAATCTATCGGTGACCTATATTTTAGAATGCTCAGCTATCGAGCTAACAAAACACAATATCTGCGTAATCTGTATATATAGGAGTCCAAAATACAGTAATATAGTGGTAAATGCATTTTTTGAAAAACTGACAATATTGCTTTCAAAGTTCTTAAATAAAAAGAAAAAACTTATCATTTGTGGTGATTTCAACATCGACCTTCTCACTCCATCAGTAAAAAGCACGAAACAATTTGATGAAATTCTGACCAGCCATAACTTAAAGCCTCAATTTCGACAAGTGACAAGATCCGCTAGCAAAACATGTATCGACAATATTGTACACAACATAAAAGGAACAAAAGGACATCTAATTGAATTAGCACTATCTGACCATAGTGCTTTGATTGTAAATTGCCCAGTTAAACGTACTTGCACCCTAAAGTATTGGTATACCAAAAGAAGAGACTACTCCATAGAAAACAGAGAAAAATTTAAACAATACATTAAACAATTGTTTTTTTCAGACTCATATGAAACAGATGATCCAAATGACGCGTTTAACAAGTTCCATGACCTATTTAAAATGATATATGACCTATGCTTTCCAAACATAATACAAAGATCATATGCGGAAAAACGTCCTAAATGGATATCCAAGGGAATAAAAAACTGCAGTAAACGACAAAGAGAATTACTTTGGACATACAGAAATAAACCCACTAAAGAGAATAAAATAATATTTAAAACCTATGCTAGACGTTTTAAAAATATACTTAAACTAACTCAAAAGTCACAAAACAATTTTTACATTAAAAACTCATATAATAAAAGCAAAGCAACATGGAATATAATAAATCAAAATAAAGCAAATAATCTGAAAGAAAACCTGTCAGAATTGAAGTTTAAAAATAAAACAATTGTGAATCCCCAAGGCATTGCAGAGACGTTTAATAATTTTTTCATAGACGAAGTAAAACAAAATAAGGAATCATCTCGAAATACAATAGAAAGTATTCCAAATTCAATTTTTCTGGCACCAACAACACCGTACGACATCCTAAAGGTAATTAAATCGTTAAAAAACACCAATAGCTCGGGGCACGATGGCATAATAACAAAAATAGTTAAAGACGTATCAGAAACCATATCTCCAGTATTAAGCCACATAATAAATCTATGCATGGAACATGGCATATTCCCTGAACGGCTCAAAATATCTATTATAAAGCCTCTATTTAAGAAGGGTGACAAATTAGATGTAAGCTGCTATAGACCAATAGCACTGATATCAGTATTTGCTAAGATTTTTGAAAATATCATCCATCAAATCTTATATTCATTTTTGGAAAGCAAAAACATATTTACTGAAAACCAATACGGATTTAGAAAAAACAAGTCAATAAATATGGCCATTTTTAATTTCCTTAGGGAGGTTTTGACTTGCGTGGATACTAGAAAGCCTAATTCTGCCCTGTACATTGACATGACAAAAGCATTTGATCATGTCAAACATGACATTCTATTTTATCAAATGTACAATTATGGCATTCGCGGTAATGCCTTTGATTTGATGAAATCATACCTCACCGGGCGAGTACAAAAAACGCAAATAAACAAAATCTGTACAAAAACAAAGAAAGAAATAACATACAGCTCATACACTAGAGAGGTGATATGTGGTGTGCCGCAAGGAACTGTATTGGCCCCTTTATTATTTATAATATACATAAATAACATTGATAAAATCACAAATCATAGCATGACATTGTTCGCAGACGATTGTACAATATTATTTAAAAACGAAACTCCCAAAGATCTGGAAGCTGATGCAAATTTATCATTAATGAAAATAATAGAATGGTTAAAACAACATAATCTGACATTGAACATTGATAAAACTAAAATAATGACATTCAAGCAAAATAATAATGAAATAAATAAAATTAATATTAATTATCTAGGTAATTCAATTGAAGAAACTCACATAACTAAATTTTTAGGCCTGGTTATTGATGATAAAATGAAATGGAAATCGCACATTGACCATGTGTGCAAAAAATTAAATCAATATTCTTATGCGCTAAACAAACTTCAAAAAGTTGCAAATCGGGAAGCTTTATTAATTGCCTACCATGCACACGTAAACTCCACCTTGCGGTATGGAGTAATATTTTGGGGAAACTCCACCAACAAAGAACATGCATTTAAGTCCCAAAAAAGATGCATCCGAGCAATATGTAGATTGAGACAAAAAGACTCATGCATACCCTATTTCAAAAAATGTGGCCTACTAACATTGCCTTGTATTTACATCCTCGAATGCGCGTTATTTATCAAAAATAATATGGACAAGTTCACACGTCATGCCCGTGCCCGAAATTCTGACAAGCTGTACTCGATAACATGTAAGACCACATTGCTTAAAGAGAGCTTTTTTGGTAAAGCTCCACATATATTTAATAAACTGCCAAAACAACTCCGGCTAGCAGAAGATACAAAATCTTTTAAAAGACACCTCCATAAGCTTCTTGTCAGTAAGTGTTATTACACACTAGAAGAATATTTTAGTGATAAGTTGGAAAGTCTGACTTTTTGGTAAACAAATAAAATAGTGCATCATTTTTTAGTGTAATTATATCAACATTGTAAACCCTAGTGGTAGGACATAGTGCAACTGTTTTTAAAATGTAACACCTATCTCTTATGATGTAACCTATGCTCCACAATAAAGAATTTGAATTGAATTGAATTTACATATTTATATAAAAATATTTTGAATGTGAATTTTGAATTTGTACTTTTAAAAAAATATAGTAGACAGAAACAAACAATTTAGGCGGTCGCCATTTCGAATGCGCTTCGCAATTCATTCCAACAATGTACGGCAAACACTTTTTCGTTGCCATTCAAAAATGGCCTTTTTTTTAATTCAAAATCTAGCGCCCAGGAAGATTTTGGCGTCAACTACGATAACGTCACTTGGACTCTGTGTGTTTCAGCGTTTGATTCATAATATCAAATACTATAGACGAGTAATATGTGCGTAGTGCTTCGGAAGAATTCGGGCAAGACGCGACACTAGCGCCCCTACGGCATGAGGGCGGCATGAGGTGAACGATTTCAAAACTTTTGTATGCAAAGTGTTATAGCGCCCCTAGCGGCATGAGGTGAACTGTGCGTTTTGTATGCAAAATGTTATAGCGCCCCTAGCGGCATGAGGTGAACGGAGGTTGCCAAGTCATTGTATGAGAAACGTCAAGAGCTGTGCGTATTACTCGTCTATAGTATTTGATAGTATTGATAGTGTAATATGAATCAAACATTCATTAAAGTGCATAGTGATTGAACTATTAAAAGTGCATTATCGTGTTGACTTCAAAATCCGCGTTTTCTGAAGAAATTTTGCTATCATCTTTCTTCGGGGCGTCTTGACTCAGAGACTGTATACTGTATCAAGATGGCATGACACGTTGCTTTGAATTACGTATACAAGCATAACTTGAAGAGGGCACAATAGAATCTTCGTCTGAAGTCTGATTGCCAAAACTAACTATCACACGGGTTTCGGATCCCAATTTTTTTTTATAAATAATACAGCACCTCCATCTTAGAGAAGATCGTAGCCAAATAGCATTGGTCTCGTCTTGGCTATGTTGTGTTCCTACGGTGAGTAAGGTCTCCAGAGCTCCACTTGGGGGGGGGGGTTGGGAGGGTTGGCAACGCGTGAGTGATACCCACAGTACTGCAAGCGTCTATAGGTGATGCTTACCATCAGGCGGGCCGTATGCTTGTTTGCCAACTTTGTGGTAAAAAAAAAAAAAAAAACAAATCTTTCCTCTTTATTATATTAGTATAGATTTTTGTCCCAAATACAGGTTCCTAACGAACTCTAAAAACCAACAGAGGTTTTGTGCGAAAGAGAGATTATTCACAAACTTTGACCATTACGAATATGTGAACTTTAATTCCTTAGAATATGAAATCTTTGAATATCTACGTCTGTTTCTAGGAAATTTAATTAATAATTTTCCTAGGACTTACGCGGTGCAGTGCACTGCGCTCCAAAACTTTAATAGTACCAATGCCAAAGCTCCTCCGAGAACCGTCTTTATTTCTGTAATGTCTAGACTAGACCATATTATTTGCTAGCATATATATTCACTATTAAAATACTTGCAACTTCGTTTGCGTATATCCCACTTTCCCGTGGGAATTTTGAAAAATCCTTTCTTAGTACATCCCTAGACGTCGTAAGGAACCTACATTCCAAATTTGGAATCTCTAGACCAAGCGGTTTGGGCTGTGCGTTCTTGATATATAATTAAGTCAGTCAGGACTATGAATTTTATATATTACTAGCTGCCCGGCCCGGCTTCGCCCGGGTACTGTTTCGTTTTTTTTTCAATCTTTCTGAGAGATTTTCTTAATATTTTTTTCCGTAAGAACCTTGTACAGAGTATTAGAAAACTACAAAAAAAAAATCAGCCAAATCGGTCAAGCCGTTTTCATGTTATGTCGTGACAACGGAAAACGGGTTTCATTTTTATATATATAGATATAGATTAAAACAATTTGACTTACATATTTGTTTTAATAAATAAATATACCTATTTTGGAAAGAACAATTACACCTCGGCCCCAGGTGGGATATGGTTTTTTTTTTGTTATTCTTTCAAAATGAGAATGGCTAGTTTCCTAACAACTATAAAGAAATAGTAAATATATATGACCTACACTAATTATAAAGAGGTAAAGTGTTTGTGATCTTATAATAAACCGTTTTTAAAATTCTATTACCAGTAGAAACACATTTTAACCCGAAAATATTGTATAGGCCGCGGATGATTCAACACGAAGGTAAATATTTTTATGTAGGTTTAATATACACAAGGATTTTGCGAAATTGCGATACACGCCAACGAAGTTGCGCCAGTTTCGCTAGTTCATAATAAGCAGTTTCTCACAAATAATTATATTGAAACAATAAGGCATTGTCCTAATAGAACGCGAATGCGCGATCGTCGCGCGAGTAAGCGATGCGACCGTCGCGTATTGAATTCGAATAGGTGTCCTAACTGAAAATCTCGCGATTTGCCTCGGCGCGGACTCATCTTCTCGTACGTCAAAATATTGATTGAGAAATTCACCACGAATTGGTCTCATTTTTAACAAGGCACTTTGCGTTCCACGTTCTTTATTTTCATTACCATGTAAACCCGCACAATTAGTCAACCAAGTATTTCCCGACAGCAAAATTTGAGCCTCTCTGACGTCCATGATTGTTGGTATCGACCGTTCTGCCTAATCTACGGTCGCTTGCTCGCGTCGTCAATTCGAGCGATGATGCATCGCGCGTACACGCGACGGTCGCATCGCTTACTCGCGCGATCGCTTGCTCGCGTCATCAATTCGCGCGATGATCAATTAGGACACCCAGTTTTAGCCATCACGCGAACACGCGACGGTCGCATCGCTTACTCGCGCGATCGCTTGCTCGCGTCATCAATTCGCGCGATGATCAATTAGGACACCCAGTTTTAGCCATCACGCGAACACGCGACGGTCGCATCGCTTACTCGCGCGACGATCGCGCATTCGCGACCTATTAGGACAATGCCTAAGACATTATTTCGAATGTAAAATAGAATTGAAAATTGTCTGCTCGAGTTCTAGCGAAACCCACTACCACCCACTACTACAGATGTCTTATTGAAATTGAGTTGAGGATACACTCCCGAGCAAAATAAATGGAACACGTTGTCCTTGTCGTTACATAGTATAAAATGAAGTCGCTTTCCCGTCTGTCTGTCCATGTATGCTTAGATCTTTAAAATTATGCTAAGGATTTTGATGCTGTGATTCGAGAAGAAGGTCTATATTTATAATACATTCCGAAATTTTCATGAGAAAGCTGGGTACACGCAAACGAAGTTGCGCGGGTTTCGCTAGAAAATTAAACAAGATTTTTTTTATTTTTTGGTTTTTATGTGTTTTATATTTGGCATGTCAAGCAATATAAATGAAAAAATAATTTATTCAAAAGATATGGGTGGGTACAATTTATTGCTGTTGTTTGAAAATATTAAATGCAAGCAATAAATTTTTGTAATGGATTTTTTGAAAAAAAATGATTTAAATTATAGTTTTAAACTAAAATGTAAGTAATGGCACAGATATTATAATACTTAACAGTAGTAATGGTTACTAAAAATCAACAATGTTGATGGATAGAAAGGTTGTAACCAGTTTGTTTCTGAGAGCGGTGGCCTTTAGAGGTATCCTTTTTAGTGCGCCATTTATATTGCTCGTCAGTGTACAACAAATTTTGTTTTTCTAATTCTGAAGTCTGAAGATAGACATTTCAATTACAAAGATTTAATCAAAACATAATTTTTATTTTATGATATTATCTAGACACTTTTGTAATTTTTTTTCTGTCATTATTATAATTTATCAACTGAAGTTGTTTAATTTGATGTTCAGATAAAAATAATCTAAATGTCTTTCACAGATAACAAAGTAACATCAAGAAGGTACCTCGGCACGTAAGGGTGCAAGTTCGATCCCCGTGCGAGGTACACATTTTTGACCATTTTGTATTCTCGAGTCTGACTGTTTTCTATGTATGTATTATAAGTATATATTTACAATAACATATCCGTTATTGGTACCTCATGGCATGGACGTCGTGCTCGCTGTTACCTGCGGCTCCGCCCGCGTGGTCAAGAGAAAATGTCAATAATTTTTCCCATGGGAATCTCTTTATCGCGTGGGAAAAAAGTAGCCTTATGTCACTCTCCAGACCTTAAATTATCACCGTTATAAAATTATGAAAAATTAATGTTATACTCTTTTTTCCCGTAGGAATGAGATGTTTTTCCGGGATAAAAAGTAACCTATGCCGCTCCAGACCTTTAACCATCCCCAATAAAAAATCATATCAATCCGTTTATTACTTTCGACGTGAAGGGAGGAAAAACACACAAACACACTTTCACATTTATAATATTAGTATGGATTTGGTATTAATTTTGACGGGTATCGGTGCAGTCGCTTTGTGAACGAATGTGTATACGTGTGCACGTGTACAGACGACATTGGCATATTATTATGTTGTAGAAATAGGTAATTATTTTTCAGTTGTATGGAGTGTCCGGGATGTGCCATTTGCGTTAGTTTCATTTTTCGGTGCCTCTCATAGTGTCCTGCCCATCTCCATTACGAATTCTATTATTTTAATCTAATTTTGTTCATTTTCAAATTTTTGCGTTTCTTATTCTGCTAGGCAATAGAGATTCAGTTAATTTGCCATCTCTACGCAATTACGATTCGATTGATTTATGTAAAACAATTTATCAACTTGACTTTAGATAACCATAGTTTAATAGAACTCTAGTTCAAAATTAACTAACCGAATGGCACAGTTGAAGCAACCTATCACGATTAAGGTCAAATGTAAAGTGATACCGTTTTGTTCAAAGGTTATTGGCATCCTTTGTTAGTTTTCCCTTAATAGTGACGGAAGTTCACTCAATGTGGATATCGATACAGCGAAATAATTAACGAGGGGTATTTTTACAGGTTTTTGTGACTAGACTGCCTGTTTTTTTTATTCCACAAAGTTGGCAAACAAGTCTATTCATTATTACGAGAAATATGTGAGTAAAACGTGGTCATGACTCTATATTCATTTTAAAAATTTTCTTGTACTTAATGTGCAATTTTTGAGAACACTTAAAAAAATATTGTAAGCCCGCATTGTTCTTGTCGACACCTTGTTTCTTTGTCAACGCAAAAACTCATTCTAACGTAAACAAACCACGAAAAACAGTAATAACAACGTTGCTCAAAAAAGCACAACCCGTTCAGTTTTAAGGTATTACCACACTAATGTTTATGTCATTTAATAGCACGATGGTTGCTGTGGCGAACAATAGCTATAGTATAGGAGCCCAAAAGGGGATTTTTAACTCGAGCGCGTCAGACTAAGTCAAAGGGGATGTTTGGTACCCTGTTAAGAATTAACACCATGTTTTCAACTCTTCAAATAGAGGGATTCGATTTTTTTTTACTATTCTGACAGCGCCCTACGAGAACCCCCCCTATTTGACGCTCTTGGACTTCTCTACTTAAAGGGTAACCACGAACTCGCCGCAGTGAGCGGCAGCGTAGAGCGGGGCGATGCGCTGGCTTTGAAATGAAAATGTCTTTAATCATATGATGCCACAAGATATCCACTGCTGGACATATACAATACACCCAAAACGATTTCAATATGACCGGTTAGCAGCGGCCTGCATCCAGCGGCGATAACAATGCACTTTGTTGAATGACACTACGTGACGCCACATTACAACAGCGCAAGCATTTTTCGCATATCCGCTTTGGCGCAGCATGCCAGAGTGCGCTCTAATCTCCTTCGATTGAAAGAAGACCCGCAGTGTGATGAATAGAATAGAATAGATTTTATTGCCAACTATGTGTACATAGAATGTGGATACATAAAGGTGATGGTTTAAACAGTTTACCCTATCGGGCATGCAACATGCAATGATTGTTGGTTGTAATGAGCATTTTTCGAGGGGCAAGCTGCGCGGAGCACGGAGGCCAACAAGTGTAGACACGACCCGAAGCTGTGCTACGACAACCACCGTCGCTCGGCTCGCAGGCTCCGTCACCGTTTGTCCCTAAGCCAAAAATCGTGACCTGATCGTTAATAGTGTGGTAACACCTTTACGGAAACAAAAAACCGTTACTAGAAAAACTAGTTTCACATGACGGAACACAAATCTCATGTCGACGCTTAAAATCCTTTGGGTCGTAACTTCTTAAGCCCCTATTTGCCGATTACGGTGTACGGAAAACCTCGACGCGTTTCCATTAGACATTTATAAACTTTTATCGAAACATTTCTTCTATCTTTCAATACTTCCTACCGTCTAATCCTCTTACTGATGAAATTCGTTGTGTCTTCCAAGACTGTTACTCCCCCGGGACTTATTATACAAAGCCACCTGATGAAAAACGGTTACCGCCGCCTATGAACATCAATAACGAGAGGCGATATCAATGCCTCTGAAAAGAAGGGATGGTGAGATATGTGATAAGGAAAAGGAGAAGGAAAATGTTGGACTTCCTTTCTCACTCACCGAACGAAACGCATTTATATCAATATTCTGTGAGAATATCCCCCGTTTGCCCACATTTTATGACGGGATACACAGAGTCAATGGACACGCACACTAAAACTAGGAAGACCTTGCGCTTTTGTCTAGCCAACTCCTCGGCCTAGATTAATTACTGAGCCCATGCGGGCCACTTTATCTGTGAGAGCGAGGCCCTATTCTATCTCTGTCTCTGGAGATTTTATTCTGTTTTCATTAAGAAATATACTAGTGTCAGCCTAGGGCTTGGAGGATAATCTACCAGCTTAAAACAAGCTCAAAGATTGTCTAAACAAAGTAAAAGACTCACATTAGAGGGACCGGTAAAAAATCCACTTAGCTTTTGAGGATTACATTAGGTCGCAATAGTAATGTAACAATAGACCGTGGTGCTCGGCAATCGAGCCTCACTAGATTTGCCATCTTTGCTGTTTGTCACGTAGTTGTTAAGGTGGGAAGTCCTTTCAATACTTCCTAGTCCGACTATCTTCTTTCTGATTAAATTCGTTGTGAATTCCAAGACAGCTGTAGTTTTCTTCCCCGGGACGTCAATAAGCTTCATTGCTTATTGTCTATCTGAGGTCACCGTTGTTGATCCTGGCTACACAGGAGACACATTCGTGGGAATGTGTGGTGGGCTTGTCCCAATAGCTTTTGAGGATATAGACCCAGGCCAATCAGAAAAAGTTCGTTTTTCATCATGACCCGACCGGGATTCGAACCCGGGACCTCCTGGGTTGCGGTCCGGCATGGTAACCATTACGTCACGGAGGTCGTCGGATACTGATCCATAGTTCAAATCCTGGTGTAGATATTTACCACCACTGTCTTCCGTTCATACTCTAAAAGCAGACAGCTTCAGAAGTTTAAGATTCCAGTCAAAATTGTTTTTTGCGTGAAAAAGTAACAAAAATGCATACAAACTTTCAAACAGTTATTAATAAAATTATATTAAAATCTAATTTTACAGAATTAATTTAATTTTCGCATAAATTATGATATTCCAATGAATAAGGCTGCGATCATAGATCAACTACTATTTGTATAATGTACGGATAATGATCGGACGCAAGTTTGCCTTTCGGCAAGATCAAAATGTATGAAGTCCTTTAAAACCTTTCATTGCCTTCCTATTACGCATGTACCGATTCCCGCATGCTTTTCAACAAGTAATACAAAATTATTTGAGCTTTCCTTTGTTCTTATGCAGTGTCGAGATTCGTTGTAAAATAGGCGATAGGCTTCCTCACTACGTAACTCTACTACTTCAGTAAATAAAACTTTGTTGACGTCCTTTATTATATTTGGTCTATGGGTCCGATATTGAGCTGGCTATCAGCAAAAGTTGGCCTTTGAGACCAGTTTATTATCAGTCGAAGTTTTAACCGAGTAAACGCCAATTCCAAATCAAAATTGTTTAATGGCCGAAAACGGTAGTACTCTCTATAAATATGTTAAGGAGGCCTGATTCACTAAACCTGACTATACTTATAGTTGTGCTGCAGGGATCTCCCTTCAATTGAATGGGAATAGAGCGTACTCTGCCACGCTGCTCCACTGCGGATTGGCAGAGGCCAGTGAAAATTATTTCTTTATTCAAATTAGCTCTTCTGAATCGTCATATTTTGTTCGTACCACCAGTTCAGACAGCAGATTTGTGCTAAGAAGAACTAAGAATAACAATGTTCTCAACCTGGCTAGACCTTGGCTAGGTAGGTAGTAAGTAACTATTTAGTAATCTGTGTTAGGTTAGAGTCAACGTTAACTTGGGTGTTCCATTTAGAGTGCGTCACACAGCGAAGCCATCGAGTTCCTCACATATTTCGTGTAACTAGCCTATTCCTTTCAGAAATTTGCTATCCTAAGCACAGAGGATCCTACCCTAAGGTTGTCTTGAAAAGTGTTTTTTGCAATAAGGCCGACTTGTTGCATATAAACTAGTCAGTAAGTTTTCCGTCTATTGTATTATGTAAAGTGTATGTAAGTGTATTGTAAATAAAGCATATACTATTCCGTCTATTGTTTAAATATATATCTATCTAATTTAAACTAGTAAAATACTCGAAACTTCGTTTGCGTATATCTCGCTTTCCCATGGAAATTTTGAAAAATCCTTTCTTAGTACACCCCTAGACGTCGTAAGGAACCTACATTCCAAATTTGGAATCTCTAAGCCCAGCAGTTTGGGCTGTGCGTTGATATATAGTTAAGTCAGTCAGGACTTTGAATTTTTTATATAAATTTAAATAAATTAAATAAATATTAATATATAGGGACAATTCATACAGATTGAGCTAGCCCCAAAGTAAGTTTGAAACTTGTGTTATGGGATACTAACTCAACGATATTATATTTTTATAACAAATACATATATACATAAACATCCAAGACCCGAGGCCAATCAGAAAAAGTTCGTTTTTATCATGACCCGACCGGGGATCGAACCCGGGACCTCCAGGGTGGCGGTCTGGCGTGGTAACCATTACGCCACAGAGGTCGTCTATATATATATAGATAAGCAAACTGTGATTCAGGTAACGTAACATGTTTATGTTTAAAACATATCCGCAATTAATGAAGAGCCCCGCGAGGTCCCGCTCCATGTCAATGAATGAATTTACAGCCAGTTAATGTTCTTATACCTCTTGCTCGGGGGCTCAACGATATACGAATGTTGGATGCGCTGTAAATTAATAAATAAATGTTTTTCAGGCTTTAATCAATAATAACCATAGGTTTCAACCAGTAACATGACATACACAAATAACGTGGTTTTCTATTGTTGAAAGAATTTTCAAAATCGCTTCAGTTACTCCAGTACACTGATTAAATGGCTATTATACATATGACTGGTCATTATATATAATAACCAAATGGTGTACACAATGTGATAAATTAATCACCTTGTCTGGACATTATTCATAGCAGCGGGTCATAGTTACCCAAAGAAATAAAAATATCTTTTCATCTACAATAAATTGGTACGTCATATCATCATGATCTTCTCGAGTTTTGTTAAAACAAGTAAGGACCTGACAATGTATATGTTACGCTCAAAGACCGAAAACGCTCAGTGAGCGGAAAAATAGCTCACAACGCGGAATCGTAAGCTAAATTCAAAGTCCTGACTGACTTAACTATATATCAACGCACAGTCCAAACCGCTGAGTCTAGAGATTCTAAATTTGGAATGTAGATTCCTTACGAGACGTCTAGGGGTGTACTAAGAAAGGATTTTTCAAAATTCCCACGGGAAAGCGAGATATATGCAAACGAAGTTGCGAGTATTTTACTATTTCAAATAAGATTTCTATTCTCGTAACAAAAACCAATTCAATGTCGATTCAAACTCAAATGTGCCATGTTGAGGACCTCCGTGGCGCAACGGTTACCATGCCGGACAGTCACCCAGGAGGTCACGGGTTCGAATAGCAGTCGGATGAAAAACGAACTTTTTCTGATTGGCCTGGGTCTTGTATGTTTATCTATATATTTGTAATAAAATATAGAATCACTGAGTTAGTATCCCATAACACAAGTTTCGAACTTATTTTGGGGCTAGCTCAATCTGTGTGATTTTTCCTATACATATTATTTATTTTATAGTCAAATGGAATATAGATACCACATTCGTTGATAAATAGAGCCACGTCCCAAGTCAGACTCGGAACTGTTCATGTCACTAATTAGAGTTCGCGACAGTTGGCGCGTCTGTTCAACTTCAGTCAACTTGGTACTTCAATCTGGATGTTTTTAAATAAATAATTATTTTAGAATTTTATATAAAAATTCTTATGTCGAAATGCATGCAATGAATAATATTACAAACAATTTGATAACTTTTATGAAATGCAAAAATTAAATAATGTATTTTATTATGAAATGTTTACCCTTCGCAGGTAGCTTCTCATTTTGGTAAGAATGCATATAATATTTTATGTATAATATATACTTACTTTATTGCACATAAACAAAATACATAACTTTTTTTTTTAATTATTTGTCAAACTTTACCTCTATCTATAGAGTACTTTACATTATAATATTAGTTTAATGGATTTAAAAAGAACATAACAGTCTATTGATGGCATCAAACTTATGTTTAAATTAACAAAAACGATAAAAAAGAATCTAATACTAATATAATAAGCAAAATAATATGACCGTCACGTCCGAACGCACAAAGCCCCCACCGATGACCACCGTTTCCTGTTGGACCAACTGCAAGGCACAACTAATTTTGGCACAACTGAAATTGTTCCTGTTGGACCAACTAGTTTTTTTATACCACTAAGATGGCAAACAAGCATACGGCCCGCGTGATGGTAAGCATCACCGTAGCCTATAGACGCTTGCAATACCGTGGGTATCATAATTCATAATTCATTTATTCGTTCATGAACATGGGTTAGTAACAATATCACTCGCGCGTTGTCAACCCCCCAAGTGTTAGGTGGAGGTCCTTCCCCAGACGGGCTGCTCTGATTTGAGCGGATTATCCGCTGTGCCCTACCTCTCTTAAGTTAGTTGATCGAACAATTCGGAAAATAAAACCTGTAGGCACAACTATGGCACAACTAGATAGTTGTCATTAAATGAGTGAGCTAGGAATGGTTTTGGGGTGAGTTAGGAGTGCTTTTGGGGTGACCTACTTTTTACCAGAAGTCACTGTATTCTTCTCTATAAGAGTTCATTAATTAAAGATAATAGAAAAGTCGTGTACCACGGTCACTATTTTAACCAAAACAAAGCAACTAAACAAGAAAGGGTACAACAAAAAATGATATAATCTTGTATGAACAAAATAAAAACGTCGACGCGTCCCCAATAAAACGTAATTCGCTTGAGATCCAGCGGTTCATGTTAATATATTTGTGCAGGCCTATATTTCAGAGGTCCATACACTCCCTTGGGCACCGCGGGCATTTCGCATCGCATCCCTTCTTTCAGATTGCCGTTGCTTGGCGTACACGCGCCCTGTTAGCATGCCATGCTTGTTGGCGAGCAATTCAATGAAATTATGCAGAAAAAATACAAAAATAGTTAAATTGTTTCACAGGATCCTGCAATTAATATAAAAGCAGTCTGTTAATTAATAAGAAATATTTTTATTTAGTATATTTGAGAGATAGCAGACTATAGATTTATTTGCAATATACAACTTCAGATTATCCAAAAAACTTATAGGCTAGTATATATGCAACAAGGCAGCCTTATTGCTAAAAGCAGTCTTTTCAAGGCATATTTTGAGAGTTTATATCTAAGAGAGGTAGGGCACAGAGGATAATCCGCTCAAATCGGAGCAGCCCGTCTGGGGAAGGACCTACACCTTACAGAAGATCGTAGCCAAATAGCATTGGTCTCGGCCATGTTCTGTTCCTACGGTGAGTAAGGTACGGTGAGTAGAACCACTTGGGGGGGTTGGGAGGGTTGGCAACGCGTGAGTGATACCCCCGGTATTGCAAGCGTCTATAGGCTACAGTGATGCTTACCATCAGGCGGGCTGTATGCCTGTTTGCCAATGTGGCGACATCTATCGCCATACAGAAGAACTACAGAGTAAAGAAAAAGTTCACAATGCGAACACATGACGTCATATACGACGACACTTAGAAATCCTGAATCGCGCTATCGAAGTTTCTACGATATGGAGATATATATACAACCTCCGACACATACATTGTCGGAGCCGCGGTTCCCCAGGCATGACACCCAGCCTGGCCGGAAGATCTTCCCTTTGTGGCGGTCGAGCACATCGCCATCGCTCCCGCTACAGTGGTGACCCCGACGTGATTGGAAGCAGCCTTCTCCATCATATCTCCTCATCAGCTCTGACGTCATCACATTCTTCACTCCTCAACTTGAAGCCTCATCATCAGCAGTCTCACAGCACTCCAGCTACGGGGAAAATCAGGTTCATCGCAGCCGACTCACCGAGCTACCTGTTCCTGCGCCCCTTATCCCGACTCACTGGGATAACCCTCATCCCGACTCACTGGGATAACCCTCATCCCGATTCACTGGGATATTCCTCATCCAGACTCACTTGGATAACCCTCATCCCGACTCACTGGGATATTCCTCATCCAGACTCACTTGGATAACCCTCATCCCGACTCACTGGGATATTCCTCATCCAGACTCACTTGGATATTCTGCATCCCGACTCACTGGGACATGCATCATCCCGACTCACTGGGACATCACTCATCCCGATTCACTGGGATATACATAAAGCACGCACGCTCACGCCCGACTCACTGGGACACTTGGAGCACGCACACTCAAGCCCGACTCACTGGGCAAGCTAACGAGAAGCACAGACTGCTGATCATCATCTCATCGGACCTTCGATCCTGGAGGGGAGTACTGTGGCGACATCTATCGCCATACAGAAGAACTACAGAGTAAAGAAAAAGTTCACAATGCGAACACATGACGTCATATACGACGACACTTAGAAATCCTGAATCGCGCTATCGAAGTTTCTACGATATGGAGATATATATACAACCTCCGACACATACATTGTCGGAGCCGCGGTTCCCCAGGCATGACACCCAGCCTGGCCGGAAGATCCTCCCTTTGTGGCGGTCGAGCACATCGCCATCGCTCCCGCTACACCAACTTAACTTAACTTAACTTATAACAAAAAAAAATTGGTAGCTTAATTTTTTCATACTATTTCGTACATGTCGAATTGCTGCTGTCACTGTCAAACTATATAGAAGAAAAAAATATAACTTGGAATTAAAGTAAAAATGCGTTTCGGAAATTGGATGTTTGTCCTATAATGAAAAACAAATTTTGTATTCATGACTTATAAATAAATGATTTTGATTTTAGCTCAATTACAAAATGTCTTCGGATAGTCAAATAAGAATACTAAAGATGCCTTACAAAGGTCATGTTTAAACAACAAGTAGGAATACTTAGAATTAATTTAGTTAGAAATAGAATTAATGAAATTGTTTATTCAAATACTAGTCCTTTACAGATTTTCTGGTGAAAGTGTTCATAACTATTCATTCTATTCAATTTGAAAAGCTTTCAGTTACAAAAGCAAAATGGCCGCTGGAAAAATAAACGAATGATAAGTGTCAAACTATGATAATTTTTTTGTTATACCTAGTTTATTTTATATTTATTATAAGTAAAGATTTTGTAAATATCCTAAAGGCGTGTACGCACGACCGAACACGAACATGGTGAACATCGAACACGAACACCGAACGTGTGGTTCGCACGTGTGGACGTAAATTAGCAAAGCGAACATGAACACCTACGAACATAGTTTTACTTGTGTTCGCGCGCAACCACTCACGACCAAAAATGAACATGGTGTCGAACAAAAGAGGCTACCAAGCCTTACTCTTTTGGTTCGATGTTCGTGTTAACAATGTTCTTGCTCGGTCGTGCTGAGAACCTCGTCCACACAGAACAACCAAATTGGATCGACACGAACACTTTTGACGAACAAATTGTTTGATGTTCGTTAGTGGTACGCACGTGCGAACAAAGTGTTCGTGTTCGATGTTCACCATGTTCGTGTTCGGTCCTGCGTACACGCCGTTAGAAAGAAAAATACTATACAACCACATCTGTTTAATTTATGTTACATGTTGATGTCTGTAATTTTTTTAGTGAGAAATTGATTAAAAGGGATGCACAAAAAAAAACATTTTTTATGACACTTAGAATGTGGCCCTTATTTCATTTTGACTAATAGATATTACAATAATATTCTTCTGTTAGTTAACTCTTTGATTTTTTTTTAATCGGACTTTGGAAAATTGTTGTAACTTTACAACGGCCGCAGAGCAGAACACATAATCGATGTGTAGGTATTGCCCATTATCGAATCAAGACGCGACGTTTATCGTCTACATGAGCCATTAAGTAAAGTATAATAATAAATGGAGAGAAGTGGAGAACAAAAGAAAAATCCATCAAGGTTAAAAGCACATCACAAATAGAAGACAAGAAAGATAGTAATTCACATAAAAATATAACAAAATATAGAAAATAGTAATGTATCAAAAAGTATTTACTTGCAGCCCGACTAGTTCCTAACACCATAAGGTGCTGATAGACTTGTGCATTCACTTGTAACAGAACAACGAGCTTTCGCCGTTTTTCTATTTGTCGAACTGAACAACGAGCCGAGCCACGAGCCGAGCCGAGCATAGAGCCAAATATTGCTACGAACATCATGAGCATTCTAGCGAACAGAAGGTGGTGGCAAACTAATCTGAATCTAGAATGCTCGCCAGAACGCTCGATAGAATTCTCGCTAAAATGTTCTCGTAATTTTTCTGTGATGTAACATTCGCAAGAATGCTCATTACAAGTAAATGCTCAAGTTTATCAGCACCTTTACATGAGCGCTCAGAGATTCTCTAGCAAAAAGCGCGTTGCTGTTTTGCGCGCTCAACATTTTCGCCGTCTGTATGTTGTAAAAATGTGAGCAGATAAGAGATGGTTGAAGAAATAGAAGTAATATAGCGTTGTAGCCTGTTTGCGGATAAACACTGAAGGATCGCCCGCTCACTCCATTTTCATGATAGGCCAGTACATGAATAGCTCTAACTCTAATCTGCATTTCCACTTACATTACTTATACAATGTTACTTTGTTAAGATTACTAAACCCTTTTTTGTTACTTCTAATGTCATTTAGGCTATCTTTCAGATATTAACTGTCAGGTAACTGGCTGATAAACTAATTGAAACTTATCAGCTAATGATGAAAAAGGTTGAAAAATCTTTTTTTTTTCAATAAACACACGCCTAAGTCGAAGAACACATCTTCCAAGTATACGGGTCTCTACTATTAGAGGTTGAAGCTATGTGTTGATTTGTCAGTCAGTCATTCAGGACAAAACAATTATCTATATTAGGAAACGGTCTAACGCTTGGAGATATAGCTTATTTGTAAGTGCTAAAAGCGACCATTAACAAAATATTAAGTTGCATCATCACACGCCATTCAAATAAGAAAGAGCCCTTACCTACGAATTATATTAAAATTTATCCCCCACTTTGTAATCCAAAACAACGGTCGTAAAATAATAAATTAAAATTTGCTAAATTGCAAATTTAAAGCCGCGCTATTTGTCTAAGTTATATACCTGTTTAACTTTTAATTAGGTACGTATAGAGACCCGCATAAACGGATTACCTTATCATACGCTCTATATTTCAGAGGGACAAAGCTGTAGGGAAGTTAATTAATTTGTTCCAAATAAACGGAGTTCAACATTCAACAAGACAGGTGATGCGTTGGTAGTATTGATTATCTTCTTTCCTGAGGCATTGTCCTAATAGGACGCGAATGAGCGATCATCGTTGGTTCGCGCCAATTTTACTCGTACGAACTCGCGATCAAACTTAGGCATTGTCCTAATAGGACGCGAATGAGCGATCATCGTTGGTTCGTGCCAATTTTACACGTACGAACTCGCGATCAAACTTATTGAACTCGAATAGGTGTCCTAACTGACAATCGCGCGACGCTTGGGCGCACGCTTATGAACACGCGATGGTCGCATCGCTTAGGCTGACATCAGACGGACTGCATCGCAGCGACCGCGCGCGGTCGATATATTTAACTGCATGCAGTTGTACGTTCGACTTCGTGCGGTCATAAAGTCAACTGCACGCGGTTCGTGCAGGCATGATAACAACTGCACGCGGTTGGCTGCAGTCGAGTGAAGTCAATATCAAGTACATGCAATCGTGCCTTCAACTGTAGCCGCGCGCGCAAATATATCGACCGCGCGCGGTCGCTGCGATGCAGTCCGTCTGATATCAGCCTTACTCGCGCGATGATCGCGAATTCGCGTCCTATTAGGACAATGCCGCTCAAATATCAAAAAGAAATTATTATTGAAATTTTTTTCTGTGAATATTCTAGGGACACCATCATTTTTTTCATTGGATAGACCAGTGTTGCAAGAATGCTTACAAATTATGATGTCTTTTTGATGTCAACTTGACATTACAGACTATTTCGTATTATGCTCTCCAAAATATGCGATATCATAATGATATCTACTTGACATCAACTAAAACTCGTATTACACTCCACTTTTTGACATAAAACAGTATCGCGGAAATGTCAAAAATGAGATACAGAATTGATATAGCATAATACCATTTAAAAACCTTGTCAACTTGGGATCAACATCATATTGACATCAAAACGACATCAACATGACTGTGTTTGAATAACGCTGTACAATGAATAAAGAATGTTGATTATACATTAAATAGTCTGTGGTGGAATTTCATAGCGGCCCCTATAGCTTTAACAAAGGCGTAAAACTTTGCTTAAACTTCATCACAATTGAAAGAAAGTTACTCTTAGGAGCTTTTTGGATCTTCCAAGGAAATACCAAAAATCGTAGTTTCTGTCTGTTACAATATGGAAAATAGAGGACTAGTTAATCTATTTTCCTTAAATTAACAAACAAAAGTCTAAAATAGAAGTTCTATATGAGTTATTTGCCAAGTTTATGCGAAAACTCTTAATACCCTAAACACTTGTATGTTTCGTGCTACATAGAGCTCTTACTTCGTTCGTCTTGCTTCGTGCTACATTATATGTTAGATCTCACGATGTGATTGCAACTCCACGATGCATAATGAATAACGCGACAAATACACGCGGCGAATTCGCCCCATCTGGACGAGGTCTAATGTTTATTCCAATATTTTTTTAAGTGGAGCTGACAACCCATCATCATCCCACTGCAGGGATACGGGTCTCCCTTCAATTGAAGGTGATTAGAGCGTACTCTGCCACGCTGCTCCAATGCGGATTGGCAGAGACCGGTGTTTTCAAGCCGCCCGAAGGCCACCGACTTGGCTTAACGACTGTCATCTATCGACAACAACCGCGACCGACGGCTTGACGTGCCCTCCGAAGCTCGGTGAAGCTCGAGATAGCAACATCCATCCAAACGCTGGCAAGGGCCGGCGTCGCTTAACTTGCGTGTCCTGAGAGTGCGACACATAGCGACGCCATCGAGCAAGTGGAGCTGAGATTTTATACAATTCAACCGATAACTTTTGACATAACTTCACTCGTTTGCGCTTCTATTAATGCAGCCTTTTAACGTTTAATTTTATGACATAGATCTCCTTTGACAACAAAACAACCCATAGCGCGACTTGAGGCGCCATCTGTTGGCCGATACAGCGCCCTCTATAGTAGAAAAAATATTTTCCCATATTTCCTATTTTACCCCTGACAATATTTATACAATTTTTCATAATGATCGGCTGATTAGTTAAGCCGTGAAGGAATAACAAACAAACTCACTTTCTCATTTATAATATTAGTATGGATTGTTTGGAGCTTTTCTGTCAAGTATAGTGAAATGGAGTTTTTGTAAATTAATCCAAGAAAACCAATGCATCGAGCCTTTCATGTGTGAAAAACATATACTATATGGGTAGAGAATTTTCTAGTGAGATATATTTTAAAACTTTTATAATCTATAGAAATAAAGTTAGATTCCCTAGTGTGGGGAATTAAGCATAACTCTTGTGCACGTCGCAGCTCGCTGTAACATAATGTACGTGCAAAGTTACCTTCGTGTCGTGTCCTGTTAAAATGTTATATTTTTTAACAAAGATTGAACGTTAACTTTGCAAAAATATTCACTCGCAGATATGTTCCGGTAATAATAGAATAATTTACTT